>CM021766.1:34683939-34726182 GCA_011076525.1 Nettapus auritus | reverse complement strand
TCCCTCCCCTTTTATGAAGCCCACCGCACACAGCTCATCGCCCACCCTGGGGTGGGCACATCTCCGAGGAGCAATGTGATGCCGAGGTCCCACCAGGGAGGTGTTATCCTGGCCGGGGAGGTTTTATCCCAGGGCAGCACCAAGCAGCAAAGAAGAGCTCAAGGAACCGTGAGGTGCAGCCGATCCCAGCTATGCCCTGGCTCTGTCATCTCTTCCCTCGAGCACTGGGGCCTTCCGCAGAGAGAAGCAGCTCGGGACTGGAAATCCTGATTTAAGTTTGAGGCAGCACTATGAAATCCAATGGAGAGAAACCCTCTGCAGTGACACCTCCACTGATCCTCATCCTTCAGCTACAAAGAAACACGCACGGCTTTATTCCATTCACTGCTGAACACGCTGGCTTTATCTATATCCTATATTGCGACACGTCACAAATGCTGTGTACCTCTATCAGTTAAATATCATACCAAACATAACTGCAACATATCACGCGTCAAAAATAAAAGACCTCAGGCACAAAGCATTGCGGTGTTACATAGCAGGATTTAAGAGTATAAACCTAATGCTTAAAAAACTGCACCCCTCTTTAAATTAGGATTTCCTTTCCTAGGACAGTTTCACATCTTCCTAGAGAGCGTATTTCATGACCCCATGTACATAACAGGTTGCTTAATGCTAGCACACAATACCCTGAAGTTACACGTTACACAATTTGATAGTATACATGACTGGAGTTATGTTTATTTTACAAAAAAAAAGGACAAAAAAAAAAAAAAGGCAACCAAAGGCAACTTACAACGTATGTACACATCACAAAAATAGTTGAAGAGTGAATAGGATATTCATAAAAAAATAATTAAAAAAATAAAATAAAATAAATAAAAAGGAAGCCTTAATGGCAGGTTTAGACACAGGATAAAAATGGTAACATGATTTAGTGAATTAAAAACTTTCGAGAAATCATCACATAAAATGAGAATATAACACCTACGCAAGAGGTAAAGCGCAGCATTTGAGTGCAATTACTTCAGTGCAGAATTATTGCCATTAGGTGAAACTGGCAACAATAATGAGACGACACCAGCAAAGCAGAGCTTAGCCTGTTTGAGAAACTAGCAGGAAATAGCATTATTCCAAACTAAGAAAAAGAATCAAAATACCACTGGTGTTTTTCTAAAATCAAAGCACATGATAGTGTTGAAAAATCACCACCTCACTCAAGTCACAAGAGACACTGAATGTTTTATATTTAAATATACATTTATAATGCATTTAAATGTTCCCAATTAAGACGTCCTAAAGCATTTACATGCCCTTACATGCAGCTGATGCAAAAAGAAATACTAGCGCATAGAATGCTTTTCCTTCCCCTTTAAAAGGAAAAATTCCAGTACTACTAGCTACACAAACAACATCCAAAAGATAAATATTTAAACAAATTTATGTCAAAGGCAGGAAGAAAGTTCTGCTACAGTACTCTCGTTTTTGAACGGTGACAAAGGAAATAACAGAATAACAACAGAGCTATTAGAAAACAAATATTTATTTCAGAAACATCTCCATTTGGAAAACACATGCCAGCACACAAACACAGATCAAAAAAATAGCCACGAAGGGTGGCCAGTCCTTGCGTTTCTGCAACGTGTGCCAGATACTGAGGCCGTGGTAGCAGGGCAGAATTGTAAAGTGCATCGTTTAGTTCAATCTTTAAAACAAAATAATAATTAAAAATTAAAATAATAATAGTAATTCAAAAAAAAGAAAACAAACCACTACCCAATTCCTGTGTTAAATAAAATATTAATATATTTCTTAGATACGATTCCAGGATCTGGTTTTTACATTTTCCCCATCTTTAAAATAAGTTTTCTAAACATTTTTTTCTAGTAATTTACCACCTTATAAAAATAATTGAGCAATCAAACCATCTCTGTGTGGCAGTAATAGCAATTTTTGAGCTACTTTTAGTGATAACTTGTTGCTTTAATTAAATGTTATCACTTTTGCATTAAACTAGCTTTGCTGCTAACTTGCACACAAGCTGAGATGGTGAATAGATACATTTGTGCAATTCAATAAGACTAAGCAAAAAGAAACAGGGATATTTATCTTATGAAAGTGCTACCATCAACAGAAAACAGTGGCTTAAAGCAGTTACCTAAGAGATGTTATCCTCAGGCTATTAAAACATGTTTCTAAAATTACACAAATTCCCAGCTGGATGCTTTAAAAAAACCATGCCCACACATGCCTATGCTACCCTTTATTAGGTGGCCATTTATTAATCTATTGTTGTAATTCGTGGGCTTAAAAAGCTCTTTCTTTGGAAGTATCCACAGATTTCTTAAAAATGAACGTATTTCTTAAAACTCTATGTATTTCCATTTTTAGGCCAGGCGCTGCAGTGTATGAGAGCTGCACTGGGGCGACTGGACCCCCTAGCTCTTTTTAATAGCAGTTAAATGTCAAATATAAATACAACACCACGGCGAAACATACTCCTCTGACAGAGCCTGGGACAAGACACTGCGCAGCTGCTGTTAACAATAAAGAACAAAACTGACGTTTAATCAAAATAAGCGCTGGTGGTTACAACGTTGTGCTCGGGCCTGCCTTTTGTTTGCGGGGGGAAAAAAAAACGAGAGTCAGTATTGCAACGTGTTAACTACAGCGACAATGAAAGCAGCAGCTCCAGTTATTCCCGAGGACTGGAGGCCCACGTTTGTGCAGCACGTTACAGCTGCGTGATGATCATCATCTGGGGGTGGCAGATACCCTCCATGTGAGCTGCCAAACTGAAACATCCCTCCTGACATCTTCATGGAGGTGCCTGAAGTTGAAACACGTCGGGCGGAATCCTGGCCCTCATGCAGCCAGCGGAAAATTCAGCCGCTGGTCTTAATGGACTTCATCCAAGATTTTTCACTGGGAATGAGTATCCATAATTTCCCTGGGAACTGAGAATCTTCAGCAACCCCAGAAATGATGTCATTTTTATTAACATTTCCAACTTCTAAAGCAACCGTACTCAAGAATTTTGGCCTTCAGTTCTCATACGCGATAAAACTAGGCTTTCCATAAACATTACAGAAAGACCAGAGGAAGATATATTTATATCTCAAATTGTCAGCAGCATATAGTTTGTACAAATGTTGTTTTGCTGATGTTGCTGAGCTACTTGAAAAAGTTAATACCTTGTGGGGTATGTAATTTCATCACCAATGTCAAATGACTTCTAAAGATGAAACTTCTCTGTTGCAAATTACAAAAAGATGCTTTGAATATATTTGATATGACCAACTTTCAAGCTGAGGAACTAAGTTATCTTTATTTTTCCAGATCTAAGACATGCACTCACTACAAGAAATGTTTTCACAGCCATGCCAGTCAATGGAACATGACTGACCCAATATAGAGATTTTAACAGTTACAGAAAACTAAATGTAATAGGTAACATGTAGACCTGAATCGACGCACATAATAAATCAAAGGAATAACATCAAGGTCTGTTTGGAAAATTCCGTAAGGACATGTGGTTGTATTGACAACAAGTCCTTTAGGTACGTGTTACTAGCAAGTTGCATTTACGTGGTATACATAACTAGGAAATACATCAGAAACTACTCTGTGCTGTCCTTGGGATAGAAATACAGAAATGATTTTTCATGATTCTTCAGAAGCTGGGCTTGCTTTAAATCCACAAGAAATGCTGTCATCACTAGGTCCAAGCCCGGAGGATGAACTGCAGAAAGGGGGAGAGGAAAAAAAAAAAAAAGGGAAAAAAAAAAGGAGGAAATTGGTTTTCACAACACACTCAAAGCCTGAGTAACAGAGGAGAACTTTAATTATCTCCAGTCACAAAGAGAGACAGGAAATTTGGACTTTTAATTAGCCATTTGGAGTGCAGTTGGATATTTTTTTTAGCAAGATAATTTAAACGCGAATAATTCAAGTCTGACTAAATGAAATTCACATAATCAGAATGCAGATAATTGAATTTCTACTGCATTCATTAATTCAGTGTGGAGGTGTGTGTGAAGACTTCTATGATGAGCTGTCACAGCTCAATAAAATCTCAGTCAATTAATTTTTTCATTATCTTAGTATTACATCAACAAAAAAGTGAAGCATGCGCGTGTGTATGTATATATAATCTCAGAAAGTAAGGAAATACAGAAATCACCTCTCTGAATCAGAGTCTGCATCATTTTTTCCTTTTTTTCTCTCTTCATCTTCTATAGGAAAACGTCTGTTCAAAGAGGCAAACTTATGAATCGCATCAGCAACAGAATATTTGGTCTGTCCAGATACACAAGCTTCCATATCTTCTGGGCTTAGCTGAGTCTGTAGGAAGAGGTGAAGCCTACTGTCTGAAAGCAATAATGCATTCTGTAGTATCCTGGAAAAAGAAAAGTGAAACGTTTTTATAGAGATACACACACTCATTCTGAAGCATTTTACCAGAACAAATTCTAAATGATGTCCTGCTTTTAAGTTTTTATATGAATGCTAAATCAGTTACAGAAGGTAATGAACATATTAAAATGATTAGGTGTATGTTACTTACTTACTACATTATTTGGAGTTTTAGGTGAGTGAAAACACGAGGCTAATAGTTAAGCACATCTGCTATAAGAATAACTTCAAGGACATTTCTCCCATTTAACCATCTGTTATTACCACATGGATCAATTAATGATTTTTTAGGCAATTGGAGGTATATACTCTTACGAAAATTTGCTCTCTGATTGATAACTGTCTATATACATTTTTAAATGGCTAAGCTTTTCTTTTTTCTTTGGTGGGAGAAAGAAGTGTGTACAGAGACAGAGGACTTCAGACACACTCAGTGCCAGGACTCTGAAATACCTGTAAACGATAGAGCTGACACTCGCCAAAATCTGTTTACACTTTTACAGATACGCACGTTTAAGCTAGAGTGAAAATGCTGATACTGAACAGTATTTTAAATGCATCTATAAACTGTTTTCAGGGAACCCTAAATACTATTTCATTCTAGCTATGCTTTTCAGAAGTCCATTTTCATATTTGGTTTATATATACTCCAAGTCAAGCCTTCAAATACATTTAGCACAGAGCATTTACTTACATACAGTACAAGTAAAGAAAGTACAACACATTCCAGTAACGCAGAAAACTGTAGAGGTACTTTTACAAGGACTAAGAACTGCATATCACTATCACTATTTTGAAAAAAATAAAAATGCAACCTTCCTGCAGCATTTATCTGCAGAAAGAATTCTTCAATACATATATCCTAGAATATATAACGAGACTTTTTGGTGACGTGTACATGTAATTTTTTTTATTTGTATGACTAAAGTCATTGGAGCCTACGACCATGCCAAATAATGCTCCATGAAAATTACTTAAATATCTTTAAGCAAACCATAACTATTAAAGTCATTATTTACCTATTTCTGCCCACTTAGGTTACAAGCAGTTACCCAAAAAAGTCATCACACCATTCAATAGGAAACAAGAAATGACATTAATGCAAGAAGTAGTAAAAGCAGTAAGAAATTGTGCATTTGATAGGTACTCCAACTAAAATGAAATGTATAACTGATTAGTTCCTTCTACCAAACAAGATTAATGATGTGCTTGGACTGTAACATTTTAAAATACAAATACATTCTGAAATCCATGCTCTGAAGTAGCCAACATTACAACAACATTTAATTAATATACTAAAAAATGTCTGGCTTTATCTAAGCCTATAAAATTCTGTCAAATCAAAATAAATAATAAGAGATATCTAACTGAAAACATAGGATATTTCTGTACTTGCACATCTTATTTGCCTACGAAAACACACACACACTCCCAACCAAATAATTCAGACTTTGTTATCTTCCAACAAGGAAATATCTCCAATGAGTCTAATGATCTATCAGGTGCGTGTAAAATTCAGTCCCAGAAGGACCAGATTTTGCTAAAACTCGAACGCATTTTCATACCTCCATAGTCTTTTTAATCCTGTATAAAGCCTCGCAATTTTACTTAAAAATAAATATAGCAAATAGAGTATACCTCCGTGAAATCAATGCATGCAGTGTTTAAATACACTAAAAAACTTCTTAGCAGTCAAAGAAGCAACCAAACGCTGAGTAAAAATGATCCAAAGCACAGAATTTACAAGTCTACACACCTTGACAGCAACAGCCTCATGAATATTTTGAAAAGTCATCATTCACTGGCCACTAAAAAAGGATCTCAGCCTTGACTCTTGATAAACATAAATTCCAAAAGACGACAAACATTGCAACAAAAAGTAAAAGATAAAATATCATCCCACACAATAAATCCACGCTTATAGTTTATGCACTTGGAGGAGTAAATTTTCTCCACCCTCTCTTCCTCCTCTTAAAAAAATAGTATAAAAAAATAACATCTTGGAGCTTACTCTGGAGTAACTATGAGTTACTACTTTTCCCAGGCTTGGGAGCACAATGAGGGGATGCACATTGCTGCAATTCTAACATTTGCGTGTCTAATACAAAGTAACACAGCAAAAGCCAAGATATTAAATTCTGCCCATGGCATTCAGTTTCACAGATTTTCCTCTTCCTCTACCTTCAAAAGTTTCCTGCCAACCAGTGAAAACACAAGTAACTAACTGCTCATGAGATTACACTACACTTACAGCTTTGTTGCTGCTTGAAATGTATTTTATTTTCTTTATAAAATAATGGGTAATCTTTAAAATTGATTTTAGATGGTTTGAGGCATTACACCAGAGAAGTAATGAGCACTAATGTCAATGATATTGGACACAAATTCATTTTAGCTTTATTTCATGTCCTGTACAATTCTGCTAAGCCTTGAACTGCTAAAGCCCTGTTATTAACTCAGCGGTAACCTAACACAGGGAACAGCAAACAAAAGTGATAAGAGTACAGACTGATCAGGACCTCAAGGCTACCGTCCTTTTTCTGCAGCTATAATTCAATTTCCAATTTTACTTTACATTGGACTCATTATTTCACATTTTCTTTTCTGCTTCACAGTGCCATCTGGAGGTGGAATGAGCAAAGGGAAACCAAGGGGAGAAAATAGAAATGTGCATAAAGCTAATCCCACATGTACATTTGGGGGCGGGTTGGAGGACACCAAACCCACAAAGAATCCTGCAATCCGTTTAAAACCCTCCTGCAAGCAAATATACCAACACCTTTCACCCAGTCATATACCCTTGAAACATTTCTTCCTTCCTTTAATTAAAAAAAAACTTCTGCTTTCCCCCCTCACCTGAACCAACAGGTTAGATCACTTTTTAATTGCATCCTTCAAGCAATCAAAATGAAAAATAAATGCTGTGCTATCCCTAAGTGTTATATTTTCCCATTGGAAATGCTCCCGTTGCAGGGAAACCACCATACTTTTGTCACCAGATGTTGTGGTAGCATTAAGTGCTGGTACAGCCGTCGCCCTTAAGGGCCTTTCGCTGTCCCAGTGACACGTTGTGTGAGCTGTCGGGAAAAACAGATTTGGCTCCAAGGCCTTAAAAATCAGAATTTTAGAATGCAACATACAAATGAAAAAGGCAGGAGAAAAGGTCAAATGCCCTGATGTTAACACTTGGATACACGTGCGTGTGGTTTGAACACAACCAGTAGCACTGGCAGTGTTTCTTGAGCAGTTTTATTGCAGCGAGTGTCGATGCTGAGCTGCAGTTACAGTGATGTGAGTCAGTTCTCCCTGCAGTCGTGCTAACGCAAGAGTCATGGCTCACTCTGCTAATTCCTATAAACTGGCTGTACGCGTTTAAGGGAACAACAGACTTTCTATGCATGCCTAGAATAAGAATGCGAGGCTAAATCCTGCAAGTCTTTATCACATCAGTAGTCATTACTTGTCAGAGATCTCACTCCTCTCTGCCAGATTGCTCACATGCATAATGACTACTTATGTGATTAAGGGGGCTGCAGGATAAGGCTCTACATCTGAATTAGAGATAATAAAATCATTTTTTATTCGTGGCCATGCAAATCTTTGTTTGTAAGCTTTCAGTAAATGCCCATGATCTCCAGACCTTTAAAGAAGAAGGGCAGAAAATGCGACTTTCCAACCCAAAGAAATAATGTCATTTTTGAGGAAACGCCGGGTAGTATATGAGGAGCATTTCTCCTTCCCCATGTTACAGCACAGCATTTACAAAAGACAAAACATGTGCTTTGTCTTATTTGGACAGGGTCCAAAATCTGGTTTTCTTCAACATGATTTTATTAGGTATATTATACACTGTTCTGCTGGAGGAGAGCAACATATGGCCGAACAGTACAACTTAATCCTAACTAAAGATTTCCTGTATCTACTGTAACCTAATACTATGACAGATGCACACTTGTATGTGTGTGGAAGGTTAACACTCCGATTTTGTTTTCAACAAATTTACTCTGCCCATTTACATCATATCACGAGGGAAAGGGGAAAATAAAACTTGAGAGACAACAGATCACAGCCTGGGCTGTGGTGCCCTCTATTGAACATCCGCTCAGCCTCTCGCAGCGAGCGCAGGGCTCCGCAGCCCGCAGTAAACAAAGCTTCATTTCCTCCTTTTAAAAAGCCTACTGTGTCTCCTCATTCATTTTTTATAACAGAGGAAATGTTACTGATAGCGAGCAACTGTGAAGCAACTGTTTAGGATCTGATAATGAATACGTTTAAGAATTAACCGACACATGCCTGCAGAGCATTATTCACTTCAATGGATTTGCTTCCCTCGCCAGAGAGGAAATAGTTTCAAGGTTTTGCTCGGAACAGCTCCACTGGAAAGTGGTAGCCACCATCCACTGGAGGAAATCCTACCTGCCCCACGGCCACCAGTGCTGCTGCCTGTTCTGCGCTGACAAAGGAGCCTCTGAAGCCCTGGCAGGCTGGGATCCATCCTCTTTGGAGCCTGTCTCCCAGGTTCCACATCTGCCCGTCCACGTGGGGACTTCTCAACCCCTACACCAGCTTGTGCTTGAGGGACTGCAGGAAATCTAAATCCCAAAGTTAAATCTGTGCAGCTAAACAGGGATAAACGCAAAAGGGATCTTACAGAACCCAGTATTGTAAGGTAATGTTTTAATTTTGACCTCCAGTTTAAGAATAAGCTTTTCCAGTGAATCTATCCTCAAATCCATGAGGATACCTACAAGAAAAAAAAAACACACATCATTTTCCTTATTCTTACAAAGTAATTCATAATTGAAAATGGGCTGGCTGGCTTCCGTTAATGCAAATGGGCTTTTGAAATATTAAATTATGCCCAGACAAGAAGTAAGCCTTACAGCTCTTCATCATTTAGAGATAATAACCTATAAGACAAGCAGGTCTGACCCTGTATTTGTGTGGCAAAGCCAAATCAAAACGCGAAACCCACTTCCAGACTTCACCAAACTCTAGGGCTTCAGTTTAGTTTCCAGCTGTCGCCATGCTCATCATGAAGCAGCTACAAAAAGGCCCTTTCTAAGTGCCTCACCATGCCACCTAGTTCCATAGTGACATGTGAAGGAGGACAGGAGAACTCTATAGTTGCCTACATACAGGTGATGTGAAGGTGTTCCCGGGGTCACAGATGGGAACTGACTCCTCTGGCATGTGGCTACCATCCTGGCAAAGGCTGCTGCAACCTTCTCACACAGAGCGTACTGAATATAGCCTGGGTTCCTGTATCACCTTGACAAATACACATAGGTTAGGATTCAATTCCTTCCCTCTGTCGCAAAGAAATATCCAGCAAGGTCTGAGAGCTTGTGCACGATGACTGCTGCCATTGCTGGGGGGAATGAGGCACTCAGCTTCGTGGTTCTGAGCAATGCAACTGCTTCCTGGCTCCTTTTCCACTCCCTTCCCAACAAACCAGGGAGGTCCTGCCTTCCCCTGTCACTGCCACACCAGAGAACTAGTAGCATCCAGACCCAGATCTCATGTAAAATCAAGTCTGTCGATATATCTTTATATATACATTTTTTTTTTTCTTCTGCCTTTGCATAAACTATATATATAGACTCTATATATAAACTGCCAATATGTAAAGGCAGAAGCACTGGAATGGTGTCAGCAGTACTAGCTGGAGCAAGCCAATATCAGCATTGATCACATGCAAGATTTAAAGACACTCGTCAATGAGCTCCACAAGAGAAAGGAATCACAGCCTTTGGTTCAAACTTATTAAAAAAAAAAAAAAAAAAAAAAAAAAAAAAAAAAAGCATCATGGCAGTCTAGTTGTCTAGTTCAGCCAATAAAAAGATGCCTTCTATAAATAGCAGTACATCTGACATGCCAGCCAGCAGAGGGCAATGGTACGGCACGTAATTTGCCAAGCCAATTCATCACAACACAACTGAAAATTCCTTCCAACTATTCCCCCGGGCTGAGAGAAAAGCCGACACGTTTCTAAATGGCATCCAAGTTCAAACATTTAAATCATCTCCTCACAACAGAGATGCCTCTTTTCTCTCTCCTGGACTAAGAGCAGCAAGGTAACAGGCTCAACACGCTGTCATTTTCTCCTGTCAGTACCCATTTAAGACACAGACATGCACAAAATTGGAGAGTGATGATCTGTTTTTAGAGAATCTACCTCTGCGTTTTGCCTTCTGAAGCACTGACAGCAGCTGTAAATATTTCTGATGCTGCAATATTGTCCCGTGTTAACAGATGAACCTCTTCACTGTTTCAAAATGTGAGTGATTTTGAAAACGCGCTGCTCTGTGGGGCAGCACACCTAAGGCCGTGTAAGCACAGCTAAGAATTGCTCAGACACGGGGGCCTGAGCTACCGTAGTCTGGCTGACCATTAGTGCTATCACCCCTAGAAGCAGTCACTATTTCACTGCTTTTCTCTCATGAGGTGAAGAATAAACACTAATCCTTTTCTGCTTTCCTTTCCCCATCTTATAAATCCTCAACTGGTAGGCAGTGAACATCCCTTTGGCACAGATCCTGTAAGTAACTGTACACATAAATATTCCTGCAGCTCCTGCAATGGCTAGCTCCTCCTGCCTTCAGTTATTCAGCCTAACACATACCCTATGACCAATCATTTCTTGTCTTTTATGGAAACCTATAATTACAATATACTGCATGGAAAAACAGTGGGTCCAGTATTCTTCTGCCCCCTGACCACAAGGCCTAAAACCTACTTAAAATATATTTTTTTCCTTTGCTTATGCAGTTCTGATTCATGGAAACACTGATAATAAAAGAAGATGAATGTCTCTGTTCTGTTTTACCATGCCATTAACCCAAACAGTGGTTAACAACAACCTCCAAACTCGCTCACAGTTCCTGCTGTAGCAACTCTGAACAGATCTGCACTGATAGCAACAGTGTCAGGATATCAAGAGAATGGCAGAGAAAGCAGAAGATTACATGCCACTGCAGATGGTAAAGAGGTTACAGCATTGCGGTACTAGAACTAACACAGTGCCTCCTTGTAAATCAAGTCAGAGGCTAGCTAAGATTGCACTGCTCCTTTACACTGCCCCTGTACATAACCGCACAGATGAATGTGCTTATACAGACTGCAGCTGTAGTGAAAATTATTACAGCTGCTAGAGCTTGTTTATGTCAGTGGGACTGGTAAACACCGTAACTGGCATTATAGGAAATATATGTTTTAGGAGATCTCACTGCAGAATTTTCTCAAGCCCCTAGTGTTTTAGCCCACAGAGTTCATTACAGAGATGTTCATTTTCCATGAATATAAAGACAGAAAGAAGTCTATTTCTTTTATAAGAACATCCAGCTCTTTCTTGGAAGCTATAAATAGATATCACTAAAGACCTTTCCACCTTAATACTGAATCACAACATAAATCCAAAGCTATTAATTTTAATCAGTCAGTGAAACACAATGGAAAAGCCCAAGTTGAGGTTTCCTTGCAACCAGCAGAGCTGAAGGCATGTGTATGAAATATGACTGCAAATAAAGCAAAAAATAAAACTAAATGAGTTGCATATCTAGACGACCACAAGGTGGCTCTCATGCACCGGAGATGAGTTATGTTCAATCGGAAAACTGATGACATCATAAAAATGCCTACATCTCTATGATAAGCTGTACTTACTTTTCCAGGAAATCTTGCAGACCCTGCCGACGATGGTCCACGTGATGTGGATTGTTCATATTGAAAAAGGGAGTTTTAGATGGCAGTTCGGGTAACTGTCTTTATGAAAAACAAGCAAACACACAGTTAAAACCAAACCCGAAACAGCAGAGAAAAATGATGCAAGAAAATGCCAACCCCAAGCATTTGAAATTCATGAGCCAGGTTCTAGAAGCTCATGAAACTGAATTGGAGAATGCAAGGTTGAGAAACAGGAGGGCTTCTGACACACCTCAAATGGAAAAATAACTCAGATTTTTCTGGTCCAGCTGTTAGGCCTCCAAGCGTAGCTGGCTAGGTCACTTACGGCCTTTGAAGAACCTAAGCACATCCTAAAGCACACAGAGGAGGTACACCTGTGTAGTTGTTACCAGTCAGTTTAAGTAGAAAAACCTCAGCTCAACATGGCCAAGTAGTCGAGCCTTGGCCAGCTTGTCATTTCTGCTACCTGTACGTAGCAAAAAGAAATACAGCTCAAATATGTTAGAAATTAGATGGGGCTCACCAAAGGCCATCAGTAAAAATCTCTTTTCCGGATATAAAGCACAGAAAATGCCTTGTAAGGAATAAATTTGTACGAGTGCAAGGATGCACTTGTACAAATGCAGGACACTTTCTAGTTCTCATTTTTACAGTTCTCAGAATTAAGATAAAACAATGCTCCTCTTCCACGTGTTACTGACAGATTATTAAGTAGATATCTAATGAAACAAACCAATCATAAAAAGTTGCTCACATGAGCACTGCATTGCTCTGAAGCCTCTGCCGAAGCCAGACAAATTCTCGAAAGCGTCGTCTAACACAGGATGTTTTCCTTGTAAAGCACATACTGTTTGTCTGTTGAGAAATTAAAAAATAAAAAGTTACTTGTAAAGCAGATTAACCTGACATGCAGGCATGATATCAAAAAGCATCTGAGATGCTAAGCCTTGACACACCAATGGAAAGCTTGATAATTAATTCAGTTTAGGTTAAGGACTATGGTTTATCTCAGACAGGACTGATGACAGTTTCTACAGTTTCTCAGTGAAATACATTCTTTTTTTTTTTTCTTCCTTTTTAAAGGAAGAGATCAAGATAATGGCACAACTTGCAGTAACAAGAAAAAAAAAATCTCAGAAAAATTTTAGCAGACTGCCAAACTTTGCTAGGAAAAAATAAAAAAATAAAAATAAATAAATAAATTAGTTTTCTAGTTAAAATCCTGCAAACAGCTGTTCTGACAGTGTGCGATCCTCCTTAAATCGGAACTGACATAACTCCTTCCTACAAGCAGCAGCATTTGGAAACTTTCCCACAGAACACCACTACTCCACTAGAAAATGCCAATTCATCAAAGGAGAAACAATTCATGGAAATGAGATTCTTTTTCCAACTTTTTCGATGGAGCATACATTTAGGTGAAACCCAGCCTCCCAGACAGGACTCCATTATAAAATTGCCTGCAGTGCAACCAGCCCTCAATAGCCTGCCAGGAGCTACGACTCTTCCACAGGCACATAATGCAGATTGTGCAGGGCCCAAAGGTGCCAACTTTCTAGAATAGATCCTGGCTACCTCACAGTTTAGGAAACCAAATACTCTAGGAGCTGGGCAGAAGGGGTATCTGGCTGTTCTAAGAATCTGGCAGATGCAAGACTTTGAATCCAGCTAGTAACCTGGGTGGCAGGACTTGGTCTCTGAAAGTCCTAGCAGTGTTCTGGTAGGAGATGTTGCCTGTCAGCTTCTGAGATGCCCAGCACTGAGTCACATAACAGTATGTTTAAGTGACTTCACCCCAACTTAGCAGTTGCTGAGAAAGATGGTAATACACTTCTATTGAGAAACAGCAACGTCTACCCCACCCATCACCAAATCTACAGAACGTCTCTTTAGCAGAAGTCAAAAATATAATTGCTTTTATATCAGTACTTAAACCACACTGCAGAAGTTTAACAGCTGATTGACGCACAGGGTGAAAGTACTTGTCTTGATAGATATTGAACAAGCAATCGTTTGACTGTTTGCTCACATTACACTAAGTGTTTAGCTTTCCCACAGAGAAGGGAAATGCTTTCTGCCTTGTGCCAAACCATCAGCTATGTAACTTAGTGCTCTCAAACTCTTCGCTGGATAGCTGATGCACTTCAGAAAATTTATTTACATTGCAGTTAAAAGCCCTGGATCTAGATTTAGGAAATCAGGATAACTCCTTCCATATATCATCCACAAAATAAGAACAATCAACAAAATAAAATGACACATTTAAGACACAAGAGAACCATGACGCTAAGGGCACTCCCATTAACACAGGGTAGACTAAAATTATGAACCCGAATGTACTTAATTGACATATGCCATTACCACTAAGGTGGTATAATATGAATATCAAGGTATGATGAAAACAAATACATTGGAGCAGCAAGTAACTTGGCAAATAGAAGAGTTGAAGAGAATTTAAAAATAACCAGATAATTACCTAAAAACAAAGTTGAACACCTGAACATCAAAATTCTTTTATAACGGTAAGATATCACAGACCATGACAGTCTCCTAGTTGGTAAGTAAAGCTAAGAATAGCATCTGTTGCAATACACAGTGGAATGCAAGTGTGGATGCAACACCAGGTCCTACTCCCAGGTCTTTCATAGACTTTTCTGCATGGTCTTTTTGGCCACTCTACCCCTACCTGTTCTACTGCATCTCAACTGTTAAAAGGAGAATAATAACCTGCAGTCTCCTGTAAGTGTTGTAAAGAAATTCCATTAATACCCAAAGCGAGCCCCAGCTCAGACAGAAACAGCAGTATGAGTCTCAAGAATCTCTAGTGATATTTTTATACTCACATGAATAAATATCTCGTAGTCAATGTAAGAATGCCATGAGTCTTCTTTCTGTGTCCTGGGGTCTCGCACCAAGACAGTAACAAATTCCTGCAAGCGCATAATAAAAATCAAACAATTAATTTCAGAAGACAAAGGGAGCCTGAAAGACTCTCTTGATTGCTCTGCTGTTCCACAAACTACAATGCTCAGATTAAAAGCTGAACTGCTGTTTTATTGAATTTTGCAACCCTATAAAAGGAGAAGCAAAAAGCAATGAATCATCTGAGCTATACCACATGCCCAGGAAATTCCTTGCCAAACTGCTAGCTGAAGAGGAATATTTCAGATTAAGTAATACTGTGAAGTTATATACATGCTTCATGTGTGGGAGAGTTGGTTATCTCAGTAACTACAAACAAAAAATCTAACACTGAAGTCACACATCTAAGATAGAACTAGGCAGGTATTAAAACGGGCTTTTCCCACCCTTGTATTCAGCATTCACGTAACCTTTTATTTACTCCTGAATTTCTTCTGTCATCTTATCTACCTTCTTTTAAAATCACGTCTTTATGCCCATCGATTTCAGGGATCTAAGGTAAGTGCTCAGTACCTTCACAAGGGGCTGAAGACCTGACTTTGTTCTGAACTTAAAATTTCTTGCTCCAGCCCACTGGAAAAGCATGGTATTCTCCATTTTCAAGGGACAGTATAGAATATTTATCCTAGAAGTTGTCATATCTAATCTATTTCCTTCTAAATCATATGTATACATAACAACCTAGAGCATTCCCAAACAACGTAAGCATGATCCCAAAGGAGTGAGAGAGTCCTGTGGGTATTACTGGAACATAATTAGGCATCATTAATAGTAATTGGGAGCAGCTGAAGAATCACACGCCTCTGAGTATTATCAGCTAATAACAATGTGAAATCCTGTACCAAAAACAAACACGGTAATCCAGTGTGTTCATACTAAGATGGAAAAGGTTTCTTTAAACTACAAAGGTTGAAAGTGTCTGTAACTACCTGTTATTTCCACAGGGAAAGAAAAAGAAGAGGCTGCCCAAATTCAATTGTCTAAATAAATGATTACCCCAAAGAGCTAAGCCAACCACTTAAATAATGACTTAACAAAATGCATATCATTTTAAGCTGTAGATATATTTTTCCTTAGAGGAAGGCACTGTGCTCCAAATCCAAGTACAGCAGTCGACTACAGGACAAAGGACAAAGTTTCTGATAAATAACACACTTTTTTAGCAGCTCTCTTTTCATAAATCAAGAAATCTTAAACTTGAAAGTTCTCAAAATGTGTCTCCTTGCCCAAACCACGGATGTCAGAAATAAAAACCTTACTCTTCAGCTAGGTCCCCTCCACCCTCTCTCTGCACCAGGTGCACCACCAGCAGCAAACATGGAACAGACCAGCAGGAGGGGAGTACAAGGACATCCTGGACGGGAAACGATGCATTTTCCTGACCGGTCATTGCCCTCTGTACGTGGCAGGGAGGTGTTTGTGGTCTCGATTCAATCATTTATCATGCAGGAGCAGCTGATTTCATGGCAGAACTGTTTCAGAGATGAGGAACCTGTGGCCTGATGGAGCCCCCAGTTTTATCTCATGTAGCCTGGCTCTTAGTCACAAGGGTGTTTTCTGCACTATTGCTGGGTACCATTTGGGGGTCTGTCATGAATTCCTTGCAAAATAATGCCTACTTAAAAGTCTCCCATCACCTCTGCTGCTTCTTTCCTCACTGAAGAGCCTGGAAGCCTGATCCTCCTCTGCTCTGTGTTCTCTGCAGCTTTTTAACCCCGTGCCAGCCTGGTACAAAAGGAACCAAACAACAAAGCTGTGACCATTTCTACCAGCTGAGGCTCATGCCTTTGCTAACAGAACGACACCAGTGGGAGACATGAAAGTTATTCCCCCTCCTGAGCAGATCCTGAGCAATGTGCTAAACAAAGGACATAAAATCATTTTCAGTCCAGTTTTTCTTTTCCTCCTCCCTTTCCATCAGAGCATACTTTCAGTCCCATTGCAACAACTTCTCCTGTCTATAGTCTTATTTTCTCCTAGGTTTTTGTCTTTTCTCAGCCTTCTCCTTGCCTGTGTCCCACTCTCCCCAGAGCTTCAAACACTTCTAAACATTTTTCTTTTTTATTTCTGAGCCCAAAGTGCATCAGTCCTGCAAAACAGAAAAAGAGCAGTTATGCCAGGAAGCTTCAAGCAGGACATTGCTCTCTTCCTCTCAACTACTGCAGCCCGGGAGTCAGAACTGTAAATAGCCTGCTTGCAGCCCAGCCTCAGGTTCCCTTCCTGCCATCCATTGCCATATCATCTTCCCGTTATGCTTGCTGTTGCCTAAATTCCTCAAATTATTTCATTTCCAAGCAACCTTCTCCTTTCCAAGGAGTCAAAATAAGTAAACTACTCCTTTAAAACCTCTATTATACCAAAATATTATGTCAGAAAGCTACAATTGGATATGCCGTGGGACAGCAAAGGGATATTTTGCAAATGATTCTGGGCTACGTGATTTCCATGCGAAACCCTGTGCACTTTTAATTTCCAGTTAAATGGCCCCCAAGTCTCAGTACTGCAGAAGCCAAACACCTTTTCAGGCTTTACCTGTGCTAGAAACAAGACTCGCTGTGCTTGTTGTTGTAGTCAGGTGTCTGGGTAGCAAATCACTGCCCCAGCAGTACAAGTGTTTTATGGTTACAGCAGAGCACCTCAGTAAGCTGCCACGCTCAAATAAAATCAATGTGACCTCCAATTTAAACACCTTAATTTCAGCAGAATACTGGATGTCCCCTTCATTTACTGAAGGATACCAAGGCTGAGGTCAGAATGAAACAAGACAGACATTAAGCAATTAGCAAAGAAAGCTAAAATGTCCAGCCTTTCTCAAGACCTCCAGTACTTCCCTTCCAGCCATCGTGAATCCAGGAAGTTCTCATTCCAGTTCTTGCTACACTTTCTGCTGCTCTGGAAAAGCCATATTACACACATGGACCACCCCTCCTCCTTTGAGCCGTCTCTTGTATACAGTTGAATCCACCCAGCCCAAACTGCCAACTGTGGATGCCACAAAAGCCATTTATATAGCCACGAGCTTGTACAAGGCCAACTTTCACGCACTGGCTATGTTAGGGCTCCAGCAGTTAGGTGATGGCATCTTCCATGGGAGATGGCTTTTGTAAGCTCAGTCCACTGGTCATAAATGTTACAAAAATAAAGCAGTTTTGGGTAATAACTGCCTTTCTCCTTTGTATATCCTCCTCTCCCTCCCAATCTTGCTACAAAAATCAGGATACCCTTGGTAGGCATCTGTCTTCAAGTAATCTACTGTTCACCTGGGATGGGTGAGGCTGAACTCTTCACCCACAGAGCACATGAAGACCAGTTTCATCTTCTGTCACAAGACTGTGTTGCAGGCCAGCCTTATGAATGGGGAAGCAGAACCCAAAGAGAAATAGACTTTCAGGGAAGTTTTGCTACAATCAGATGCAATCCTTTCCAAGGTGTCTTCTCCTTCCCAGTTCAGCTTGTTTTTTCCAGAATTGCAGATCTAACTATGACACCACATTAGATATGCTTTGCCTGTTGTTTTTTTTTGTTTTGTTTTGTTTTAATTTTTATTTTTTATTTTTATTTTTTTCTGAGGGACACAGTATATGGATATGTCTATTATACTTGCAGGAACAGTATGTTTTCTACAATGCCTAATGCAGACCAGAATTTACTGCTGACAGCCCAGAGTGCCTAAACTTGGCAGGGGAAGCCTCCTGCATTGGGAACTATACAGACTCAACATAAAGTTACTAGTGAGTGGCATCTCTGTTTATTCCTTCTCCCTGGAAATTGTGAAATACATAAGCAAAACATTTCCTATCCAAACTGCTAGTGCTATAACTTCCATCTGGATTCCAGCCATCACACTGGCCCAAATACCCTCATGAACAATTTCACATCTGCCCCAAAAGTGAATTAGTGAGGAATTCTGTTGAGGATGACTGGGGAAAAACTGAAAGCAATGTCTCTCTCATGTAGAACTGTAACTCTGCAGAGTTACTGTACGTGCAAGCAAAGCAAATATATGAGTACAAGAAGTAGGCATCACTACTTAGCAAACATGAATAAGCAGAGCAGCTTCTCTGGCTGGACATGCTTCAGGCTTTGAATTCTGTGCCCCTAAGCATGGCACCATGGGCACTTCGCTCTTCTGTCCTTAAAAAGTGGAGCAGTCAAAGTTATTAGGGTCAGATATAAATGACAAAATGGCGAAAGTGAGCCTGAGGTCTGGTGGGTACCTATCTCTCACAGTGACAGCTCCGTACAAAGAACAGGAGTGCTGACAACAGAGGAAAAGGGCAGTACTAAGGTCATGTAGACACAAGCGCTGAAGACTGAATTGTTCCCATCTGGATTTTACCCAAAAGGAGAAGTATGCCATAAAAGCAGCTGAAACAAACAGAAGATTATTCTTTTTAAATAAAACCCTCCTGTTGGATATATTTTTCAACAATGCAAGGGACTGCTCAGAAATAAGGCATAAGCTAGAGGCTCCAATATGTAGAATTTGACCACAAAAGCTATGTTTCTGAGAAGTCTATTTTTATTTTCCCGTTAGGAAAATAGGAAATCTGACATGGAAACATCTATTTTTAATACGGGAACAATCTACCACGAGAGGGAGGAATAAAAATAATCTTGCATTGGATGATTATGTGCTTCATTCATTCCAGCTGCGTTTAATTCAAATCTGTGTGCTCAGGACAGCATCAGGTGATAACCTCATGCTCCACAGTGCCACTGTTATGCATTGGATTAGTCAATAACCTCCAAAGAGTCATTTTCCATAAAGCCTCCTAGAAAAAGTGTTTCCCATCAGGTTGTCTATTAGTAAAAGGATCAATCACAAATGAAATGGGGCTTTTCACACTGGGAGCATTGGGATCTTCACGCATGCTGAATAGTAAGGCTGGAAGGAAATGAACAGCTGAGATAAAATGATTTGTTTAAACTTAGAGTTTGCTGGCACTGAGTAAAAGAGAATGTGCAACTATAGTATCTGTGGTCCATGTTCATCTGGAAATCAGAGCTCAAGCCTCACTCAAATCATTATGTCTTAAAAAATACCTGATGACTGATGGAGAGAAGACTGAAATCCAGGTCCTTCTCTCCCACACGCATGTCTGAATCACTTACACAGAGTCATTTCTGTGATTCTGTGATTTACTTTCTTCCTCTCTGATCCACTGAATATTGAAGGAACTGGCAGTACATCACTCCAGAATATTCTGTAGCTTCACAATTTAAGCTTAAAGAAGAAAACAAACATTTCCTGGCCTGTGTGAATGCCCTAAGCCACTTTTTTTGGTGGATAAAGAGAAAGAGAAGGTAAGAAAAGATATACCCCCCAGCATATTACACCAGGTGCAACAGGAGGTTTATTATATTTGTCTAGTATTGGCATGCAGGTGAGAGAGGCAGAAAGCATTTATCAGCCCTGAAAGCATCTCCTTTATCAGCCCTGAACAAGCTCACAAGTCAAGCAATAAGTTACTTAGCAGTGTTCAGACCAGCCCATGCAGATTCGCTTGTGCTCATTAAATCCTCCCCTGAAGAAGACTTAGACACTTCTGGAAGGGAGCTACTGCCACAGGTATATGAAGCTGCTGCCTGAGGGGTGCTGAGAGCTAAGTTTTGGATTTAACAGCACACGCAGCTAAACCAAGAAGACATGTATATGCTGTTCTGTGAATATTGACATTATTTCTGCTATTTAGAACATAAATATCCAACACAAATATATGACAGCCAAAATATCAAAAGTGCAAATTGCCAGTTCTCCTGATTTCACTGGTGGCAGCAGTGGTAAAAGACTGACTCTCCAGAAGGTGCTGCTCCTGTAAAGCTCAGCTGCTTTTAACTCTTCCTGCAATGTGCTAACAACCTCGGGGCATATCAGTTTAAGCCCTTTAATATCTGGTTCAAGTACGTGGGTTTCCTATATGGCAATAATTAGATCATATAGAGATTCCCTGCTAAATCAGTAATCAGGAGTTAGACTGCTGTAACCTCTGTATAACTAACTGAGTTGGGCTTGGGCTAAAACAAACTGCAAAGAACAAGGGATCCCTGCAGGGTTAGCTGCAGCAGAGCCAGGGCTCCAGCTTGTTTCCTAAAATCCAAATCCATTATAAAAAAGAGCAGTACCTCCATGGAATATATATACACTGTCTTCTCTCTGTGTGCCAGGTGAGTCCAGCTCCTCACACTCCTACGCATCCCCGCATTGACTTCCAGGCCGGGATGCACATTACCAATTAGCTGGAGCAGACAATTCTTAGTGTTCATTGGTTAAAAGGAAGCATTTTACTACTGCCTTGCTAAAAACAGTCATGGAGCCTACTCAACAGCACTCGAAAAAGGAGGAAGCAAAGCGTCACTGTGGTTCTTGAGGACATGAACCACAGCAGTGGAACAAGCAGCAGATGTGCATTTCAAAGGAATCCATCCTCAAAACTGCCTGCAGGGTTTGCTCTTCAGTCCTATTAACCTGTTTTCCCTGTGGGCTGTGGATAAGGTCTGGCTCCAAACATTACTACAGAATACTAATGTTGCTTTAATTCTGTCAGTAAATTTATTGCATTCAAAGACTCATCCATATATGTTTTAATTGCAAAACAATTTGTATCCTTGAATGCTTCTGTAAACTCATTTTAATGTATTATTTCAGTGAAATGGTTTCCAACTTTAAATGGTTGGAACAGCAAAATATCATTATTTTCAATAAGAATTACTGTTTTCAGAAAACTTTTACCTACAGCTGTCTATTAGTATTGCCCCACCAGTGACAACAGATATGGGTACTGCCACAAATGAAAGGCTTTTGTCTCTCATGGAGGTGAGTGGTCTTAGAGGTCCCTTTTTCTGTTTGTCCAGCATACTTAAGTCAATGGGATCTTACTCATATCTTTGTTCTGCAGCACAAATTTTAAATAAATACAAATATCAAAAGAAATTGTGGTAAAATAGGTGAGTATTTGATAGACCCTTGTTAGTTGTATCTGATAAAACCCACTTTATTTACTGGCATTGCTCAAATACGTTGACCTGGGCCTGCAAAGTAGGAATCACCATTTGCCATATCCATTCTTTGCCAGCTCCATTCTAATTTCACTTAATTCAGGTCCTAAAATGAGAAAAACACACCAGAAGTTACAAAACACCAATTATGTGTTTTCTCTTTCTACCCAGGCAGCACTGTCAGACAAAAAAATTCTGCAGTGCTGCCTTTGCTGCAATTTCAGAGTAGGATCAGGTGGGGTTTAAATATCCTGCCTTATTGTCTTCCTTTGGCTAACATTAGCCCTCATATATACAAATTAAGAGGACTGGGGAGCAGGAAACTGCATTTCTCAGTTTAGGCAGAAAGTCAGTTTCACTTCTCACTCCTCTTGTTTTAATATGATACAAAGTTTAGGTTGCAAATTTTACTGAAAATAGTTTAAAATATTAACAGTAATGAGATTGCATCACCAGTCCTTAAAACGTCTGTCTTGCCTGATTTTTTTAATAATTCTAAGAAATCTCGCATGTCTCTTCAATGAAGAACGCAATATGGCAGGTTTCATGAAACTGTCATTTGGTGTCAGAGGGTCCTCCTGAATAGGCTGGAACACCCTGACCTAGAAATACCAAACAGCAAGAATTACAGGATTTTCAGGATCTTCCTTAGGATTTTCATGGTAACTACTAAAGAAGACTGCACTGTGACGTTCAGACAGCTAACTATTACTAATCACATAAAAATGAAAGCAGACGATGTTACGATGGATTTGTGTATGCAGAAGCAATCAGACAGTCTCAAAGCCAATGGTGGAACTGAGGGTATATGAAAGTGTTGATTAAAATCACTTCAAGGAAGTCAGTTTTGAAGCAGCATAAAAGACAAACGAAATTCAGTCAGTTTAGCCCCAGAAAATTCTTTTCCTTTCCTTTCTATCTAGCAGTGCCCACAGACTACTCTGGGGATTGGGACACTCAGAACTACAGCATGGCATAACTCTGAAATTCTTGGTGTTTACCCCACAGTGGAGCATCATACCATGCTTTGTTCCCAGCATTGCACCTCTTTTTTTATATATCACATCCTAATCACCAACATCTGAGCACTCCAGAGACTTCACTGCATTTTTTAGTAGAGATTCTCCAAAGAAAAGTCATTCTGACTTCAGGTTTGGTCTTCTATATCGAAGAAATAGATGGCTTTCCTTGGAATTATGCAGTACACAGCTAGTGGTAAATGTTAAAAGAAAAATAAATTGCCATGACCAATTATTTTACTTAATCTGACAGATGACAAACTGTAAATCTCAATGAAATACACTCCGCAACCATCAAAACAAAATCCTTTTTTATTAAAGGTTATGCCACTTACTTGTTTTTCATGTTTCGGTGTCATCTTCAATGTCTTGTGTTACAGTAAAAATTGACCTGAAAAACAAAACAGACATCAGCATGCCATTTTAGAGTTACTTAAAAGGTCATTATCACCTTTGCTAGATGTCAGTAAACTGCAAGAAGAGCCACACTCAGGTCTATATGTGGCAGTAAACACTTTTGCACCATAACTAAGAATGTGTTAATTAAAATAATCCCATTTCCATCCTTTTTGATTCATGACGGGCAGATTCTCTGCTTAGATGTGGCAGAAGCACTGGCTTAGTCCCCTTCTGGGGCTGCTTGTAACATGCCCCAGCCATCACCCACTGCACATCGTGGCACTGATGCTCTGCACCAAGCTCTCAACAGGTCCACGTATCCAGCGTCCACAGCGGACACCCTTTGGCTTATCCTTTGTGAAAACACAGTGGAGGCAGCACTGCTGATGCCCTGCTGGGTCTGCAAGACTACGGCCAAGGTCTGGGAGACACTACGAGGTTGTGCCACCCTTGTTAGCTGGGCTGTGGATGCTGCCTCAGGGAATACACGAAGTTGGCAGAATCAAAAAACCTCTCTAAGTCGCTTCTTTGAAACAGAGAAAAGCAGAGAGACGAACTCTTCAGACACTGCATGCATGCTAAAGCTCGGGCTAAATTTCACAGCATTTGTGGTTTTAAAACCTCCGTGTGGGGAAAGAACGTAATTAGACCAAATCCAAAAATCCTGTTATTAACTTGCATTTTGAATCCACTCTTTTACTGGAAATCCTGACAAGATCTTACCTACCTCTGCCACTGCACAAAGCAGCCAGTTTGCTCAGGACAGATACCACGGGGAAGATCAAGGCAGATTTATTTAGTGCTGGTTTGCATACACACTGCCTGTGTAAATACAATGGCCACGGGGAAAGGATTTGCATTTTGCCATTCCCCTTTACCTCTCCCACATGCCACCCAGTCAATCCTCAGGTAACACATCCACTTATCCCCCCCCCCCCACAGCTACAGAATTGTGCAATTTCCTCATCAGTTTTTAAATGCCAGCTTCCCCTTTCCAAACCAAACACACCCAAAAGCTTCCCCCACTCCTCCTCCTCCTGCACCACCAGAGCACAGCTCCCTGTGCACGGGGCAGGTAAACCTCAACCCAGGGAAGCAGAGCAAAACCCTCATATTGTAAAAGGTGAACTTGCAGCTTTCTTACACAAATGTGAATAGGGGAGATACAGGAGGTTTAGGTTTAGCTGTACAGAACTTGGAAACGCACAAGTTATTGCATAATTACGTATTTAGGTGAAGCCCAACTCAATACTTGCTCAATGCCTCTTACAAACACACCTAGCTGTCAAAATACAACTCTACCTATGTTAATAAAATACAAAGATACGCACACTCAAATTTCCTGGTCTTACAATTTATTTATTTTTTGAAACAAACGCATCTTTGTCAGATTCCTGTAGGCTCAGTTATAACAAAATAAAAGGATATTCTCATTCCAAACGTCCATATGCCAGGCTTCAGAGATGGTGCCACCTGTGCAGCTCCCATCTCCATGAAGATGAGGCCAGCATTTTATTTCTGCTCTTTGAATTCTGTAGCTGGAACTTCACTGATAAAAGCACAGGGGACCATACAAAACACTCCCACTATTTTTTTTTTTTTTGCTCCATGGCTTTATGCTTAACTCATCTGCAAGGTGCTGGCAACACTCTGGGCTGGAGGTGAAAAGAGCACCCTGACACTGGCAGTGCCAAGCAACGTGACAAGGGGTCTTCAGGAAGGTAATCAAGTCAGATATTCAGCTATCTGGTGTGGTTAGGTGGCACAAAATAGCCAAACCACAAGAATTTGGCTCATCATTTTGTTACGAACGGAGAGGTATGGCAGGCTTTGAGCTTTCCTTTGGCCCACGACACAGAAAGCACTGTTCAGGCCTCAGGCTGTCACCAGAGCAAGGGCTGCTTCTGCCTGTTACCTAAACCAAAGAAAGAAAGAAAGAAAGAAAGAAAGAAAGAAAGAAAGAAAGAACTTTTTTTAGTTCTAAACTCCCCCCCAAATGTATTTTTTTAAATGGCAACTCATTTTTTTTCCCGTTATATATTTTTATTCTGTCAGATTCTGCAGCCTCTTTCTCTTCAGTCTCTTAACTGATTTAAGCAAGTAATTATGCAAGCCCAAAATAGCTCATTCCTGACACTGTTAGTAAATGACTGGTCTGAAATAACACATTCAGTTTTGTCTTCTCCTTTCTAATGACCAAGTTACGGGCTGATGCAGGTTAGAATGAAGAGTTGAAACTCCAAACAGCCACTGCAATTCTAAATATTTAATGACTTAAGTTAGCATTTCACCACCAAAAAGCTTCCTAAAATATTTAGAACACATCATTTTTTCATCAAGCAATCTGAAAAACAGAATTAGAGGAAGCAGAAGAATACCCTGGTACTTGGCTGTACCCGCAGATACATTGTCTGAGCAGACAAGAACCAGCTAAAAAACCAAGAAACTGGATGCAAAAGGGAAGAAATTTTCTAAGCTGCTGCACTTCAAATATTATCCTTAGCTAATTTAATAGCAAAGGTTCTCTTGCTTTAAGAAACAAATAAAAAACCTCACTCACAGCTTTTAAAAATTCACGTATTGGAACAGCAAAATGCATGTACCATCGCACATGCTACAAGCAGGCAGGCTGTCGACATAGCAACTTCCACTGGGATTAACCTCATTGCCCACCGAAGCTACATTTTTTAAAATTACACTGACTTCAGCAAGTCCAAGATCACCCCAATCACCCTGCAGACAGTTTAAAAACATTCTGAATTATGTATTTGGTTGTGTAGCAAGACCAGTATTTTAGGACTTCTTTAGCATAAGTAGAAGTTGGTGAAGCAGAACAGTTCAACTGGCTGCTTAAGATGTGTGCCTACAGAAAAACCCTACCCAAAATACCAGTGATAGAGAGAAGTAGCTTTCAAAAGACAAGCAGAAGGTTGCTGGTCTTTTTACTCAAAAAAGTTCCACTGGCAGAGAAATGAACCACTGCTGCAAGAAAAATGAATCACAGAAGTCAACAGTAGGTATGGTTTTGATAAACTGTTTTCTACTGTGATTGGAAAAAAAAAAAAAAACAAAAAAAAAAAACAACTTTTTCTTCTGTTTCTGATCTACTTTTATAATTATTATTATTACTGCTTAGTTTCATAGACTTAATGTAACACCTGTTCCTTTCAGTGCATATTTTTGACAGCTCTTAATTGCATAACCAAAGAAACCCCCAGGGAATGGCTTCCCAACTGCCAACAACAACCCAAAAGCAAGGAGGTTCGGTAGGATGGCTTGCCCGTAGGAGAAAGGAGAAAAAGAAGAAACACTACACAAACACCAGGAACAAAACAAAACAAGTACCTCAGTGTTTTTCTTAGGGATAATATATAAGTACTATTAAGTGTTATACCTTATGTCATGTATAAGAGTTGCTTTTATATTTTAAAATCTAAATTAAAAGAAATTACTTTACTGGGGAATACCCTTTCATCTTCCTCCTCTCAAAGGAGGAAGTAACTTCTCGCCCACATTCCCAGAACGAAAGATTAAAACTAAAGCAAAGAGGCAAAGTACATGACAGAGCCATGAGACCAGCACAAACAAAGCCGAGCACGGGGCACCTGCTGCTCTTGGCCTCGGGAGCTGATTCAGCCTGGGGACCGGTGTCTCCAAGCCAGTACCTGAGCACAACCCTCCCGGCTGCCTTGCTAGCAGCTGTGCTTAGTTGCACTGAGGTTTCACCACCAGCCTATTGCTAGGTAGTGGCACAGGCAGCACGTTTGTCTGCTCTGGGATCGCTCGGCAAAGGCACGTAGCCAGTGTTGATCTTCAGCTCAAGAACTACCCATCCAACCATCCCCTCAGCCACCCACCTTTGGTTATCTCTAAAAATACAGCTAAATATCCGCCGTCAGGCTTTACGAGGATTTATTTTTAGGCTTTGGTCATGACCGAAAGTCCTATCCAATTGCAGGCAAAGTCCTCAGCTGGACTTCCAAGGTTGTTCCGTCACCAGTATCAAATAAAACTTGCTTTCAAGGCTTCAGGTGACCAAGAGAGAGATCGCAATTAAATCTTTACATGCATAAAGATCTTTCCCACATTTTAGGTCTTGTTCCTAAAAGGTATGTCATCCATATGGACTTGTAAAGAAAATAAGTATGCAGGTGGTGGGGGGAAGAAAGGGAAAGATGTGAAGAATAGAGCTTTAATAAAGAAAGATGCTAGCTCTGGAGTGTTTATCAGTAACTGTAATAAACTGAAATACTTCCATGCTAAAATGTAAGTAGCGCTTAGGCTCAGAATAGGATAATGCAGATTTCTCCTGGGGAGCACGTGCTGGATTTGCAGAAGACTCAGTCATATAGAAGTGACCATATAGAAGAAGGTCGCTATGGCTGTTTCAGATGAAAGGATAACAAGCAGCAGAAAGCAAAGTTAACTTGTTTATGGAACAAACATAACAACAGCCATACGGTATTTACCAAATGAAATGTCCTAGTCCAGCAGCAACTTGGTGACTTGCAGTGGAGCCTCAGAGGATAAGAAAAATAAACTTTTGACTGCTTATTCCCTAGTTTTGGATAAAATATTCTGAAAACTATGTATAAGTAGCATATATTAATAAATAAAAAATAACATATTGTGATGACCACATCATTACATAGCCTGGCATTTACAGGATTTCAGTACAAGGTCATCATCATCACAGAACTACTGCTCTCATTGATGGGAATCAGCAACCAACCTCAAAAGTACAAACATTTCTGGAAGAGCAGTGGGCTCCATTTTCAGAGTACGGGTGTGCATCAGTAAAGGAACATGTCATATCAGCTGAAAACCCCAGCACCAGACTAGTTCTTTGCTCCAGACTGAAATGGATGGTTCACAGCCAAAATGCTATAGAAGCCCACCGATACAAGCTGTGGACAGGCAGCAGTGTCTCTGGTCAAGGGCTGCAGTTAGCAATCTCAGCATGCCTAGCAAGGCAGCCCAGCTGACAGATGCAAAAACATCATGCCACAGGAACAGCTATCTTCAGTTTTCAGCACCATCACATTGGCATTTTTTAGCTTTTAAGTGTATTACAAGAGGCAGTCATGCCCACCACCAGCACCCTGTGTTGCAGCCAGTACTCTGCATCTTACTCAAAATCTGTACCCGGGGGTAAGCAGACACCCTCTAGCTCACCTGGTCCAGTTTAATACCTGGGGTCAATCTGACAACATTCAGGTGAGGAGTCGTGAGCTCTCCTCTGCACAAAGTACATAAACAGGAGGGTGAGGATTGTAGCTTTGGGTTGTTCAGGTCATGGAACATCCTTCCTCCCTTCATAAACCCTGTGGGTTATCTGCTTCACCTTCCCCCTGCAAATCACTGTAAGGGTCTGTTTGTTAGAAGTGAAAAAATGTATGAAAAACATAAGCATTTTAAATTTAACTCTGCAGAGCACTCAGATGTCTGCAGACTGCTTAGTGATGTCCCCAAAAAGCACCCCTCCAGCAAATCCAACTCATTTCCCAGGCTAAAAGTACCCGCTGCACTAGTGCGGTACCACAGAAGCAGCAGAGTTGCTGAGCATTGCTGAGCAGACGCAAGGACATCGTCTAAAGAGCTTTTAAAAGAACAAGAGCTTTCCAAATCACCAACAGAAGTCATAGACCTTCCCTCCAACCACAACACTATACTTCCAAAAATCATGCCTTTCTGGCCGTGCTTAAAATTCTGACCTTCAGCTGCCACTGTCAAGATGCTTAGTTAAGTGGTCTTCTCCTACAGGATTTCACTCCATTTGGTTGCTCGTTTATGGCCACCAGGTAGAAGATAACTCCTCTTTAAATACTATGCTGCCATTTTCTCCATTGTGCTGCAATCTTCCCAGCTCTTAAGACCTGTTTTATCCAGAGAATGAATTTGATCCATTAAAAAAAAAAAAAAAAAAAAATATGAAAGCAATTTTCATTCATTTCGGAGAAACTTGAGAATCAAGTAATTAGCCAAACGTACCAATTTCCCCTTCAATCCTCCACAATAAATACACTACATGGATTACAGTGTCAGGTGTGGGTCACAGCTATCCAGTTTCAGTAACATTAGAGCACACTTTGAATTGCATGAGCTTAATAACATATTGCTGGACAGCAGAATGACTCACCTGTCAAGCCTCTGTGAAGCTTCTAAGAGCTTAAAGATAAACAAGGAAGAAGTACCGAGAAAAATGTTCACAGTACAAGGAGGCATTGGGTTTCTTCTCTTTCCTATTCCTATTAGTCTCTAATTGCAGACTTATTATTGCAGCTCACCCAAAGGACTTCACATATATTCTGCAGCTTCTGTGGGTTGCTGATCCCAGAACAACTATTACTTTGTTTTTCTCCCATTAGAAAATACTGATAAGGCTAACTCTGGCAGCTTCAGATCTAGGCAATGACTAGAGAGGGGAAATTGTGGGGAAAGACCCTGACAGGACAGTATGTGCCAGTCTTCATCTTGCTAACTAGTTATTAGTCAGAGCTGATGTTTGTCAGAACTTCCAGAAACTCTCTGAGGACTGCTCACAATTTTCCTTCAGCTCAGACTCCTGTGCTCTGCAGGCAGCATATAAATCTGGTCTGCCATGTGGGCCTACCTTTGCTACTCTTTCCAAATATATGGGAAGTGTGTAATAAGTAGTGTGTAATTAAAAGGTTAAACTGCACACGATTCTGCAGTGTGAGAAATTGTAGGGTTTGTTGCTGGGGGCGTTTTCAGACTGCCAGCCATAGATGAGGCAGTCCAAATGGAAGTATCGGTGACCTTCAGGATAAAATCTTAATAAGCATCCTTGCTTTAGGGAACTTTGGAGATCCCTTTTCTACAAACTCAGAAAAACTGATAGATGCTGAAGTATCAGGACTCCAGAACACTGATTAAAATCCTGTCTTGTAAGATCTTAAATGCTGCTTCTGGAAAAGGGTCTCTGTTCAGAGAATGTACATTTTGCTTTCTTCCAGAACTTAATGTTTCTTACAGGAATTAAATATTTTATTCCATCAAAGCAAATTAACCTACCCTAAAAATATCATCTTCCCTAAGGTATCTCTCTATAATAACTAAGTTTTACTTACCACAGGAAAGATGGTTTGATAGAAGCTTTACTGCTGAATAAGCACAGCAGAAGTCAGCAAATGCAATGAAGGCTTATTGCAACATTTCGTTTTGTCTCATAAATGCAAATGCTGACAGCACCTGACCCTTTCTTTCCTGACTCACTCCCTGTAACATTTTGAATCTCATATGTCAGAAATCTCTCATTTTTGCTTATTTCAAACGCTTTTGATTTATCATATGATTTTTTTCTGCTGTCAAGCTCTCTGCTGCTTAAATTGCTGATAGATATCACAACGTGTCTTATGTTGGCTTTCTTCCTGCTGGGGATTTCCTTATTCTAACAAAACCGTTATTTTTGTGAAGCACAACCTGGTCATGTATAGGAAGTGGTGGTGCTGCATCTTGTCCCTAGAGAAGAAAGTGAAGCACAAGTGACAGTCTTGGTTGCAACCACAGAATAAAAACTACTAGTCTAATCATGTGCATCTGGCGAGGTGAACGTGTGACAGAGCACAGATAAAGTCAAAAATAAAAATATCAGTTAAGTAATTATGCCCCAAGACAAATCATAAATGTTAAGAGGTCATTTGGGGTATGTTCACCTAGGTTACAGTTCTTATCACTGTTGTACCACGACCTCACAAGGTTGGCATCAGCCTCTGGCCAATTACCAGCACAGGAAGAAGTCTTCTAGTATGGAAAACTCCTTTCAAGAGCTAAAAGAGAACAGCAGGGGACATGACAAACACAAATAACATGGTTATTACACCCATCCAGCTGTGTGATCAGTCCTGTTTGCATATGTGGCCAGATTTCCCTCTGTGGATGGAAGAGGGTCTCTTAAACTGGAATGAGAGTGTCAATTTATATAATCACACCTTTAATTAAACAAGCTTAGCCTGGTTTGTACGTTTGGACATACCTGAAGTCCTAGTTTGTGGTCCTATGGGCAAATCTTCAATAAGTGTCTCTCTGATGGCTGCTGGGAGCTGCCAACACCCACGAGCTCCTCCCCAACTCTGCTGCCCTGAAGAAAGGTGAGGATGCTGTGGGGATGGCAGCTTTCAGCTCAGGGTTACATGCCTATCTTGAAACCAAACAGCAAACAAAGCAACTCAGCCACAGGAAAGGTCCAAAACGGGCAGCAGCAGCCACATGTCTGCTGTAGATGGAAAACAGTAGAGGAATCCTCTTTGGATGAAGGGGTATCCATCCCACCACCACCAGCAACTTTCCTGAAGAACTGACGCAGTCAGGCTGCTGTGGCCAACAGCCACGGAAATAACAGCACTCCTCAGAATTAAACTTTGCTAAAAATCCAGTATCAGATACACCGAAACCAGTTATCATTTTCCACACTGCCTGCAGACTCACAGCCCACATGGTTAGGGCAGGCCAGTCAGCACCCAGGGTTAGAACTATGGAAATTCTAGCAATCCTCAGTTGGTCAAAATAATTCTGCGCTGTTCAGAAACACACTAGTGTCATCACTGTCATCATCTAAGAATATTGGCAAGACAGTGCTGTAAGCAGAGGCAGGGTCTTTTATGAGAGGTTAGAAGTATACTTGGAGAAAAAGGACAAATAAATAAACTCTCAGTTTCATTGCTGGGATTGTAAATGCCAAAGCTGCATTTTTTTCCAAGCAGTTTTGTTAGCCTAATAAAAAATACTTAAAGCAAAAAGCTTGCCTTGGATAAGGAGTTTCCTGGCTCTGAAGAGCCTGGAGAACATGGAAGAATCGATTTTGAAATAAAGCCATTGCTTTTACCCATGTGCTATAGTATAATATATTAACATCATTTTTCAAATCTTTTATTTAAATCCAAACATGTAATGGCAAAAAGGAAGAAGATATCTCTCTGCTGACTGAAATTTGAAGTCTTTAGACTTTCTTAAAGACAGTCCACAGTACTGCAAATACTCCTTTCAGTTACACTGCACTACTTACACTGCTCTGTGCACTTACTGAAGGGTGGAATTTTACTGAAAAAGTCAAAATGCTTCCTTTGAAAGCTGACCTGAACTATTAGCACCTATTTGCCAGGATATGCATTAAATCCCTGTGATTTAGCTATGAAAAACTCACTGAAAAGACCTTCTCTGGGAGACAATCTTGCATCCCTACCTCAAGACGTAAACTCAGACTACACACTAGGGCTAGGCGCCCTCTCCCTGGCCAGCAGGCCAAAGAGATCTTCCTTCCCAAATCTGCCTGTAATTACCAGTGAAACAGCAGTCAGAAGGTTAGCCAGAAGGCTTAGTTTCTACGCAAGCATTTGTGTGTCAAGCAGTTCTCCATTAAATCCCTCAAAGTGACATTTTGGCTATAAAACCCCTGTTTCCTGGATCTCACTGCCCCAAAACACTGTCACAGTCTGGGAGGTGGAGGGACCGTGTAAGCCCATGGTTGCTTTCCCCATCATCTTCATGGCAGCCCCCACCTTTACAGACGGGAGACAAGGGGCTTCGATCTTACCCCGAATTTCCCCTCGTGGCTGCCCACCAGCCCTGCTGACTCATCCCCACATAACTACACAGCGACCAGTCCTCACCGTGACCCACCAAACGTAAGGAAGCTGTAAATTCTCAGGAAGCAGACCGACCCGTGTCACAGTCATCAAATGCAGGCCTCATTATTTCACATCTGACGAGATGTGAGGGCACTATGGGCTGTGCTCCTCCACACCACGAGAGACGAGGCTATTACCTTTGGCTGTTCTCAGCGCGAGTATGATCACAATGACACCGCGCACTGATGCGACTATTTATATGTGTGAATGCCCAGTATGTCACGGGCTCTGGTATTATCAGAATGCTCCACAGCACACAAGGCCCACAGCTATGTATTTCTAAGCTATTTCCCTTCTCCCTGTAAACAAATCCTAGCGCACAACTTATAACCTTGCTTTTGAATGCCTCATAAGTAGAATTTAATTTCTTCTGGGAAGACACACACCACTCCTGGGAAAACAAAACCTTCCCCTCTAGGAAGACAGCTGACGATTTCATCAAACAGGTACCAAAGTCATGACTAACCCAAACCCACACAGTCCCATTATGCAATTAAATTGGCAAGGCTATTAGAGTGCCCGAAGTTACAACCCCGTGACTGCTGCAGCAAGGTAGGCCAGCAGCTGGGCCCCGGGGGAAAGGAGGGGCAGGAACGTGAACTCCAAGAGCCTACTGACAGGAAGGTCAGGGTGTCCTGCTCATCCTCGGCTCAGCAGTAAAATGGAGGCTTTGTTACGGGAAGGAGACAAGCACCTGTTCTGCCATGAAGTACAAAATACCTGTGTGAGCATGCCCTCCGAGACAACTCTCTGGCAGAGAAGAAAGGGAGAGCGGGCAGTAATTTTCTTAAGCCACAAAACCTTTAAATACCAGGGAACAGGAATTTCTTCATACCACTCGGCACAAAAAGTCAACACCTAAAGTAAACTGCATTCTCTTTCTAAATGCAACAGTTACTGTAACAAAATCATTCTTGGTTTATTTGCTCTTAAACAAATGAAACTCGTCAACTTGCACCCTACCGAAGCACTCTGTGGCAATCCATCATGTCAGTCACAAATACTGCTTTCACAAAGATGCTGGAGCAAAGAGAAATGCCTTTCAAAGCGATTGAGCCCTTCCTCTTGGGTCTAACCTGGATCATGCTGAGTAAAGGTCTGAGCAAAGTTCAGGTCTACCAGCAAATGTACCTCTCCTCTGGGGCACGTTCTGAGGGAGACATCATCTGTACTGAAGGCCCAGCAAGACAGCAAACCCAGCCAGCCTACAGACACCTACCTGCACGACACCAAACCCAAGACAAAACCTGTTCAAAGACAGGCTTTTGGTAGAAGAGAACAAGCAAGAACATAGGATCGATGTTATTTACACAACCATCCCCCAAGTAGTGAAAGATCACATAGAGCTGGAAGTGAGCACAGAGCCAGCAGAGAGGTTGGCAGACAGAGCACGGGCTACTGGCTTCTTTAGCACACACTCTGTGGAGAACATGACAAGCAAAGGCCAAGAAGAAATTGCTTTCTGAGACCAGAAATCCTTCTCTAGGACCAGAAACCCTTCAGGCACTTAAGGTTTCTGTGAAGACTTACCACTAATTAGACCTCAAGAAGAGAAGTATCATTTTGAAGTTCTCTAAGTTGAACAAGAATCACTCAAGTAACACAGTGGGAAGTGCAGGACCATTTGGAATGTTTTTCTTGCTTTGTGTTCTCTTAAGTCTCCCAACAATCCCCCTGTCCTGCAGAAACCCAGATAAGTAGGGTTCAGATGCCTAAACATAAGCATCCAGTGCCTTTGTGGATGCTCACTAGGTACTGTACTTACTCTTCAGCTGCTGCCCAAGAAAAGGGTGGACCAGCTGCTGGTCAAGTGTCATGACACCAGCCTCATACAGACATCTGGGTCCCCCTGGACAGCCCTCAAATGGCCCCAGTCACCTGTGTCAAGGCAACGTAGTACTGTCCCTACACACTGCAGCCTCTCCCACCACGAGGCTTGGTCTCTGTGCTCAGACTGTCGCAGGGGGTTTTGGCTCTAAGGTCTCTCTACAGTCCCTCCTCTTGTTCTTCCCCTCCCACAGGGGCTTGACTTCAAAAGCCCAAAATGCTGCTGACCACGGCTGTTAATATGTTGGAGCTTCTGCTGGGGAGCAGAGTGTGGTGACAGACTTCTTGCTCAAGTGCTGTGACCACTCATGCAGACACTACTGAGATGACAGGCTTTTTATTTTTGCTTCCCTTTTTCCCAATGTCTCTCTGTATGCAAATCGTGAATGTTTCATAACCATATAAATTAATCAAGGTGGGGTTTTTTTGTTTGTTTGTTTGTTTGTTTTTGTGTGTGTGTGTGTTTTGGTTTTTTTTCCAGGCTGGGGAAAGCTCATTAAAAGCATTTCTATTCTTAATCACTGTGCAGATTTAGCAAGTAATACTACAAATACACAGGCCCAGTGCCAAATAGCATGCATCATACTTGTACATGTAGTTCTCTTTAACTACGTTTTTGTTTGTTTGTTTTTAAGAACAGGCAAATATAGCATGATTTGCTGCTCTACCCCAATAATTATTCTGCCAACAAGTCAGAAAATTCCTAGAGGACACAAAGCTGTGCTTTCCTCTTAGTATTTTTAGTAACAGAAAAACAAAACAAGTTGCTGAGTTAGTTTCTTCAGAAAATAAAAAGATACAAAATGTCTAACAAGCGGAAAAAACAATATCCTAAATTAACCAGATCCTGCATTTATCTGTTTACAAAAAACAAAAGCCTATGCATACTATACCCCACATGCAAGGAAGTAAGATCCACGTGATACATTGCAGAGACACGATGCACTGCATTTGTCACCTTTCCTGTCCTACCTATCAGCTCCCAGGAGGCAAGGAAAGCTTCCTCCAGCAATCTGTGTTGCTGAGCAGATGCTCACTGCCTTCTTTGGGATTAACTTTAAAAAATAACAAAAGCAAAAAAACCCACCATCACCACCAAAAAAAAAAGAAAAACACACACACACACAAAATGCCAGAGAAGTGTTTCCTTCTTTCACATGAATAAATTATAAAACCAAATGATAAAAGCAAAGGTTTCAGTTGCTTGAAATTATGGTAATGGGGAAAAGTACTGAGCAAAAATTGACTGAAATGGGGCTGCAAGCCTGATTCAGCTCTTTACTGTCAGAAATGTCTGACTTTTATACCAATGCTCTTGACAGGAATGTTTTATTATCCAGGATCAGAGGAATAGCAAAATAACAGGTGAAGCAAGCAAGTTGGCATGGGCAGGTGAAGCACGTGGGTAAGAGGCAATGCTGCTCTGTGCAGAGGGAATAAGCAGCAAGAGAAAAGAGGGAGAAGCAAGAAGTGCTGCAGGGTTCCTCAGCTAGGAACAAGTTGCAAGAAACTTCAAAGCAGCACCTGCCACGACCCTCTGTGGGCAGGAAAAGCTATTTTGTAAGAGTGTCACATTCAGCAGCAGCAGCATGGGCTCTGTAAAAGTGTCTAGGAATGTCACCTTTGACCTTATTATGATCTGGTCCTCACGCACACAGTGCTACTACCTTACACCATGTCACTGGTCCTCACTGGAGGGTGACAGTTCTCCAAGAGCATTCAAACCACGTTTTTATCAGCTGATGATTCAGTGCTCCATCCCTTCCCGTGCCTGAGAATCACTCCATTTGACCCAACCGCCAAGAGGCTGTTGCTCTATACTACACATTGCTTCAGAAGGGGACCCCAGAGCACTCAGAGCCTGCAGCTGAGCACCGCTCTGTTGATGTCAGAACCCAGCACTGCCTGTGTGCTGCTAGTGGATGCACAGAGCTGTGTACAGGCGCTGCCTTGAGAAGAGCTGCTCTCGTTAGCTAACGTGGAAACGCACAACTGAAAACTATTTCTAAGTGTATGAAAGGTCAAAGGGAGAGGCCTTGAAGAGTGAGGGAAATGTTTACCCAGCTCTGCCTGCGAGGCAGGGAACGAGGGAAAAACAGAAACCTGAAGGGCTGCTGAGATGGGATCCAGGCAACGTTTCATCAAACACTGTAGTGGTTCTGCTGCAGCCTTCTACTGAGCTGTCCCTGACTGACTGAAGCATAAGCACATCTTTTAAGAGAAAAATAAGAAAAATGCACCATGCAAATCAATTACTATCTTATAGAACTGTAAGAATTATTGCGGCAGGTTCTGACGCAAAACAGCTGATTTTAGGAAGGAGTATCTGCTAGCTGGCAAATACTGTTTTTCAGTGGTGTAGAGACATTAATCATTAACTCTAGTAGCCCAGCAGATAACTGCAGTTAAGACATACATACAGATATAAATGAAATATGAACTATGACACCCATATAATTTATAATGGATTTTCCACTTGTATGAACATTAGGAGGTATTTCATTAAACAAATATTTTTTTGTCTATGTTTAAAGCCTGTTGTTTTATTTTTATTTCATAAACTCATTGGGACCAATGACTACCTGTTTGCCTGTGTTTGTGCAGCTTCTACCACGGGGCACAAGTAAATGAATACGGCTTCTAGGTGCTACTCTCTTCTACTTACACTATAGCACTGGAGAAATTATGTTGTTAGTGCTTTAGTCATAATATTTGCAGAGCATATTTCTGCTTTAAAAAAGGGGAAACATTTTATTTCTGCAAATATAATTTAGAATCATAACACTCTATAATAAAGCTCACATATACTACAAGCCCTTAGAAGTTTGTTCATACAAGTATGGTACACCAATATAAGATCTTCAAATTGAAATTCATTAAAGATAAATCCTGCTTAGGCTCAAAATAAAATATCCATGATAAACAACATGCTTTTGGATTTCAAATCATAAATATTACTCTCATCTTCTACACCTAGAAGACATCAGTATTTCAGTTTTTTCATGGGATGGTGTGTTCAGCTTGAGTCACCCAGGCTTTTCCCGCATTACTTTTAGTTTCAGTTTCCCCCCACAGGTATAGGAAAAACGTCCTCTCTACTCCACTGAGTTCCTGTCAGTCTGACACACGGACTGGAAACACAAACCCAGGCCGCTGCTCCCCTCCTGCGATGCCCGAGGAAGCCCCGACGAGCAACACAGTGTTACACCACGCAAGATGCAGGACGTGACACACGGGTGAGCAGCGACGTGGCCATGGGCCAGGCGGGGATCCCGAGCATGAGCCAGACCCTAACCCTCTATGGTGCCACTCTGCGCTCCATGTGCCATCAGAATTTGGCAACACGGTCCCAGAACTGTCACAGACCAGAAGTGGCACACACCTGAGGATGCTGGGCCAGGTTGGTGGGTGCGGGACAAGAAGCGAGGATGCAGCCAACCCTTCATCCATCCCTCCATCCCTCCACCCACAGGTCACCATGCCCAGCTCCAGCACCCCGCCGAGGCAGAAGCCAGCAGCACGAAGGCTGCTGTTGGCACCTCCTTCATTTTACAGGTTTTATGTTGTTTTAAACATCTCGCCACCAGCTCGCTTCCGACATCCCCCAAATCCTCAGCGCTTTAGGCAGAACACGATTAGGAGTAAAATAAGGCCATCTCCGGATTAACAAAAAGATAAACACGATGCAGTAAAAATGCATTATAATTATAACGCGTTAATACATATAAATACACTATGAATTTATATATAACACATGTAATTATGTGCATATATTACACACCGGCGCCCACCTCACCTCGGGGTGCAACGAGCCCCCCGCCAGCAAGCCGCACCCCCGAAGGACCCCTCGGGAACGCACCCTGGGTCTGTCTGTCGGTCTGTCGTTCTGTCGGTCTGTCTGTCCGTTTCTCCGTCTGCACAGCGACCGGAGCCGGAGCCGCCCCTAGACCGGGCGGTGCCTCGCACGTCAGCGGCACCGCCCGGCCCCCGGCCGTGTCCCCGTCCCCGTCCTTGTCCCCGCCCGGCCGCCGCCGTCACCTGGGGTCCGTCCCCTCGGCAGGAGGCAGGGAAGGGGACACCCGCCCCGAAAATGAGGGAAAAAAAGGTGAAATTGGGACTGCCGGGGAGCTCCCTGCGCAGGCGTGGAGGGGGAGCCTGCGGGAGCTGAGCTGCGGCGGGGGGCTGCAGGGTCTCGCAGAGAAAGGTGGTTTGGGGGCCTTGGGGGATTAAAAGTAATAGTAATTAGGACTGATAAACCCAATTATATATATATATACATACACACTATATAGTATATATATTATAAAATATATAATATATAATATATAATATATAATATATAATATATAATATATGATATATATATACTATACATTATATATAATATATATTATATATATTGTATATAATATATAGTATATAGTATATAGTATATAGTATATAGTATATAGTATATACTATATAGTATATGTGTGAGCGTGTCTTTTTGAGGAGGAATTAAATCTCTCCTGAATGTTTATTCCCTCAGGAAATCAAATTATCAATATTTTTTTTGGTTTTCACTTTTTTTTTTTTTTTTTTTACCATTTGTTATCATTTGAAGAGTTGTTTATCTATTTATTTAATGATTGATACTGTGTGAAATATTGGAGATGGGCCTGGAAACAGCACTGTGACTTCATGCCCCACCTCTGCCATAGCCCATCCTTGGGTAGTGCAATCGTGTGTCTAAAAAGTAGCTTAAGGTAGTGCAGTCTGGCTTCTAAAAACTACCCTTCGTTTCCCTGTGAGAATGTTGGTGTGTCTTGCTGCTAATGTTAAAAACATCTTTTTTTTTTTTTTTTCCAGTTCCTCCACCTACTAAGGCAGGGAAGGCTGGAGTGCCTCGTGCCCTTGGAGCTCCTGGACGTGTTTCCCAACGTGCGCAGGGAGAGCAGATTTGCAGGCAGCATCTTCCCTGTGAATCAGCAGTCCTGGAAAATGCTCCTGGGTGCTGGAGCAGCACTGTGCACCTCTGGCCTACGCCAATTTCCAGGGACATCTGGGGACTTAGCATGGCTCAGGAGCCAGTCCCAGTGGACAACTCGGTTGGACCTCTGTTCTGGAGCAGAACCAAGATTACTGAAATGGACAGGGGCTGTGTTAAAGCAGCTGCCTTCCGTTACCAGAGAATAGCTCTGCTCATGTACATTTTATTGCTATAGAGGGAAGCAAAAACAAAGTACAAAGAGGGCCCCTGAGCCGCTGTTATATGCAGACTTAACTTGTAGTCAGGCTTCACATGTGAGGTCCCAGCTAACTGTTGTCTCTGGGAGCTCTCTTCATTTTTGCAGACATTTATTCAGAGTAGATGTGTATATATTGTGGTGATTTTAATTTTGCTTTAAGTGAATGGAATTACTTGAAGCAGCAGAAGCTTGTCAGGAGGAATTCTCTGAATGAATAGGCCAGGAAGGTAAAGCTAAGGTTCTTCCTATGTGCTGAAATTATTTTTAAGAATAATAAATAAAGCACCTTAGGGAATATACACTAATTAGAGTGGAAGGAAAGGTATTACTTTTCTGTTGCAACAAGTAGTAAGGGTTTCTGCTTCTCAAGTGATGAAATACTCTTTTCTTGTCTATGTACTGTTAAAGAATCACCAAAGAATTTGAGCAACTTCTCTGATTTTTAAAAAGCAGAAGTGATTTGAATATATGTTTACTTCAGTCCTAAATATTGAAATATGTAGAATATTGTCTTAGTCTTTTTACGTAATCTATAAGCTGATTTTTCCCATAAGATACGAAAATATGAAACAACTTCTGGGATTAAAAAAATATTTATATGTTAATTTGTTTTGCAGCAGAATACACCCAAATTTTCATCGGATAAGAGCCATTATGCAAAACAGTACAGAAACATGTAGAGATCAATATGAACAACAACGTATTTATAATGACAAAGTACAGAGAATTCCAGGAGTGTTAGAGTGTCTGCATCAACCTTTTTGTTCTGAAACATTTGTCACTTTTGGTTCAACAATGATGGCAGTGGAAATCTACTGTAGGTCTGTATGGGGCTACAAGTGGCTACTGGTGTCTGTCCTGTAAAGTTATTTACAGCCAATTTTTGTGATAGGATGGTGAAAATACCAAGTTTGGCCGTCAGATTTTGTTGCTGGTACTTAATGCCAGACAGTGTTCTGAGCAACCGTTTTGGTTCTGAGAAATGATTGACAAAGAAAGACCAGATAGAAAAGACAGAAGTGAAAAAGGAACACCGAGGCTAGCTGGCAATTAGCTTTCTGCAGGATTGCTAGTATAAACTAGTTTTCAGAAGGCAAGTTCATTTTATACTTTAACATAATAAAGATGATTGTCAATTAGATTTATAAATCTCTCTATTATTTCAATACGTGTGAAATAATGCTGTCTCTAAACCACACAATTTTGCTAGAAAAAAAATCCCAATTAGATACAGTCACATTTAGCAAACAGAAGATTTACAAGCAAGTGTTCTTAATGAAAAAGGGGAAAAATAATTATGATAGGGAACATGTGTTTCTTTCAGACTTCTGTTCAAGCTTCCGAACTGTTTGTTTGTACCATTTCAGTGCTCAACTCCCTTTTAAGGCTTTTTTGTTGTTGTTGTTGTATCACATTGCATTACTCTTTCCATAAGGGTATGGTGTGCAGATATTTTCCAGGAAAGAAGGGAGACTGGAAAACATCATATCTAACCAAGATGACTGTGGTGAGCAGCAGAGAATGCATATAAAAGGACCGGCCGCTGGTCATCACAGTATCCACATTTTGTGGTTCTGAAGTGGAAGATCTGTCCAAGACCTCCTTGATTAATTTCTTCAGAGAAGTGTGTCCTTTTGGGGGGGGGCCTACTTAATTTATTTTATAGCTTAATTTGGTCGATACACCCACTTGTCACGCACAGAAAATTTTCCTAATCTCAGTCATCTGCACTGAAATTTCCTATTTTATGTTCTGTTCTCTACTTGTTCATGGATGACTGGGGCCATATGCTCCAACTCCTTTCCATTCTTCCTCTTGCCAGCAAAACAGGCTCTCGGGTTTGTACTGAGCTATGTAATGCTGTCTGGTGAGAGATCCAGAGGGACCCATTGGATATTGCTCAGAGCATCTATGACTGTGCTACTGCAGGGGAAACAGCTATCAGATCCACATGCAAATTTGGGGATAATTGCAGCTGCTAAATAAAATATTTACAGAAAAGACTCTATTAGTATGAAATATAGCATCCTAGGAAAACATCAGGAAAGACTGAGAAAAGAGGAGGAAAAATAGAAAAAAAAAAAAAAAAAAAAAAAAAAA
>CM021766.1:34609104-34683839 GCA_011076525.1 Nettapus auritus | reverse complement strand
AAAAAAAAAAAAAAAAAAAAAAAAAAAAAAAAAAAAAAGACCAAAAGGACTGGGAAAAGAGAATCAATATACTGAGGAAAGGGATAGAAATGAGAGGTAAGTGGAATCTTGTAAAATGGGTGTAAACAAGGGAAAGTGATGACTTAGGCTAGTGCTGCTGCCCCTTTCGAATTTACATAGAGGAAATAACTCCTTCTGTGAAGTTCTCATGCTATTTTTGTCCAACCGTTTTCACACCAGTGGCGTTGTGCCATGACATGATGCTCAAGAATGCGTTTCCACCAAGGTTTTTCTGACAGTTTAACCAGGAATGCAGCTCTGGTGCTGGTGTGAACAGTGGAGGCTTGCTGCTGACATTATCTAACCCGCTGATCGGAGGGGATTTCTCTGCCTACACCTACAGCTTCTTCTTAATACTGTAATAAACCAATTCCAGTTTCTGAAGCATAAGATGTTTTCTCCCTGCTCCAGACAAACAAGGGGGACTTGATTCTACAATAGCTCTCTTAAAATTTGCACTGAAATAAAGTACTGCGATCATGACATCAGATCAACTTATTTCAGATTAAAACTGTGACACCCATTGCCTAGGAAGGACAAAGCTAAGTGTGCATCTATGTTAGCATTTTATTTCAGTTCTGTTACGTAGTTTTGAAGCAAGTTGGGTTGACCTCCTCTTCTCTTTGTCCTGTTTGGTGGAGCATCCCCAGGACCCACGGAGGAAACGTTTCACCTGAAATGTAGCAGGAAGCTGCGCTCCAGCCACAAACGGAGTGCCTTAGAAACACAAATCCCCCAAAGCAAGCAGTGTGGAGGCTGGTCTTCCGCTCAAATTAGGGTGTAGTGCAGAGCTCTTCCTGTGGCGTCATCCAGCATGCTAACACAGGCATCGCCTAAGTCACACAGCGATTAAAACACAGGGATGCTAGCCCCATGTTTATGGCCTCAGCTATTTCACTAGGATGGGATAAAGCTCGACATCCAGAAGACGCTGCAGGACTGCTTGGCTCCAGACTGCCTGATCACATTATGAAAAAAATAATTTCAGATCCAAAAGAAAATTCTCGAGTGCACCAGATACCCTTTCGTGAACTAGAGTTGGAAAACAAGCACACATGGAGCACTGTGGGCCTAAAAATAAACATGTTTTTAAAACTCCTGTAATCTCCTCTTTATAGCTAAAGAGGGGAGCTGATCATGCAGCATTAGCCTGTGGTGGCGTTCTCAGGCGTTATACTCAGGAAGCCCAAACAAACAATGACAGTAGCTGTGCTACTGCCTGCAGTTTTAAAAGATGCTAGGTGCCTCGGTGTTGTGGGAGGTGCAAGGATTAAGAGAAGACCAAGAAGAAACAAAGGAGGTCTTCCAATATTTCCTGTTATTTGTTTGTGTTCTATGGTGGAAAACAATTTTCCCCTCAACAATGTTGTCATTTTGTATTTGGCAAGTATTGATTTTTTCTTATTATTATTATTTTGTATCTTGTTTGCAGTAAAGCATGAAATGAACACATTTGCTGGTAATTTTTAACCCTCTTCTAGGTGCATGTATAACAATAAGCAGTTGAATAGATTTAAATACTCGTATCCACGAGCACGATATTCCTTCAAGCAGGTTGGACAGATGTTCCGATACCTGAAGTTGCTGGAGGAATGAAACCCTTAGCCTTGGGTTCTCCTTTTACATGAGCAAAGCTAAGGGAGGAGTTTTGATGAAAACAGAACAAGCAAGTTATTAGTACACTGGAAATTTTAATGCTATTTATGTAGTAGCTTTAAACTTGATTTTCTGAGTGCAGTGCTCTCATACTCAGCAGCATCTGCTAAGTTTGCAGTCTCAGAAGTGCCTGCCATAGAAAAACAAAGTCTGCTCAAGCAAAATTGGGTCAGACAGAGGGAGGGAGGAAGGGAAACAGGGAGGGAGAGAGAGAGACAGAGTATTTATTAGCATTTACATGGAACATGAAGAAGGACTGTTTATTTTGTTTCAATTTTTCTCCCTTAAATAATTCCAATTTTCTGTATTATATCTGATAGGAAGACAAGCTAAAATGGAAAGCTTCTCTGTTTCCAGTGTGAGGAAGAAGAAAGGTATCAAGTGAGAAGAACAATTAGTGAAAACTGCACGCTATCTTTTAAACTCCAGCAGAAACCAAATGCTTTATTAAAAACTGAAAACCATCAAAAAGAGCTACAATCCATTGCCATCCTTGCTGTTACAGAGAGTTAGCTGGCCAAACTGCAAGTCTTGCATGACATTCTGAAGTACAAATAAGCCAGCATGAAATAAACAAGAATATTTTTAAAGGGACTTCTCCTTTACACATTCGATATCAGCAGAGGAATACAGGCTTCCTTTTCCCTTCTCCCCTCTTTGTTTCCTACAAGGTGTTTTCTGTTTCCTCACTTTATTTCTGGCCAGTTTGGGTTCTGTTTACTTTTGTTTTTCTAGGTCAGGTTTAACAGATTAATGGAGAGTCACTACATTTATTTGCAGAGATCCACCAGGCTGACAAAATCGGAACCCAGGGCAAATGCCTGAGTAACAAAATATACAGCCTTCAAATCCTGCTCGATACGTAGGACTATTTCAGAGCAGATTATAATAGTGTAAAAGTGGCTTGCTGGAAGTGTCTCAGGTGCTGTTTTTCCATCAGTATTTTCTTTCTGGTTCTTTGCTGGCTTCTGAAATAGATGGGTATGGTGGTTGTTCAGTAGTTCCCCAGCCTCTGTGGTCAGGGCAGATACAAACATCTCCTTCAGACATTTCAGGTTGACTAAGATTTAATTTGTCCTCTGAAAACACTTGGGCTCCAGTGTCTGTAAAGGCAGCCAAGGGCAATTTTATACCTCAAGAGAGAAGCATCTGGGTCAGACTGTCTGTAAATGATATTTTTTTGTTTTGGCTTGGCCATGAGCCACAGAATCTGCGTGGCACATGAAAGGCATATGGGCTACTCTTTACTCCCCTCCATTGTTCTGATACGTTCATAAAAAGAGGTGGAATAAGAACAAACTTGCAATTTTACCAGTCCAAGGATTCTCAGTAAGTCCATTTCCTCTATTTGTATTCTGGTTTTTCTTTTGATGCAAAGAAATTTCCCATGCACCATTTATTTATTCCACATCTGAAAAACCAGGACAACATTATCCATCCTTTATCAGCCTTAGAGGGAGACCTGTTTTGAGCAGATTGTACATGTGTACTTCTAAATGAGCATCTGTTTCTTTTGGCAGATTAACCTACAATTTTCACCACACGTGAAGCCTGTGGAACATGTCTCTCCTACCAACCTCACCCAGAGGCAGAGTAACAGAGGTGGGTCTGATCCGCTGCCTTCTTCCGACTTCTGCAGTGGACTTCTAGGCAGTGTCCATGCAATGACTTGCTAAGACAACTTTTTGTTGCTCACAGACAAAAAGATTTGAGAGTAATTAGCAAGGGGAGCCAGGGGAAGCCTGAAGGGAAGCCAATGAAAAGGCCAGGAGGAATGGGTGGTTTTGAGAGGCATTTGTGTTGATGTTTTTTATCGGAGATGAGCACAGACAGAAGGGAACAAGTTGGCAGTGAGTATTTTAAGAGAAGCTGTAGCAAGGTGGATACAAATGAAGTTGGAACATTAAGAACAGCAAGGTAGGTCATTAGGAGAAGCAGGTTTGGAAAGACAAAGACCTACTGGATCTGGTATTACTGACAGAATGGTGGTGTTACCGGGGAAGTGACCACTTTTCATAATAGCTGAAGCGTGTACATTTGTTCTAATGTGTGTACATTTGAGTCTACAAGCATCTAATGTAAGCATGTACATTTGTTCCCACTGGTACTTTGACAGCAAAGGGTCAGGACTTAAATCTGTGTTGAAGATCCAGCAGCAGAACAAATTACCATATGTCAGCTGAGTTACAGTATCTGGTGTTGGTTCATGTAAATGCCATATGATACTATTTAATTTAGCAGGAAACAAGAAAGATTTAAGTGAATGCTATCCTCTTGTGTGGCCTTGTGTAGAGGTCATGGTTTGTGGATGGTCTGTGGACAACTTCCACAGCTCGAGGAGCAGATTCCTGCTACTTTGCAGGAATTCCTGTGCCATTATCTTCCCTGAGCCCCATCACATGGTCTACATGGACTTATGCTATTGTACCTGTCATTTAGGGGCCTAATCTTTTACCAGAATAAATACACTGGTACAATTCCTAGTGCTAATGTATTATGCTGTTTTAAAGCTATTGCAAATTAGTATAACTCACCCTTTTCCTTAGCAGAGATACATGCTTATCTAGTGCCAATTTAATTAAATCTTTGACAAGGCTGTATTATTTTAGACATACCTCTGCAGTTAGAATGGTACAACTCTCATACGGGGGTACTACTCTCATCTGCAGACAAACTCCAGCCCAGCATTTTACATGTCAATGGCTGTCACTTTCAATTATATCAATACCTCGTTGCTGCAAAAAAAATCTCAAGTACATGTGGATGAAGCCTACTGAGCCAGCTGACGTTAACCGGAGGAGATGGCAAGCGAAAATGGCTGGTGTTTAGAATCCCCCCTTGACTCTATTTTAGGTTCGTCTCAAGGGGTCTTGTTTAGTCTCTCAGCAGTTAGTCAAGTGTATCAGATATCTCCTACTGCTCAACACGGCTACACCAGGCAGGCTTTGCCCTCCTTCTTGACCATGTAATCTGCACATTTTGGAGGAGTGCATCCATTGCCTTAAAGGCACTACACTGAATAAATGCATTTTTTTTTTCCAATTCTGTATGGAATAAGCAGTTATGTTCATGTAATATTTAAACGTGATAAAATTTACATCATATGCGCTAGTGTATTTGAAATGGTGTTTTGATTGTCCCATAAACACACAGAAAACACACTCTAGGGTGTGAGTGGTGCCGAACTGCTGTTGCTTCTCGGCAATCAGCAGACTTAACTTGGTGAGCTGCATGTTTGACTTGCAGCAATATCTCAGCACTCCTAGCAGCTTCTGGCTAGCTATTACCTCATCATGAAGCCATGCATTCAATGGGTCGATTTCCCTCACTTTGTAAATTTACGATGAAGTAGCAGTGCACTTTGTGCTACTCTGCATTGATCTATATAAGGTGGTTACTGTGAACGACCTGAAGTGGGGAATTCAAAGCCCAGCAGGCACTGTGCACCAGTTCCTCATGTAGATGCACTTGTTTTATGTGATGGATGCCTTTGTTCACTTTTAACATATTTCACCTCTCATGTGTATTAAGTTAAGCCACACAAATGCATACTTACTGTAAAAAAAAGTGCTCCCCCAGTGAGGTGTTGCAGAATAGATCCTCTGCTGTAGATGATCGGAGCTATTTCCTGTGCAGGCAAGTCCTATGGTGTACGTCGTTACTTTGTCTGCTCTTAATGACTTTAATGGGAAGTTTATTCATTTTATTGTGTGGCCAAACAAGCTAAGGCCAAAGACTCTGTGACAGATGTGTTGCTTAATTAGATATGCTTTCAAGTAATTGAGGGACTCTTCAGTTTCTGCTTATGCGGTGGAAAGAGTGGTAAGAATTTCCTAGTCAAATTGCTACAAAACCCTTTGGTGTGGCCTTAGGAGTAGTTGGCGCAGCAATGTAAGGAGGATTGCAATGCCTCCTGTCTTCAATCAGCTTGCGACAGGGGATTCCCTCGTGCACTTGCTACAATTTCAGATAAATATTTCCATGCTGCTCTGTGCTGTTCTCACTTCATTAGCACAATTAGGTGAGGAAATAAATCTTGTTGCATGGATTTTTTCCCCATAAAGTTGCTGTATTCAAAATAGATGCAGGCAGTGAGCAGTCTCTACTGCTGTCATTCAGCAGTTTCAGATAGCAAGTAACACAGAGGATGATAAGGAAGAGCAGGAGGCCTTCAATTGTTTGAATTTCATTTCTCCACTACTACAAAGTATCTTTTAAGTTCATAATTTTGTCTTTGAAATGTTCTCCAGTACTTCTGGATTTACGTACATACATTGTCCTCCACAAATTCTAGTTTTAGTACTGCCTTTAACTTCAGTTTTGCCTTTGCAATGCACTACCTAAGAAATCAAATTGCCTCTTAAAAAAAAAAAAAAAAAAAAAAAAAAAAGCTTAAATTTATTTTAAGAGAAGCTAGTATCTGTCATTTGAAAGAAGGACTAGGAACTGAGCCTGCAACAGATTCAGCATTGTAGGGTTTTTGCAATAACCTTCAGACATGAGAAATGCCCCATATGTCTTTTTTCCACATAACATCCCCGGTACATGCTATAATAATTCATCCAAATGGGTAAAGCTTCCTCTGCTATGTGCATCGTTTTTCTTCAGCCACTTTGCTGCATCCTCAGCCTTGCATCAGCAGGTCAGCTCTTTGAGTCCAGTCTGGTATTTGCCAGTGGTATCACAAAAGGATGGGGAGCATTTCAGTCAGAACTGTTCCAAGTACTATTTTAACACAAGAACTTCATTGGAAAGAGCGATTTATCAACGTGTAATCTTTCAACCAGTTTGGAATATCTGCATTTTACAGAGGCAACATTTCCAACTGCTAAGAAACTTGCCCAAATCTGTTTACCAGCATTTCCTGCGGTTGTTTGCTGCTCTCTCTCAGGAAGCAAACGGATTTTCCCAGTGCTCAGCATTGCCACAGAACAGCTACCCTGCAGTCCTCATGTTTGCTGTCTGCTGCTACTCCACAGCTGTCCTGGATGAAATTAAACAGCTCCGGTCGCCTATCCAAAAGTTCAGTAAAGCCAGTTAGATGCTAAGGGAACAAGTAGTAAGTTGGCTCTCTTAGGACATCGCACCACCACCAGTGCAAGCACCACCCATGAAACTGGCAGCAGGAATGTAGCCATGGCTGTCACAAAAACCATTCTGAGAAGCTGTTATTTCTCATAAGAATTATTGGTGGGGTAAGCTATTCCATTACAATATCTTTTATCTGCTAAGGGTTTGTAATGTTAATTAGTGTTACCTTACATCTTTATTCAAGTTTCAAAATGCTGCCATAATTTCAGTGTTATCATTTAGTCATTATTCATCTTAACAATACCTTTGCAAACTTTAGCATGGGTGTTGCGTGTCTGCCATGGGATAAAGAAAACCAATGTCTCTTTATTCAACCTTGAACCATAATTAAGCAGTTAATATTGAACACATAATACTACCTTTATTCCCCAGACCCAGTTGCTTCCTTCTGAATGAAGGCAACATCCTCTTAATGGAGGCACAAATCTTCATGACAGGAGCTCCAGCTGCTGATCTACTGGCAGCAAATTGATTAGTCACTAGAAAGCAGTGAGCAGGATTAGATTCCTGAAGGATGGCCTGGAACCATCTTGAGGGAAGTCGCTGTTCACCTCTGAAATTCCCAGAGCACTGCTTCCCATTCCATCATTAGTACCCTCTTGTCCCCAGTGGAGCATCACAAGGAGAAGGCCGTACAGAAATACCCACTTTCACGAACCCTCTTCTCCAATGGCTGTCCCCGTTACAGCACGGTGGACAGGGTACTGGCATCTTCCAGCTCTTCAAGGTCGTCCACCAAAACAAGGCCAGACACCTGGAGAACTTTTTGGTATTAAAGGCTTTCAGAAAGATGGTGCACAGCGCTTTGGGAACGGCACCGAGACTCTCAGCATCAAATTCACTGTGGAGCACTGAAACTGGAGAAAGGCTACTTGGTTCATTTGCCCCCAGTCCTGAATATTCCAGTAGGCTGGAAACTGCACCCTATGGCGCAGTCAAAGGTACAACACTGCAGTGCAGCACACAGGCTATGAGCTCTTTGCAGTGGGAACAACAGACAACTTCACCTCCCAGGCATCATCGCCCTCTGAGAGGGGAGGAACAGAGTGGGGCAATCTGCTGGGGAAACGCACCACCAGCCGCAGGTCCCTTTGGCCATGAAATTTTGGGGGAGTAAGCAGTGGGATGGCAGCAGGGTGACTGACTCCCTGCAGGCTCCAGATACCTTACAAGTCATACACCTGTAAGGTATGCAGGTGTGCTTGTAGAGCTCCTGTGGTTCCCCATCACGGGTTCCTCAGGGTCTCCCCACCCAGCTCGGGTGCAGGCACCCCACCTGCTGGAGAGCACGGGGTGCAGGCAGATGCACGGCTCAGCCTGGAGTGCCACCTATTGAATCGCCAGGCATGGCTACACACTTAAGCCCAGAAACTGCATCTTGAATCACCCCACAAATCAGCATCTCATTCAAAAAAGGTATGCTTAACTATTTTTTCCCTAATCTGAGGAAATAACGTACATTTTCTGAGCAGAGATCTGCAGAATACTGCCAGGCATGGCATCCTAGGGTCTGCGACAAAACAAAATTTCAAAGGGAAGCCCATGAATTCTCCAAATATGCAATCTCCCAAATACTTTTTTTCTTTTTAACCTAAGATCTACAGTGTATTATTTTATTAAAATGAAAGCTTTAAACACCTCCACCTGGCTTGTTAATACTCTAATTATTAACACTGGAGTGGCACTCAGGTGAATGGAAGTGTTTCATCTGGCTTTTGTTCAGAAATGTTGCACCTTGCCTAGGTTACGTGGGCTTGATGATGGAAGAAGCAAATGGTTTCAGTTCTTTAGCTTCTCAATATATTTAGCGTAAGCAGCATTTTGCAGTTCTAGGAAAACCAACATCACAATTAATTCCCTGTCTTTTGATTGCTACTTTAAAAGGTGGGGAAGTAGTTCAAGCATTCTTTGCATTTCAGGCATTAAAGAAAGAAAAAGCAGTCTCATTCTGTCTGAGTTTCAGTAATATGCCTTTTCTACATGAAGACAAAGCTTTCTGATTGTTGACCAAGGCTCAGTGCTTTTTGATGAAGACTTTGAAGCAAAAATACATACACATCTCAACTACATGCAGATCAGAATGTTCTGAGAGAAGTCACTGAAATTGATTCTGGGAGATGTTTTCCATTTGAACTTTAAAAAAGCTTTGATGTTACCCAAGTTGATGGCTGGAGTTGTCCTAACAGCAGCATGAGCATCGTAAAGCTCAAAGCTTCTGCAGCCTCCTCCCAGGTCCCGCTAAGACACAGGTACCACCAAACACTTGTACCTCATGTGCTGTCACAACTGAAGTCTGGGAAAACAGCAAAACACTATTAAACTGAAATTGCCTGTGAACAGCATACATTTGAGAAAGATAAAAACGACTAGTCAGCACATTCACTCGGCAAGACAAAGTACTGTGGTACAGCTCCTTGAGCTACCAGAGACACATCTTCATAAACCAGCCGAAGTGTGGCTCTGTTTGGCCCTACAAAGTTGTGGTGCACTTTGGCTTGTGAGGTGTGGTCAGTCTATGCAGCAGGATGTTTCCTGTGGGGGGAGGCACCTGGCTCGGCTGTTAGGCCAGGCTGAGAGGCCTCCCTCAGCAGAGCAGACACGTCTTAATGGAATCAGATCAATGCAAAAACTGAGTAAAAGGAGGTGGTGTTTGGTGAAGAAATTCCAAACCGAAAATGTCAAAGGTAAGGAAAATGCAGAGGGTGTTGCAGACAGCTTCTGGAACAGGGAAGGGGGACAATCTTTTAGTGCCAGAGCCTAATTTAGGCAAGTAATTAATAAGAAATAATAATGTGCAGTTAAAAAATGTACTTCCAGTTACACTTGAAATTACAGCAACTTACACCGAGTCCTAAATGTGTGTGATCTGTTAAGAAACCTTCAAGCAGTTTTAAAGAGAACTTTAAAGAGAACTGGATCACGAATCCAGAATTATCATGAAGCATATAGTTGGTTTCTGCTGAACTGATGGAATTAACTTGCAATGCTGGTTGCTTATTTTGCATATACTAAAAACATTCATTTTATTCCATTTAACAGCAGTTCTGCAACTAGTTCATTAAGGAATAACCAGTCAAAATTAAAAGATGATGTTCTCTCCCAGTAAAGGAGTAAAAATCGGGTCGTGAGAGGTTGACGCCACAATTAATTGCAGTTTAAATTTGGGAAAACCTAGCACTACCTACTAAGAACACATGCTGCTAAAACTCTTCATGCAGCTAATGAAGTGAACCAGCTAACAAAGTGACCCAAACTGGAAAACTGATTGAAGTTAAGATTTCTGAACAAGAAGAAATGTGGTTGTGTTTAAATTGAGAGTATTTTCTTCAGTCAGGAAGAGGAGTAGTATAGGAGCAAAGGCAACTAAATACAACTTCTTGGAGGGGGGGGGTGTGGGATGCTCTGGGGGTGGGCTGTGGTTTTTTTTGGTTTGTTTTTTGTTTTGTTTTGGGCAGTAGCATCAATGCAGAAGGATCATGAAAAAGCCTTAAATCTTTGTGTCAGTATGAGGAAGGACAATGAGCAGAAACCTCCGCACAACTCACTAACTACAGAAGATATTTCATTTATTTAATCAGTTAATTTTAAATTAATAACATTTGATAACGTCTTTTTGCATATGTACCCAGCACATTCAGCATAATTTTACATAACTTGTAACTTTAAAGTGTTGCATTTCATTACCGTCAAAATGCAGTTTGACACAAATTGAGGGGAAATAAAAAGGAAACAGTCAGCATTTCTACCATCATAATGTAAAAAATTAGATTTCTAAGTGTATAACAAGCCGTATAGTATTTCAACGTGAATACAGTGCATTTTTATGGATAGTCAGAAGGAAGAACCAAATATCATGTAAAAGCTGTACCTAGATGCAAAACCACATTTCATACAAATCGTTGAGCATCAACCTTTCAACAAAAACCTTTACGTCTACCACTTACAATAACCAATAAATCGACTTTTTAACCTATATTGATTCAAATCAGCAACTTTTTATAAACTTGATATCCACACTTGAAACAACGTAAAGAAACTGCAAAGTTCAGACAATCAAACACAAACTGCAAAGTAACTATCTTAAGACTCTGAACTGAAAACCACTTCATACTGAAGAAACAGGCAGGAAAATGCATGCTGCTTTAGGATTCTTGTTTAGTCTATTTCTCAGAAAACTGGGTAAAAAAGCAATGATTTAAGAATCCTATACACGAGGTGTATTAATATTCCTAATAGAGGCCCCAAAGAGTTAAGCCATGAACTCTGTAGAAGACTTGCACATATGAAAAATGCAGGGTAATTTGTTGAAGGAAGAGGCAAGAGAAGGTAGCTAAGCAGTGAAATTTATCATTAACTGGAGTAAGGGAACCCCCACACTAACAAAGATTGTGACTTTTTTCCACAGCGACAAAGTGACTGAACTGTGCCCAAATCCAGTAAGAAAAAACCTTGACAAGGCAGTTACATATTAAAAAGGTAATTTAGCATCAGTTTAACCACCCGTGTTTAACTGCAATTAAGTGTTTCACAAGTTTTAATTCACTACGCAAATGGCTTTTGAAACTACACGAGAACAAGCATTTTTAGTCATGATTTATGAAACTATCAAAAGAACATCAAGCACAGATTAAATTCCTTCATTTGCTCCTCAAAATACCATGTGAGGGTTTCCAGGAGTATTTTTATACCTTTTTTTTTTTTTTTTTAATTTTCTAAGAAAGCATACTCAGAGAATCTTAACCATCTCTCCTAGGACTCTGCCAGTAGCACATTACATGATCATTTTAGTCCGAACTCTGAACTAAGAGGAATTCTGAAACAAGGTTGGCCATTGAGATACAAAGAGGCAAAGCTCAAGGCAAACTCTGCCATAGTAATCAGAACACAAATAAAAGAACAAGCATAGAGGAAAACAAGTGAAAAGAAAAGCAGGAATGGCAACTGGAAAAAGAGTGGAAAAAGGCAACTTTCCTCCTCCTGACTTCCTTACCCCTTAACTTGGCCCTTCTGAGGGCATTCCCCAAGAAGCAGATGATAAACTCGTTTTAAAAATCAATCAGAAAGAGAAACAAAGTCTCGTTTAAAGTACGTGACTTAGAATCTTGATTAAAATATTAGACTTTAAAGGCAGAGGGCTATTTAAGTGTTTTCAGGCCACTGCTTGAAGCATAATTCTACCTGAACCATTGCTAGTTATAAAATAGCCCTGTATTAAGACCTGAAATTAGAGCAAAGGCTGATTCTGTCAACAGATCATTTTTTTCCCCCCAGTATAACCACAGAGGCCACTTGGCCTTGTGACCGATGGCCATACCCAGGCAGCATGGCTGCTATCCGTGACTTAAACAAGTACCAAAGCACATTCATTTCACAGCACAAAAAAGTTGGCCCTTCCTGACTGAGAAAAATTGTTCAGGCATTGTTCATGAAAAATATAGAGAACCAAAGCCTGGCACTGGTCTGGTATTGTCACTACAGAGTAGCAATGGGGTAATATTAATCAATCTACCCCCAAAAACAACTTACAGTTAAATACATTACGAATTGAGAGCTTAACATATCAAAAGTTCAGAAATATCATACCGCTTCAAAAGAGTCACAGCCTATCAGTATAAAGGAAGAATATAAAACTATTTTATTGACCACTGTTTCACCAGTATTTACAATAAAGTAAACAATATACAGTCTGATAACATTCAAATTACTACAAAGTTAGTTTTCACCTGGTCTTCTTGGGACCAAGTGATCCCAAGTACTAAAAAGAATGATTCTACAGGTTTTAAGGGCTAGGTCTGGGTAAAGAAGATACATGCACATCAATAGTATAGAAGACTACAAAACATCTGTGAGTTTGTTTAGACATTCATTATGATTCGATAGTAACTATGGAAGTTTATGAATGTTTTATAAAAGCTTTTACCTAGTATGGAGGAAGTAGTAGTATCAAATGCTCTCTCATGATAAATGAAACAAGTTGCAGAAAGCTTTTATTTACTTGCTGTTGATGCAAAACACACTACTTCAAAAAAATATCAAATTTGAATCTTGTTAGAATGTATGCTTCTCACATTGCTAATAAATCAAATTTCAGGTTTTAATATTCATATATATAAAAAAGCAATGCAAACAATTATTGTGCTTCATCTTCTGGGCATGAATGCCAAGTTAGTCGCTCTTCATAAAAAGCAATTACGATCTGAGGACACTTCACGTTAGCTTCTTTGGCCAGCACCAGATCTGCCTCATCAGAGTCTTTCCTGATGTAGAAGAGAGTGGGATTTAAGAAAACACATAATTATTAACTCAGAAACTTAATTTTCATACCAGGGTACTTTAAATTATTTTAACAACAATAGGTTTCAGGAAGCATACGTATTTGTATCAACTTAGCAGCTCTTCATACATCATAAAATTCTGAAGAATATCACCTAGAAATCAGTTTTCAGTATTCCTTTCACAACAGCTATCAAGAATTTCCAAGCTAACGGCAAGATTTCATAGCTGTATCTTCTTCTCCTTCCCTTGTTTTTCTATTTTAAGGAAAATGCTGTTCCAAGGAAACCATTCGTACTGTTACCTATTGCAGTACATAATGAAGTAAGTAAAACTTTGCTAATTTTAAAGCATAAGCAAAACTTCAAAGTGAAACTTTTAAAACTCAGTAGCATCAGTCTTAAGAAGTGCTATTTACATCCAAATTGTATTAAATGTTTATGCAAGTAACTTGCTGCATTTTATACTGCTATTCCTGGTGATGTCTTGGGGTAACAAAAAAAACCATTCCAATCTGACATGCTTCAGGCTCCTTTTTAAAGTGTACGCTGATTTTACAAATCAGCTTTGTGCTTGCATACTTACATCTACACTTGTTGCTTACAGTCAGTTATAGAAACACTAACCAATTGCAACTGAACTAGACAAAAATATGCTCCTTTTCAATCTTTTCCTCTGTATTTTATTCTGACAACTATACCTATTTTCTGACTCTTCTGATTTCCACATACTAAAGAGAATTTGAAGAGTGAGAATTTGAAGAGTCAGAAGTGAAGCAGAATCTTCCAATGCACTGATCTTCAACAGTCCAGGTACATCATATGACAAACCAATTCTCTGGAGACCACCTGGTTTGACACCATTCAAAAAACTAGGCCTTTCTCAAAGGCTGTTTGAAACCATCATTCTTATCATCCCCACCACTATAAGAAACCTGCCCCCCCTGCAAATGCTATTTCAATCTCTTATATTCTCAACATTGTGAAAAAAAATGATCCTACTTACTCACTGCAGAGAGACAATAAGTCTTCTGCCAACACATTAGCTAATAGCACTGTTTTCCCCCCAACTCTCCCAACACCACGAACTCCCCCCATCACTTTTTCCCTGTTATGGGCCGATAATGGCAAACTTCACATTGTTTCATCACAATTTCAGCTTCCTCTGCTAGTTGCTTCCAGCTTTCTATCCACTTGATTGCATGCAAAACAGCAAGCGCTATGTTTGATTAAAAGGTTGGCTATCCAGCAGCTAGATTCTGCTTATGTACAGCCAGAGTTCTGCCTGCCATTCCCTCAGCAAGAACACTACTGAGATCCATCTTTTCCATACAAATACTATTTTCTCCATATTTTACCTGAATTTCCCTTTCAAATTTCTACTTCTGTAAAACTGAACCAAGAGAACCTAAAGTCATTTTGGTTTTGGAAGGAAGGGGGAGTAAGTACTGAGTGATCACACAATTTTGCTTTTCCAAGAACGCAAGGTTAATAAGCAGACCACCAGCATCTGCCTGCTGAAATGAAGTTTTTTCACTGGCTAAGTGCATCTGCCTGCCCTCCTGTAATACGGACCCGAACCATGGATGTAGGACTTACCATTTCATGAGGAACATAAGCTCTCCGCTGCTATCCGTAGCCCCAATTATCCGCTCAGGATCAAGACCCCTCGCAAACCCTCTTGGCTTATCAACCTATGGAGCAAGTTAGAAGATCATTATCTTGTTCAAGGTACAATTTTATTTTGGCTTTAGAGCTAGATACATGCATTTGTCTGCATGCGTAACAGAACACAACAAAATACAGCCTCAAATAATTACAAAAGCTATAATTACATATAATAATTGCCTGAATATGACCATATTTTTTCCTCATGATTGGTCTTCAGATCAGATCGTTCAGATGCAGAGCAAGAATAAAGGAATTCTACATCAACGTTTCGAGCAGTTATTTCTGAACACTCAATAGATGAAACAAGCAATCTAAAATCCTTATAGTAGACAAAAAGACAAGGATGGCTACGAAAAGCAACAAAACGGGCAAAGCCAAAACGCAGTCCTGGCAGTGGAAGAACATATCCTTTCAGCAGAACAGACTTGGTAGCTTAAGCCAACTGTGCAACTGCACCCACAGGGAATACCTCAGCTCCTCCTGCCTCACTGAGATCGCAGCAGTGGTACGGAATATTACGACTGTTTCCTTTATTATTTCCTCTAGTTTCACAACATCCTTTTTGAGACAGTGACCACTACTTCACCAGGTCAAGCCACACAACTGACTTTAAATACTACAAGTAATATTTTATTTTCTGTGTGTCAATATTCCTTCTGATGCCTTTGAATGTCACCTATTTTTGACAGCACACATCCAACAGCTGTCTTCAGTAAACCACTGCCATTGCCAACCAGCTTCAGCTCAAGTTTCTATAGTTTGAAAGTTTAAAGAGGAAAATGGGAAGTACTGAACACATTTTAATATCTATGTTACTTTGCACCTACTAGCACTAAGCACACGTTCAATCATTTAAACTGCAGGCGAAACCCAGACCTTTTTGTAAAGGTAGGTTTTCTTCAGTCACCCCTTCTACACCTTCTCCACCATTGAGTCCAGTATAATCTAAATAATTGCTTGATCTTCACATTTTGCCATCTTCCCACTCACCTATTTAATCATATACTTCACCATACAAAGCCAGAACTTCACCTTGTTCCATTCATGAACACTTTGCTCCAATACAATCTGACTCACTTCACACTGTTTGTTAGTAACTCTCAACCAGTCTTATTTTTAACTATTCACCAAGCATCAAGGGACAACGTCAGAATTTTAGGTGATATAAGAGGAATATCAAGCAATCATCTTTTACCCACTACGTTGACAGTCTCGTCGACCACTATGTACCATTACACTTCCCAACCAGGGTTCCAGATACTGTGCCATTTTTACAGTTTTAAACCCACGTTTGTTTCTAATTCTCCAAGTCACAATAGAATTTTGGGGGCAAAGGGTTGGATAGATAGGAAGATACAGGAGAAACAAAGCTTAGCGTACAAATATATACTTACAGAATCACGCTTTTTCTTTGATTTACTATCATCAGATTCGCTATCTGACAAAGATTTCCTTTTGGCACCATCTGTTTTTTCTTTACCAGCTTTCTGAGAGTTCAGAAAAGCTTCAATTAGCTCTGGACAATCTAAGTTTTCTTCAGGTTCCCACGTGTTGTCAGCACTGAAACATACACACATTTATGTAAAACTAGGAAAAGAAGAAAAACATAAAACTAGCCACATGGCTCACCTTAAGCAAGTCATTTTTTTTTCTCATTATATAAGTCATCTTTCTTAAACCTAAGGATGCCTCTCTCATCATCTTTCACAACCTTCAAGTATGGAATATTTGATGACTGAAAGAAGTAAGCTCTGCTAGTGTGAAGAATATTGTTGAACCTTCAGGTACAGAATAAGCAGCTCTGTTAAGTCCTGTGATCTTGGTGGGAGCTCAGACATTCAGGCCTCAACCTACCAAAACCTACCCATCCATTTAAACTGACTCCCCTTCTGGTTCCTCTGAAGACTGTCCATGCAAACAAACTATGTTGCAGGAGCACAAACTAAGACTTGAGGAGAACAGAGTATATACAGCACCCACTCTAAGTGGTGTAAGTATATACATCTAACCTTCTGTGTCCTAGAAATGCTTTCCAAAGTTGTCTCTGAGCTTAACTCTCTCTCCCTTGTTCGGTTGACTACAAAGAACAAGGGCTCCAGGTCCACAGCAGGGTATTGAAAATGCCCCAGTATGTACTTTTTTTTTTTTTTTAAAGTCTTCCATGAATGTTCCCTACAACAATTAAGCACTCCATCAGAAGTCCTCATGCACAAATACTGACACAGTACTACAGCACAAACAGGATATCTACAAATTATTTTCAGTTACTAAAACATATTTTTACAACTTCAAACTGGACCCCTGCATACTAAACACACTGCTGTTTTTGCACTCATCTTTGCACAGATTCCAGGTGACAGAACTGCAGAAAGTTGCAATGCAACCGCTTTGAGACACACAACTGTAAGGTTGTGTACATGTAAATAATTACATGTGCACATGTAATTATTTATGTTCAAATGCTAGGTAATATAAACATTTGATGCACCTCTTTTTTTTCAGCTGGTAAAGTACAGTTGTGCTTACACAAGGTGTGGGAAAGAGACTGGCAGGTACCTTTTGGGTATGTCTTGTTAAGGCAACCATGCCAAGGAATTTCTTTTGTACATTAATTTAATTTGAGAGAAGTTCAAAAAAGTAAACAACAAGCAAAGTATCTGCCTTGAATGCACCACTTCAGAGCTGCCTGCAGTTTAAAATCCCTGAAAAATGTGTTTCTCAGAAATAACATTCGTTCCACCCCGTAAGTATACCTATATTATGACAACTGTCAGTCTAGCTTACCTTGATAGATATTGACACAAGCTAAATCAAAGAACAACAGCAAAGGAATGATCACTGAAGACTTAGTAGGAGCCTTGGAGCATTTTTACCAAGTACAAACACTGGGGTAGATATCTTCTATTTTATTTTCATACTCGACTGCCCCACTTGAATGCATGTTTACAGATGCCCTCCCCTTTCCACTGTACAAAACGCATCGCCCCCATCCAACCCCCCATCCATGCAGTCATTTCAAACAGATGGTTAGTATTCAGCATTGTATCAGAAAGAAATAGTGGGGAATGCCTTACTCTGTAAATCCTTTCCATTTCAAGTAGTATTCCACCTTTCCATTCACAACACGTCTGTCCAGGACTTTCTCCACAACAAATTCTTCAGGCTCTGCCTCTTCAACTTTTTTACCTTTGCCATTTTGTTTCTTTCCCATTTTGTGCTACAAAAGAAATTCAGATTGCCATTATTCATTCTCCTGCTTTACACAGTTACTTCACTGGCCAAATCCAACTTTGGTCAATAAACAGCAAGGAATGGTGTACTTATTCACACTACAGCCAGAAGCTCAGACTCCTTTCACGTTAGTGCATGAGGTCAGGTAACCTGAGCAAGACATGTTAATATTTTGGGTTTTCTTCAGTCACTTAACGAGATACCCAACACTTAACAACAGTTTTTATAAAGGTGAAATATTTTTGTCCGTACAATCAGTGCCTCCACTCCCCTTACAAATTTCATTCCCGGAGAGCTACATGCTCAACATTTTATAAAGCTTCAGTAAGTTAACTCTACGCCTGTGAAAGGGCAGAGGGCAAGAAACAGCGTAAGGCAGAGTAAAGAAAAGTAATAAGGGAATTGTGAAAATGCATAAAACAGAAAGGGGATGCTACTCAAAAACAAAAAAGGTGGTTACTACGTTTTCCAAAAAAGGAGAAGCTGATGGGAGCAAAGTTTATGAGGTAGTGCTACTATAAACGAAGTATTTAATAATGAGTGATAATTACTGAACAGGGTGCATGCTCCAGGATGCATGCTAGGAGCATTCAACTACTGCAGTCCCTCCTCATTCTTAGCCACGCACCGATGTAACTTACATTCAGGTGTCACAAAGGTGCAAAACTTTAAGACAGCTACACTTAAAGTACAGCACTTAACATGTAAATGAAGTTTTGCTAACTTAAAAAACTTTTAAGTGTTTTAAGTTCACATTTGATACTTTAAATAATATTCTTCAAAGTTCTTAAAATAAATATTACATCCACATCATCCTCAAGGCATTCCCAGTTTAATAAGGCACAATTTAATAGTTATAGAAGGACACGTTTCAAAATTTCCTTGTTTGTTGTCTTGAAAAGGTTGGAGCAGGTCTGTAACCTTGTCATATCACATTTCTGGAGCATTAACAGACCAAAAACAGTTTGGTTGCCATTTTGGATTGCTCCTTACAGGGAAATTGTTAAAATGGCAGCCATAAATTAACGGGAGCATTATTAAGCTCCAAAAACTATATAGTCACAGAGCACCCTAAATGGGAACTACTTCCTCACTAAGGCACTCCCATGATTTTTGCTGGTTTCTGATGTGTAGGATCACTGATGTTTATGGCATTTTTCTAGCCTTCTCTAAAATTAACGTCGGTTAGTTTGCGAATACTGTGAAGCAATTTTGAAACTAATTTTTAGACTTTGCAGAATTTTGTCTTGATGTGGTGAAAGGCAGAAAAAAATATCGGTTAGGCACAAAGAAAACTGTCTTCTTTTTGTAAACTGAAGAAGCTGATTCTGTCTTTCCAAAGCCTACTCTTTGTTACTCTTTGTGCTCTTCCTTTTTTTTGTAATCAGTTTTTTCCTCTCCCTCCCCAAAATACCTTTGCTCTGGTTAGCAACCCATCAACTGAAGGTGCAAACAACGAAGTAAGGCAAGGAAAAGGTTCAGGTTTCCCTTTCAAACATCAATTTTCTGTTTACAACTTGTGTGACACTTGTTTTGATTTTGGAGTATAGAAGAGATTATTTAAAGCAGAGCGTGTATTTCCAATTAGATTGTAACTGCCTGCATACTCCAGGTGCATTTTGGAACACGGTATTCATGTCTGAGAAGTGTCAACTCAACCACGCTGGCTTTTTTTTTGTTTTTGCCTGCACATGAAAAAAGAACGCAAGACCAAAATTAAATAAAAACATGAATATGCCCAACTCATCTACGAAGACTGCTTATTTCAAGAAATCAAAGTATTAAAAAGAGAAATGCGTAGAGATGAAGAAAATAGCAACAAAAACAAAGCAGGAAAAAGTGACACACTCACTATAGCATGGCATTATCGTACTAATTATTGGCGATGAAGCAAGCAGGCTACAGGTAGAACATCTCAATCTGTGTTCCCTATCGGACTGAAATTCTCAAATCCAGTGGAAGACTGCTTTCTAATATTGCTTTTAGCTTCACTCACTCTTGTCACTTAAATGGTTTGGACCTCTGTATGAAAGTAACTTCCTTATTTCTGAAAACTTTTAAAGACTTTAAGTATCTGAATAATCTTCCATAGAAGAAAATGAACATTATGGGATCTCCTTTTTTTTCCTTTGAAGTTCAGTAAGCAAAAGCAATGTCAAGGGTACATTGCTCTTCGTTTTAAGTATTAGGGGTGTAATTACATCTTCCGAACAGCACTACTTTCCAAACTCTTCTTGAGCCTTTCCAGCTTAGTAAATAATATTTAACTGCAGTGCTTGGAGAAATATTGAACATATATTAAATAACTCTAAGTTCTGAGATTATACAAGCCCATGTATATCTCAGCTCACAGGCGAGTGCAGCAGCTGACTCAAAAGGTAGAGATGTCCGATCGAGTCCTGAAGCTCCCTTCTTTGGGGTGACCTGTTTCGAACCTTTCCTTGGGCATTTAACCACTGGATACTCATCTATGGCGCATTTCCCACTCCGCATTCAGAAGCCACATGTGCCAGATACAGATGCTCCTCAGTGGATAATCGCTCTTTCTTTGAGGGGCAATATTAGAACGCTGACATGGCGTTGTGGTGAAGTGTTTCAAGATACAAGAGGTAACAAAATCAGAATAACAGTTCCAGAGCTAAGCTATCCCCTAATACATGTAGGTTTCGCATGAAATACAAAATGAAGCAGAATTAGTTACGGTTCCCATGGGAACCATAACTGATTTTCCTGACCTGTGCAGCAGAACCCTGAACAACATCAAAATATTAAAAATACTGCATTCACAGACTCTTTCCCATCCCTGAGGCACCTCCTCCCTGGGCTGGCTAACCACTACACTTCCTCAAATTAGGGAAAAGCGGGCAATCAATTACTGACACAAAGTTCAGACATTCATCTTGATGAAATCCTTACAGCTGTTTTTTATCGTATCATGTAAAGCGAGCACCACACTGCACTGTGAAGCCATGAGTTGATGCAAATTTTTAACGTGCCTCAATCTGGGTCAATTAGCAACCATTTTAGGAAATTTAAGAACAGGCCTTCTGAACGCATTGCAAGTCAGTTGTTCTGCTACCCAAATGGTGACTTGTGTATGTGCATTCTTCCTTAGCTCCCTGCCTCAACCAACCTTGGATGCACCTCATGCTCTATTTTTTCAGTTCTCTCACACACGTGTATCTATGCATATATATAAAATAGCTAGTTAAATGGCAATTAAATCAACTTCTGCAACCAACTGCCCTTAGAATTTCATATTTTAACATCAAGTAAAGCTTTACAGGACTTGAGATCCATGAATGCATCATTAAAATGGTCCAGGAGGGGTTGGCATCTGATAATCTCTGCTCCTATGAAATTCAAAGAAACTGTTATTTGTTAACAATCATTTAAGAGGGCATCTTAACTACACCACATCATTTCCCAATAGTTATTTTTCTTCTGTAAGGACTGCCTTTTCTCAGACAATTAGTTTTTCCTGAATAAACTAGAAGAAATAAAACAAATACATTACTTTCATTTCATTTTTACACATATGATAAATTACATGGTATCCTGAAAGGAGGCTAAAAAAATCCTTAGTGTTTTCTACTGTAGGACACATGAAATTGTGCAGAGCCTTTTTTTTCCCAATGCATCTCTGCAGAAATGGCAGATTTGTTATAGCCAAAGATAATGTCCTTTCTAGTAGCCTTACTTTCTGGATCTGAAATTTTGGTCAGAACAATGCTGGGGAGGGGAGATGTGGATGTATCTTTTAAATGGAGATGCCAAGTTATAAGTTTGAAGAAAAATATGTTGATTAAATCCTTACATACTTTAGGTGTGCATGAACTTACCAATGTAGTTTTATTGGAGGCCATTTTTATTGCAGACTTGCAGAGCTTTTACTAGAAAAATGCATGACAATTAAAAGGAAGTTTACATTACTCGAAGAAAGGCATCCCAATACAAGCATGGTCCTTGTTCCAACCCCCATGTATTCATTGCATATAACATTTCTAACACGGATTAAATCCGGAACAAAAAGTAGATTACTACTTTGTCCGGCATACCCCAGCAACACACTTTTACCTAGCCAGGATAAATGACACTGACAAAGTGGTACATATGGTTGAAAAAAGGCTTTTCCCAAGGCCTACTAAGGCACAGAGATCTTCTAGGGAAAAGGGGGAGGACCATCAGGGATGCTTATTTCCTTAAACCCAATGGAACAGGAGTTCAGATTCTAGCAGTTAATTAAAACACATGCTTGGATGTTAACTGTGAATCTGGGGGGGAGCAGCTACACATCTGCAGTGTAACAGAGTCACCCATCACCCTTACGTGGTAGTGAGTGCTGATGAGCAAGTATTTATCTTAATGCAACTGTAACGTTGCCTTCTGATTCTCAGGACTGCAAGAATTCAGGCCCTACGCCAGAATCAGCTCAGCTAAGGTGTACATTTTTAACCTGGGCAGATTTAACCTGCGTCGACCACAATCCATCCCCTTTTCCACGGCATTCCTCATCACCGGCCACCTCTTTCAGCGTGCATTGTCCCTGCCCCACTGCCAACTATTAAACTTAAGCATTCCACATCAGCCTGGGCAAGGCGAAAGAGAGAAGTCCTCCGAGGCCAGCCAAGCCCCCCGGGCTCCCCAATCCCGCCCCGCTGTCCTCCGGAAGGCCCGGGGCGGTGGGAGCAGGGCCCTCCCGGGAACCCGGCGCAGCGGGGCTCGCCTCGTCCCCGTTTGAAAGGAAGGAGAAAAGGGGGGGGGGGGGGGGGGGGGAAGGGGAAGAGCCAACAGCGCTAACGGAGAGGAAAATAAATAAATAATAAGGATTTTTAAAGAAAAAAAATAAAAAGGAAATAGCGGGGGGGTGCTGCACCCCGGGGCCCCCCCACCCCGCCACGTTTTCCCCGGCCGGAGGCTGCTGGCGGAGGCCGGGCTGCGGAGGCCGCCCCTCGGCGCTGGCGGGCTCCGGCTTTGTCTGCCCGGCGCCTTCCTCCTCCTCCTCCTCGTCCCCCCCCCACCCCCCCGCTCCTTCCTGCCTTCCCCCGCGGCACAGCCCGCGGGGCCGCCCCCCTGCCTCCCCCTCCCCGAGGCCTGCCGCGGATCCCGCCGAAAGGGAGAAAAATAAAAAATGAAAATCAACGCAAAATAAAAAGGGGGGGAAAAGCGGGGTGCCGGCCCCGAGGCGGGGGCGGCGGAGGGGAAGGGGGGGAGCTGAAGGATACAGACTTCAACGGTGCTCGGCCGCGCCGCTCCCCCGTCTCCTCGCGGCTCTCGCCCTGCGCGCACTGAGCGGCGGCGGCGGCAGCGACATCCGAGGGGGCTGGGGCGGGGGGCGGGGGGAAGGCGGGGGGGAAGGGAGCAGCAGGAGGAGGAGGAGGAGGAGGAGGAGGAGGGGAGCGGCGGCGCAGGGCGGGCGCGGCGGCGGTCGGGGCTGGGCTGGGCGAGCAGTGCGCGCCGGCGGCTGACGGGGCAGAGCGCACGCCGCCGCCTCCGCGCCAGCTGCGAGCTCCTACCGTCGTCGCCGCCGGCACAGGAGGGGGGCCAAGACGTCTCTCCAACGGGGGGCGAGCGCAGGACCGCGCCAGGCGTCCAAAAGAAGGAAGATGCCTCGCGGCGACAGGGAGAGCGACTGGGTGAGCGGCTCCGGGCGGCCGCCGCCGCCATTTTGGCCGGCGCCGTGAGGGAGGCGAGGAGGGCGGCGGGGCCCTGAGGAGCGGCGCGGGGGCATCGGCGGCGGCTGCCGGGGTCTGGCGGCTGAGGGGGGAGGAGGAGGAGGAGGACGGGGAGGAAGCGGGGAGCGGCCGCAGCGCCGTGCCGGCACTCACCCTTTGTCGTGGGGCGTGCGGAGAGGCGGGAGGGGAGGGAAGGAGGGGAGGGAGCGGCCCAGCGGTGCGGTGCACCCCCAGCTGCGCTCTCCCGGGCCGTAATGGCCGCCTCCCGCCCGGCCGTGAGGGGAAGGGGCCGCGCTGCCGGTACTGGGGGGGTGAAGCCGCTATGGCCCCCCCGCCCTGAGGTGCAGCGCTTCAGCAATTTCCGGACGGGGGGGGGGGGGGGGACGACTCGGTGCCGAGCCGGTTCGGAGCCGCTCGGGCGCGTCTCGCGAGTGCCTTCCGCCGTCGGAAATTGCCGAGCGGGCTGCGCGGTCTACTGGCGCTGCGGCGTTTTCTCTCCGGAAATTGCCGAGTGGGAGCCGAGCGGCCGCCTAGGCCGCTTCGGAGAGTTCCGGAAATTGCCGAAGCGAGGCGAATGCTCTCCCGGCCGCGCTTCGGCTCTTTCCGGCGGGCGCTGAAGCGGATGAGCTCGGCGACGACGGCGCCTTCGGCTCATTCCGGAGACGGCCATTCCTAGCGGAGCCCATGACTTTTTATTACGTGATAAAAACACAGAGGGGCGTTACACAGAAACACTGCCCCTTCGGAGATATCTAAGCTCCAGATCCGAGCTATTTTTTTTTTTTATTACTTATTTTTTAAACCGAGCCATCGGAAGGCAGGAGGAGGGCGCTAGCAGTGCGCGGAGCTCAATTTCAAATTACGTAACAGCTCGGGCGGCCATTTCTGACGGGTTGCGCCGTGCTCCCGGGCAGGAACGCCGACACCATGAAGAACATGGTACGTGGGCAGGGCGGCGAGCGGCTCCGCAGGAGGACAGCTCCTCAGGAGGGCACCGAGCGAACCTCCCCAGGCCCGGGGGGGGGCTCGGAGCGGAGCCGAGCTCCCGCAGCGGGGGGAGCGTTAGCGGCAAGGAAGGTTCTGGAAGCGGCCGTTGGTGCCGCTGCGCAGCCCTGAGAGGAGGAGGAGGAAGGAGCGGTGGAGCTGCGGGCGGGTGGCGGGCTCGGGATTTCGGCGGTGGCTCCCGGCCCGGCCGCGGGGGCTGGTCAGGGAGCGAGGCGAGGCCGGGCCGCGGTGGCGCCGCTAAGAAATGGCGGCGCGGGGGGGAGGGGGAAAATGGCGGCGGGAGGCCGGGGAGGGGGGGCTGCGGTCCTCGTGTGTTTGCGGGGCGGGGAGCGGCTCCTGCGGGGTCTCCCCCACGTAAATCCGCAGCGGTGGGCTTCTCTGCTACCCCGGGTGTTCGTCTGGGGTCGGCGTTTCCGCAATCCCTTCCTTTTTCGCTGCCCGCCGCACCGCCGTGGCCGCGGGCGGCGGCAACTCCCGGGCGCCATTTTGCTCGCCAGCTGCGGGGCCTTGCCGGCCTGGGCGCCGCCACATGGCGGAGCCGCCGCCGGGGCTGTGGGGCTCTGCGCCCTCACAGGGGGGCAGCGGGGCTCCTGCCTGGGCTGCAGAGACAGGATTCTTCCTCCATGGGGCCTGCCGGCCTTTTGGCGGGCTTGGCCGTTAGCTGCTGCGAGATCCCACCCCCCTCTCGCCGTTAACCATTTTGGTTACTCGGGCTCCCGGATCCGCAGAGCTCTGCGGACAGCTCGGCGTGTTTATGCACGCATTGCTGCTACTACGTGAAACGCATCTTATTGCTCTGATGGTCAGTTTTCCAGTAGAGGCTTCACGTTTTCCAGTCCTGTGAAGCGTCGATTTAAGGCTGCAAAAGAAGGTTTAACACAAACTCTAATGAAGATGCCAAGGAGTTCATAAGATTTTCTCTCTCACTCTGTTCCTGCTACAGCATGTACTATGGAAACTTCTAAGGAGGTCTTTCTTCCAGCTTTTATACTCGGGGGTGTGGAAAATGGGTAATGGGTTGTGGTGGTGGTTTTTTTTTTTTTTATTATTTTATTTTATTTTTTTTAATCAACTGACTGCTGTCATTAAGATTCTGAGAGGGCCTGGCGTAATTATGCTTCCTATCAGGCGTATTGCTGCTTTAGCGTAAATTTAGGATTATCAAAGATTGCTGGACCCTGGTGGGAGTTTAATCCCAGACTGTAGTCAGAGTGTCTTAAAACTGATACGGTTAAGACAGTCCCTCTCCATTGAGTGGCTGTGTCTGTATGAGCGGAACAGCATCTTCAGGATATTGTGGTGCAGAGATTTCATTTAAGAAGCAGTGGATTTCCTTTTTGTCATGTTCAGACCTGTGTATGTCTAGATGTTGCTTCAGGTAGAGCATGTGCTCTATGATGTATGAATTCTTAGGAACTTCCCCGTGTTTTGCTACTCTGTTTAAAGTTTATTAGTAATGTGTGGTATGCTTGCCTTTGAAAAAGCAAGTGTGGTTGTTACAGCCATCTCAAAGATGGCGTTATTTTTTGAAGCAATTGAACTACTATTTTTAAAAGTAAGTCTAACATTTATTGAAGAATTCCTTTGCCTTCTAAATTTGTCTTGATTCTCACCTTTTTATCCTAGTTTTGTTATTAGACATAAAGGAATTGATTTTATAGGGAAAAGTGTCTCTTGTGGGCCTAGGAAACTAGAAAGTAGTCCCTAATCTTCAAACAGTTGTACTGGAGCAATTTAAAGAGAGGAGGTTTTCTGGCAGTTAGTTGTGGGTTTTTTTGGCATTTTAAGCAATCATTGCTTAAAATTTCTCTGCTAGTCTGCTCAAATGAGAAGTGGTGTGACTTAAGTCCGAGTGTGGTATGCAGCATGCTTTTCTTTATTCCATTTAGGAGATGATATGAAAGGAAGGTTCACATAGCATGGGTTTGTTGCTTTAAAGCTCAATCTGATCTAATTTTAGTGATCTGCACAGTGAGGAGATAGTACTAGCTTCCTGTGTGTTTCTTAGAAGAAAAAGTACTTGGAATCTGCTGTTGGATGTCGTGCTTTTAAGTGATACTGAAAACAAATATTCTCAAATGCAATAGTTAATTGGAGGGAAAAAAAAAATGATTTTATAACAGTTGAGTTCATTTTCAGCTGGTAATAGGCCAATAACAAAAACTGATTGGAATTTGTTGTTTCCAGTAACTGTTGTTCCATGTTACCTGTTTTTACATCATGCCTACCTTTGACAACCTCAGAAACCATGTTGGTCTTCCTGTGGGCTGGTTTAATGCTTTTGAAAGCATTTGTGCACTGCACTTTTTTTTGTTGTTGTTTTCTAGATGTTACTTAAAAAAAAAAAAAAAAAAAAAAGGCAAATGTTCTTCATTTTTAGAGTGACCAGCCAATCTGAGGCTGACATAATCTTTGCATTTGAGCATTTGAGTTCTCTTGGGATTAAACCTGGCAGGATAGTTGACTCTACCAAACAAGTTTATGAAATTAATAAGTTTTGTGAAAGGGGGTTAGTATTCAATGCTTTTTTTTTTTTTTTTTTTCTTTTCTTTTTTTGGTTTGGTATTTGACGTGTACTGGTGAAATCTATGATGTGGTGATACGCTTGCTTACAATGATGTGATATCTTCTTAGTGTAAGAATATTTTTAAGAGGGTTGGAAGGTTGACATTTTGTGTTACTGCATACAAAATAGTAAACATAATACCTTCTTAGTGGTCTTGGGCTTTTTAAAATGATACAATTGTCATGGTAGATAGTGCTGCTGAATAAGTTCAATGAAAATAGCTCTGAAGAGTAATAGTCTTTCATTAAAAACATACTTTGTACCCATGAAGGGAATTTTTTCCACTTAGTTCTGATATCCCTGAGATATCAGAGGGGATGCAGTTACCACTAACTCACTCTGTGGTTCAGAATGCAAAATAAGTTTTACAGGTGGTCCAGCTCCCTTCATTTTACTAATTAATGAGGGGATTTGAATCAGTGACCCATTTGAGAACATAATTAGCCATAGTTATTTATATTTTTTAATGCCTTGGTTAAATAGTATCCATGTGCAATAGTCTGAGCCATGATGATTTTTAAAAATGAATGCTATCTGGAATAAAAAGAGGCAGTTCAAATGGATTTATGTTATTTCTAATGAGGACACTTTGGTACTTTGGAGCGTTTTTTTTCTCCAGTGCGGTTTTAAAAGGTGTCTGCTCCAGGTCTTTGAGAGGACTTTTCTCCTAGAAATACTTAAATTTGGCCTTTTGCTTTTAATATTTGGAGGGAGAGATGGGAAGAGAAGCACATTATTAAGATCTGTTTCATAAAGTTGGAATTGTGTAAATTGCTTAATTTCTTGAATACTGGTAGAAGGCTTTGAAGAGCCAAACCTAATTTTGAGAAATGTCTCTTAGTGAAAGTTTTTAACTAAGAAAGTCTTACTTACTGTCTGATTATGCTGGTCCAGGGCAGGTATTGTAAATTATATTAACGTAATGTTTTTTTGTGATAGAGGGAAAAGGAGCAGTTCCGCAAGCTGTTCATTGGCGGCTTAAGCTTTGAAACAACAGAGGAAAGCTTGAGGAATTACTACGAGCAATGGGGCAAGCTTACAGATTGCGTGGTAAGTTTGGCATATTAGTGCGCAACAATGACATGGAATGTGTAGAAATTGTAAAAATGGGGAGTTTTTTTTAACAACTTAACAAAGAGAGCATGCAGTTTTCTTCAGCGTACATGCAATTGGTTCATACGTAACAGCGCATCAAAGCTTTGTGCAGGTTTCCTCTTGCAAAGTCTGCTGGTAAAATTAGAAAGCATTCACAACCTGTTTTTTGTAAAATCACTTACTATCTTCAACCACTTGTTATAACTGTTCAAAATTAACTTCATTGTCATCGCTTGAAGTGCATTAGGGAGTACATAGAGCGCAATTTGCCTGGTAAGCAGCCCCATGAACCTGGGGAAGGATGGCTTTCTGCAGCCTGGGATCTTCTGTATGTTTATTTCTTCTATTAAGTCATTCCGCTGAATTTGTTTGGGAAGCAGTAAATCCATATTTCATGAGCCAATTTTTAAGTGTGCTCTTCAGGGAGGTTGAAAGAAGGCAAATATAAATCTAAACATGCATCGCTGCTATGGGGTTTTTGTTAGCAGCATTTCTGAGTTACTGGTAGAGAATTAGCAATGTTCTGAATTTTGGTGATGCTAAGCAGTGCTGCCTGCGTCCTTGATAGCTTGCTGCTTCATGCGTAATTGTATTTTGAAACCAAGAAATCGTTGAATTAGGTTTGCACGTTTTCTCCAAATATTGTTACTGTTAAGCTTCACATGAGACATGTAGATGTGGTTTAAACTTGTTCATTGTTTTTAGGTAATGAGGGATCCTGCAAGCAAAAGATCGAGGGGGTTTGGTTTTGTAACATTCTCCTCAATGGCTGAAGTTGATGCGGCCATGGCTGCAAGACCTCACACGATTGATGGAAGGGTGGTGGAACCTAAGAGAGCTGTGGCTAGAGAGGTAAATATGGTTTTGAAAGCAGATATTGTTGTGCTTTGAGTAATGAACCTCTGTTTTGGACAGATTAGGTACGCTTCATTCTTATTTGAAATTGTCTGGGCTTAAGTGCTCTTGGTTAAAGGGTGTGGCTGGGGCACCGTTCCCACACTTTTGGTCTGTTAATTGACTATATTTCATAAACCTCTATTATTACAGTAAATTCTTAGTTATTTTGGTTATGAATCATATCTGCAAGGGATGCAGCTGGGGTCTGGAAAGTATCATTAGCTGAAATGTATTGAATGTAATTATGCAAATTCCAAACCAACTCTTCCCTGGAATGGTTACTGTTACCACACCTCAAATTAATGAGCTCCTGTCAGTCTTTTGGGTATTCTTCAAAGGTGACTGAAGTGACCAAAAATAGAGAGCATAGAGCAGAAACTATTTTTTTTTTTTTTTTTAATTTATTTTTTCCTTCCCCAGTGGTAGAGTTCAAAATCAGCCTAGGGACTACTCGTGTTTTTGTTTCAGGTATATTTGATTTTAAACTCCAGGTTGTAAATGAGGTGGGTGCACAGGAAGGCAGCACAGCATACCTGTAGACTTTTCAGCTGGGTTACTGGGGCACAGAGATACTTCAGGAGCAAGTAGAGATTCTTCTGTTCACTGCCTTGTCAGAGCTCTGGGAGGATTTAACCAGTTCAAGCCTAATATTCAAACCATTTTTTTAATGTATTTGGATTGATGAACTGGAATGGAATGAAGTGTCCCATAGGTCAGGGAAAATGGAAACAACCATTACTATTATTAGCGATCCCAGTTTTCTTTCCATTCCGTGAAGAATGCAGGGTTAATTAGTATTTGGGAAAACATAATTAAAGCAGCGTATGTGCATACTGTTCATACACAAAAAGCTGTTAACAAGCTTTAGGGCTGTCATACTTTCCTACTGCAGTGGCTTGAACATCATGCTCAATACAAAGCGTTTTTTTCCTTTTAAATTCTATTATTTTTAAAGGAACGTGAGGAGTTGGTTATTTGTATTTTGAAGAGGCTGAGGAGCGTGACTGTGGACTTGCTGTGGTTGAAGCTTTGTTGAGATGAGGAATGTGGGCTTCACTGCTGATGGAGAAGTGGACAGAGGAATGTGATGCACTTCAATTTTAATTAAACCACAGCACAATTTTTAACTTTTTGTTACTGGATACCTTCAGTTCTTTCAAGCAGTTGGTCTCACATTTTTCTTTCAATCTACGTAAAGGCTTTTTATTTACCTTTAGGCATTTGATAGCACTTGAATTTTTGTCTTCATCAGAGCATTTAAAACTTTCATGCAGGCCGGGGAAGTAAAAGCATTGCCTTCCATCCTACAAGGTGGTTTTAGGGACAAACAATGTAAGAGAGCTACCTCAGTGTCTGAAAGTTTTAGTTTATTAGTATTGCATGCCTGAAATCCTGGCAAAACAGCAATTGAAAAAATTGCCTTTCTTTGTGGTAATTTGGAGCATTCTTATAACAGGAATCTGGAAAACCTGGTGCTCATGTCACTGTGAAAAAACTATTTGTTGGTGGTATTAAAGAGGACACCGAAGAGCACCACCTTCGTGACTACTTTGAGGAATATGGAAAAATTGACACTATTGAAATCATTACCGACAGACAGTCTGGTAAAAAGAGAGGGTTTGGATTTGTTACATTTGATGACCATGATCCTGTGGATAAAATCGTATGTGAGTAATCTTCATGTCACTGTTCCATCTGATAATACTAATGTTCACAGTCACGGTAATTGTGTGAACCTAAATTTTAAAGTGCATGAGTGTTTGCCATGGCATAGTTTAGTTGATTTGTGTGGGAACATGTATTTTAAATAAATAGTGCATTCTTTGTTTAAATACATTCTTGGTATTCAGGGTTTCAAACAATTATATGAAAAGTGTATGGATTAATTTGGAAATTATTTCATTTTTGGTAGTTGGAGATTCTTCTTTGCTTCCAGGTAAGTACTTCAGTGCTCATCGTATTTTATTTCTTGTGGTTACAGTGCAGAAGTATCACACCATCAATGGCCATAATGCAGAAGTAAGGAAAGCTCTCTCTAGACAGGAAATGCAGGAAGTTCAGAATTCTAGGAGCGGGAGAGGAGGTATGTGCAAGTAACACTTAGTGCTTTATAGTTCATTTTTGTGTTTGCTTCCTGTGATTTCACTGCTTTAAAACTTCCAAATATTCATAGGGAACTTTGGTTTTGGTGATGCACGTGGAGGTGGTGGCAACTTTGGTCCGGGTCCTGGCAGCAATTTCAGAGGGGGAGCCGGTAAGACAGGCATGTTTGTAGCACTTTTTTCTCATTTACACCATCCTTCAGGTTTCAGGTAAAATTTGTAAGCTACTTCTGTTCACTTTAAATGCAGCTATAATTGCTAACGTGTTGTTATTTTTTTTTTTTTAATTTTTTTTAATTAACTTGCAGACCTCTTGCATAGTACGCAAATTGACTCTGTGGCTGTGCATGTAACTCAAGTGACCTAATTTTTAAAGAATTCTATTAAATGTCAAAATTAACCTAAACTCAATGATTCTGCTAAGGAATTCAGAGACTTACTGTCTGTAATCACGTGGCACTCATGAGCTCTATTGTGGAGGGGTTCTTTCTTGAACACAAATTATGTGCAAGCTAACTGGGTGTATGCTATGTCCAAATGGAACTCAGTACTTTAAAATGCAGGAGGTAGAGGAATGATCAGATGAGGTGTTTCACATGCATTTTTCTAAATCCAAGTGTCTGTGAGATTTGTCTCTAAGGTCATAGGGGTTGGATAACAAAAGAATTCACTTAAATTTACTGTACCAAATTACCTTTTTTTCTTCCTCCAATAGATGGATATGGGAGTGGCCGTGGATTTGGTGATGGGTATAATGGATATGGTGGAGGACCTGGAGGTTAGTTTACTTCTGTTGTGGGGTTTTGTTTTTGCCTTTTTTTTTTTTTTTTCAATTTTACTCCTTTTTTTTCATTCTGAAATGTTTATACATTCACTTACTATTCTTATAAAACTTACTTCAATTGCCAAAGCTATTTTGTTGGCTTTAAGAAGCACACCGAGTTGTTGGCTCACACTATAACCATATGGTTTGCCATATAAAGATGCATCTTGATGACTATGTATGCCCTTTTCTTTAGAATGGCAGCATTTATTTGGAAAAAAGAGATTTAAGTTTCTTCATTGATGCTTTTAGGCAGTCTGACTAGTGGGTTTTATTCACAATTCAGTTAGGGTGGGAGTTGGATATGTGCCTTCATAGAACTCCCACCCTTTTCTTCCTCTGTAGACTTGTAAACAGAAACATTTAGAATTGGATTGCCTTCTATGCTGAAAAGTTTATTTTAAAGGATTTTTTTGTCATAGGTGGCAACTTCGGTGGCAGTCCTGGTTACGGAGGAGGAAGAGGAGGATATGGTGGAGGAGGACCTGGATATGGCAACCAGGGTGGGGGATATGGAGGTGGTTATGACAACTATGGAGGAGGTAACCTACTGCCTTGAAAGGATCAAGTGTTTGAGTTGTAAATTAGTGCAAGTTGCTTGAGATTTGGGAGGTGTGTGGGTGGGGTAAGCAAGCTCAACTTTGCAAACAGTATAAAAAAGCAGCTTGTATGCTGCTGGAATAATTGTATGATCTTGTGTTTTATTGAAATGTATAATAATGAGATAATTCCATGCATGTTTTAGCTCATCTGGGCATTTCTACTTTTTTGTATTGATAATGCAGGCAATTATGGAAGTGGAAACTACAATGATTTTGGAAACTACAACCAGCAGCCATCCAATTACGGTCCAATGAAAAGTGGAAATTTTGGTGGCAGCAGGAACATGGGGGGACCATATGGTGGAGGTATTGTTTATGTCCTGACCTGCCTTTGAGCTAAACAAAGTGGGCAAACTCTGGCGCTCTGGGGAGGTGGGAGGGAAGATTGATGGGTAAAAATAGCTAGATTCTTCAACAGATGCACAATACCTGTTTTCATTCAGTGTAGTATGTGAGTTGGCTACATTTTTTTTATTGTTCTTGGGACTGTGAAGTGGATTTTCCCCAATGTACTGGGGAAAATGCATTCCTTCTCCCTCCCCCCGCCCCAACTATTACAACATGTCTTACAGATACCGATATGTAAAGATCTGTAAGAAAACTTATCTTCGCTTTCATTGCATACTCTTCATAGTCTACTTTATACTCCAGTTAATGTCCACTAAACTTCCTGAGATTTTTCCCACTTCCCTTCTGTTTTAGTGCCACTCCTTTTCTATCACTTTCTGCTTTTAGTCGTCTAAATGTTATTTAATATGGGGCATAAAGCCCGCGAAATGGAAACTGAAAGAAGAGACCCTTTCTTGGTCTCAAGATGGTACAGTGCATCAAATTACATGTGGCCCTGTTGAATCTTCTAAAATTTCAAGGTGTGGCAGGTTTTTTTTTTGGTGTTAGTAAGATGCAGACAGTGAAATGTTAAAATCTGTGTTGGATACCTCTGGAAGTAAATTGGATGCTAATATCAATAGAGTGATCAGAAGGATTTTTGATTTGAGAAGTGTACAGATGTAACTGTTCTGTTGCTTGCTTTCCTGTAATTGCAGGAAACTATGGTCCCGGGGGCAGTGGAGGAAGTGGTGGATATGGAGGGAGGAGCCGTTACTGAGCTTCTGCAAGCTTGCCATGGGTAAGTATGTTTTTAAGTGCTAAAATTGCAGTGATTCGTGAGAGTAGCTGCAGGAGTTAAAAGCTTTTTAGGATATTATCTTTCCTTTAAAAAATGGTTAGATGAATAATTTCATAACCTATTTTTTTTACTCTTTACTTCTGTTGAAACAGGCTTCACTGTATAAATAGGAGAGGATGAGAGCCCAGAGGTAACAGAACAGCTTCAGGTTATCGAAATAACAATGTTAAGGAAACACTTATCTCAGTCATGCATAAATATGCAGTGATATGGCAGAAGACACCAGAGCAGATGCAGAGAGCCATTTTGTGAATGGATTTGGATTATTTAATAACATTACCTTACTGTGGAGGAAGGATTGTAAAAATGCCTTTGAGACAGTTTCTTAGCTTTTTAATTGTTGTTTCTTTCTAGTGGTCTTTGTAAGTGTAGAAGCATTCCTTTGATAATGTTAAATTTGTAAGTTTCAGGTGACATGTGAAACCTTTTTTAAGATTTTTCTCAAAGTTTTGAAAAGCTATTAGCCAGGATCATGGTGTAATAAGACATAACGTTTTCCTTTTAAAAATTTAAGTGCGTGTGTAGAGTTAAGAAGCTGTTGTACATTTATGATTTAATAAAATAATTCTAAAGGAAATATTGTGTAATTTTAGATTTTTTTTTAATATTGTAAAATAAGGCAAGGAGTGGGTAGTATAAGGTCCCACAAATAACATAAAGCTATTGTTGTACATGTAAAATTAAATGCTGGTCAGAAAAAAAGTATGTTGTCTGTAAATGATCAGATTTAAATATCTAGATAACTTAAGGGATATCTCTGCAAGGAGAAACACGTTTTTAGATCTTTTAGATGCTGCTTCTTCAATGGCAAGGAAAGGAAATATCCCCAGCGAGGTACTCTTCCAGGGACACAGGTCTAGTACAAGAGAACTCTTGAAAACGTCACTAAGTTCAGCCAGTCTTAAAAAGCTGCGCTGTATTTCTGCAAAGCTTTAACTACGGTAGTGTTATAAGGATGCCAACGAAGGCTGAGGGTGTAGAGCAAACTAGTTCTAAGCGTCAGTTAAACTTCTTTAGGTAAGATCTTATTTACTTTTTCCTTTCTTACTGTTACAAAAATGAGAAACTAATTTTATATGACAGTATTCTTTCAGTATAGTGATTATCATTATGTAGTTTAACATAGCAATAAATTGAGTTAACAATTACCAACTGAAGAGAAATTTGTGAATCCTGTTTTCTTGTATTATTAAATTTTTACAAATAAATTTTTGTTAATTTCAGCTACTTAACATATTTTTTTCCTACTGGAATCTAGCTATGATATGAACCCTGGACAAGCATAGACTGCTGCCACTGTACTCTGCTACAGTTGAACAAATGAGACCTGCAAGTGTCCATTAGTAAAGCTTTGCAAGGGTTCCATCCCTGGTGTTGGTAGTTAAAATGGTAGGTCACAAGTTAATTAAATCATACAACTTTATTTTTGCATCCTGCAACATTTTATTTTTCTTGGGAGTCTGTGCATTATGGTGGTTGCAAGGTACTGCAATGCAGGTAGTTCTGTGCTGTTGAAAATGAACAATGTTGTTATGTGTCTTGTCTACTGTAATCTATTTTATATAACACATTTCATCCTGAAGGTTCCCAAGTAACTTTAGACTGTTTACGTGTAAGGAAAAAAATTGCACCACAGAATACATCTGCCTCTGTGAAGGAATGTGTCGTCCATTCTTAAAACAACTGCATAAGCAGTTCTTTAGGAGGGGAAGTGAAAACTTCAAATGAAACTGCAGGTGGTATTTTATGAGTGTATAATGTAATTACCTAATTTGGAATTTGGCTAGAATGATGAGGTTTCCACCATTTTTTATAGTTCTTGCAGCTAATAAACCTTAGTGCCAAATTCAGTCAGCCTTACTTGCAATTGCATTCAATGTTTCATCCTCAAATTAATGAAAACTCACCAACTAATGAGTTATTCAGAGTATGGGTGGCATACTCCTATTAGATCTGTTTTTTAAATTAAAATCAGCAAAACCCACCAAGAAAAAAAAAAAAAAGAAAAAACAACAACAAAAATGCCCACACCCTAACTTCAAAGTTCCATTGCCTTTGACAGGCTGCTACCTACTGAAGAACGTGGACTCAGCTAACAAAAGTCCTGTTCCTTTTGTGTTAGACACACCAGTGAACTGCTTATTACTTTAAAAAAAAAAAAAAATGGCTGAAGTTCCCCTATTGGTAATTTGGTTTAGACATATGTGATAAACATCTTCAGATACACTTTTTTTTTCTTTGGCAGGAAGGTGCCATGCTGCAGGTAACTAATGAAGAAGTGGTCAACCACAGAAACGCTTCAAGAAATAAGAAATTCTGTATCATCAGAAAATAGTTGTTTTTGCTGCCTTCATTAAAAAACCTAGAGGTTAAATGAATACTGATAAAATATCACAATTAGTACAGCTCCCTGTAATGCTGGGTTTTTTAAATGATAGTAATAATTGTCTTGTAAACCTTTCGAATAAAATCCAGATTCGGTAGGAGAAACAAATTACTAATGTTAAAATAGCAACCATTCTGTGAGTTGAAGGTTTAACTACATATTTTTATAACTTTCATAGCTTTAAAATAAAGTATTTTTATACCAAAATAGTTCTAGTGTAATGCTTAATAAAACTTAGTGTGTGTCTAACATTAAATAATGTTGATGTGCAGCTTTTAGACCTTCCATGATTTGAAACATGCCATTTTGAGGTGGGTTTAAAAACCACGTTAACTTGGCAAGTGTATGCACAGAACTTGTACCTCTGAACATAGGCACCTGTTCTCTGTTGGGAGAAACAGTGCTACAAATGAAACATGCTGATTATTTTTTGCTTTTGGACAAAATTGCTTTAAAATAGCTGTGTTTTTTTTTATCAATTTTTAAAAATATCTCCTCCTTTTCTCTTAAAGAAACTAACCACTTCAGACAGTTCAACAAAATGTGTTAGGACAATAACTTTATCCTTCTTACCTATAAAGAGCTTTTAGCATCAATAGTGAAAGACGGAATGGAAAAAAGAGTTCCTGCTGTACCAGAACTGTGTTACTGATAGCTGCATCTTCTGAACCAAACCAAGCACGAGCTTGGGAGAGCTCTGGTTGGGAATGTACTGCTTACATAATTCATTCTAAACTTGAAATGTATATGCTTAGTAGAATTGTGATGTCTTTAACTTTCTTTAACTCAAAAGTACTACTTAATGATTCAAAAATATTTTTGGTATGTTTTTTAAGTTGAACTTTGAAATATTTGCATAGGTGACCAGCGGGCTGCAACGGAGGCAGAAAACGAAGACATTCAAAATCTGCTTTACTTTGCTCTTTCCAGCAGAATGAGTTGACCAGTTGATTAGGAATTTGCCTTCTTTCCTGGAACTTAGATTCTAGTTAATGGAAGTTTTCTTTACAGTTGACAAGTCCACATTCAGATCACATAACTGAAAAAGTACTTCAAAGGGGAATAATTCTTCTTTCTGTTTGTGTGTGCTCTTTCAATAGCTTTGCAACAAGGTTCCAAATTTCCTTAATTATGTATGTTAGATTTTCCATGTGAATGTTTTACTTTCCATCTACTGGGAATGGGCATTATCTCTAGGGTGTAGTAGCATGCAAAAACTTAAGTTACTGGATGTCTGAAGTCTTGAAAGCTTGGAGCATTTGAGTAAGTTTGCTGTTGTCTTAATGTTAAATTTCCTTGATTTCTTTTTCTTGGTGCATAACAGTTAAAACAAATGAAAATCGGTGTGTTGCTGCTGAGTTCAGTGAGACGTGTCACCACTGAGTTGACCTAATACAGCTAGCAATTCTGAATAAAAACTGAATTGGTCAATTACTGCTCGTTGATTTTTAGATAATGTGTGGTTTTTCTCTTTAATTTATGATATGTTGGTTTTACATCCCTCTATGGACTCACCTTTACTTTGAGAATGGAAAGTAATGTTGCTGTTCGGTATGTTGAAATACTCTAAGAAAACTGAAAATCAGGTTGTCAGTTGTAGCCACAGCTTGCCAAAGCAAAACTTTGCCGCAAATAAGTCGAACATGCATAACAATATAACTTGTTGGTAACCGTTGCTGGGGCGGGAGGGTTGATAAAAATGCAACATTAGATGATTGAAGCATGCTGGACGTGCATGTATAAAAAGTGATGGTGAAAAGAGGTTAATACTGGTTAATTCCAGCCACTCAGACTTTGTGCTCTCAGTTGTTTACAATGACAGTTGAACTTAATTCACATTCCCTACTACATGAGTTTTAAGTATTGTGTTGAAAATTGTTTAGAAAATGTGTGAATTTTTTCTTGATACTGTAAAATTAGTAGGGATGGAACTTCGTCGTGTAGGGAAGATCACATTCTTTTAGTCTTGATTAACATACATATCTTCTGGGGGATTAAATCATATTACTGGGGGCTGGGGGAGGGGTTGTGAAACCAAACCCCCGAATTTTTAAGAGTGCCATCAGCTGAGTTCATTTTGACAACTTGACCACATCAGGGAAAGAGGATGATTAGCAGAGAACATAACGAAGCAGTACATTCATTCCCTCTGACTTCAGTGTTTTGATTGGGTTTCAAAGCAGCATGCGTGAGGCAAGTGAAATCCTTTAAGTGTTGTTACGTTTTTTTTTTTCCCCTTCTCTGTGTTGAAGGAGATGTCAGGTTCTCTTCTCGTTCATTCAGTGACACTGGTAGAAGTGCAAAGAGCTTCCCTGGGGCCCCCCTTTCATGTCCTGTTGACCTGTTTTGCCAGAAGCCATACTGTCCCTTCCAACAGTTGTCCTCTTGGTTTGTAGCCAGGAGTGCCCATTTGCATTGCAGCAGGAGTTTGTGATCACAGAGGTTATTCAAATGTATGTAAGCAAGAACTAGGTAATTTATCGGCAGCAGAAATGAACAGTTGAAACTGTGACTTGTCTGACACTGCTATGAACATACTGCATCAGTAAGTGACTGGGGACCGTGTAGTTCACAAACACTGCATGACCTGTGCTGCTACCTTGTGTGAATAGGGTGACTTGTGGATAAGTTCCTTTAAAATTGCTCTTCCACTGAAGTTTTCACCAATATGTTTCTTTCTTCTCCTTTGCTTGCTCGCTCTTGGTCAGTATCTAGACATTGTTGTATGAAAATCAGTGGCCGATACATTTGATGGATTTCCTGTAGCTATACTACATCACTGAAGTTGCAGTGTGTTTACAAGGTACACTACAGTAATCAAAGGCTTCACATGGTTGTGTGTGTCATCTTGGTCATTGATTTATCTATAATAAATGGTTTCTCTTTACAAACCGGTGCTGTGTGTCCTGTTGCCTCATTTATAGACCTCTACCTACTCTGTCCTCAAGATTCTTGGTATGGAAAACAAAGGAAGGCTCAGATATATCGTGTGTACTTTGGAACAGGTACCAGACTTTTCAAACTGACGAGCTGATATTTATGCATTGTCCTGTTTCCTCTCTGAAGTCTGTAACTCCTGTTTACCACACCTAAAACTAGATTGTAAGCTTTTTTGCAGAAACGGTCTCAATTTAGAAGATTCATCTTCTGTTAAAAAAGTTTGAGTAAAATCAAGATGGCGAAGCTAAACCTGCACTCTTGTAGTACTGCTAGTTGTCTTTCAGTGTGTGCAATGTTGGAGCAGTAGGCTGCGTCCTGTGAGGGATTGTTTGCAGTATTCCTTTGTGTAAGTGTTCAGCCTTAGGTTTCATAATGCTGAGTGCATTGCATTCTAATAAAGTACTAAGCTTGTTTTTTTCCTCTGACAAATACTCTGTAGTGCCTCTAAGTGTTGCTACCAGTAATAATGCAGGAAGTCTTGTTTTCCCCACCATCTACTGTTTTTCTCTATACTTTGATCTGACCTTTTCTAACTTTCCTACTTTTCGTGATCAATTTAACAAAAAATAGCGCTCAAGGATTATGGAGACTGCTTTACCATAGGAATGGTTTTAATGAAACTCCCATGTCAGTGACAGGTTAATTGCAGAAAGGGAAGATACTTTAGAAATGTACTGGCAGCTTTTACGTGAAATTAATGGCAGCCTACTAATTGGACAGAAAACGAAAGAAAACAGGAGCTGGTTCTGAATTCTGCCTATAATTTTATTTTCTGGGAGTATGTACCTGAAGGTTACAACTTGCAGTCCACTCAATAATTCACTTGAGAACTTTGTAAGGGGTATTGTTGCTTGCTGAGTTCTCAGAAATAAGTATTTGTAAACAGAATAGTTGATCAATAGTAGAAGTGGAATTAGTTATGGTCAGCTCATGCTAATTTTCAATTGCCAAATTACAGGTATTTTTGGAACCAGTGGAATTGGGGCTTTTATATTTATTTTGTATGTACGAGCTGTAGTACGCTGCTTTTGATTAGTGGTACTGCTCTCTGTAAGAGTTCAATATGCTGCTTTATTTTCAGCATGTACCCAAACTTAACCATGTAACTTACCCAGCTGGATGCATGCTTTTCAGTAGTGGCTGCCTTTGCTGGAGTTGTAAGAGCCACTCTACTGCTACTGAAGGAGCGAGCATCAGCATTTAAATATTTTCCCTCCCTTTTTTATAGTAGAAACTTGCTTTGTGAGGTCCTGAAAGAGAAATACTAGGGCTTGTCATTTAATTAGTTATGGGATTAACTTAATACCCATCAGAATTTGTGCACGGGGGCCATGAAGTCAACCTTAAGACGTGGTCCTGGAAAGGTTATGTGCATAGTCTGAAATGCCTCTTATGTATGTCATTTAATTCAAAGATAACAACCATAATGACTTGCACATATTAAAATTAAAAAAAAAAAAAAAAATCTGGCTCTAGAAGTGAGGCTTACGATTAATCCTATGTATCTGTTCTGGATTTTGGCAGAAGTTCATGAACTAGTGATTAAAGAAAGACCTGGTAAGTACCAGCAAGCACAGATATGCTTCAGTGATCATTAACTAACACCAAGAAAGTGCAGGGCCTTGCTGATGGAAAACTCCCTTTTGAATTTCTCTTATCAATTTGAATGTGTAGCAAAATTGAGCAATAAAAGAATAGATGCATTCATGAACAAATCTTTTAATATAAAATGCAAATTGTTCAAAGTGACCGATGCTGATAATTTAGTGTATTTTGCACTCTGAGGCACTGCTTCCTTTTTAGAAAATACCAATTGACTGCTTTGCATCCACTGCTCATTAGCGTGAACAGAAGTGCAAACATGATGTAGATGCTAAAGGCATAGTTAATTTATTTGAAAGATACCATGTCACATTTAAATCTATTACATATATGGTTAGTTTTTCTGTTTGGTGTGTCCGAGTGCTTTTTTAACATACCAGAGCATAAAGTTGCTATATTGCAGTCATACCATAACCCATGAGCTTTTAATACAATTTCTGTGTTCTGCCTGTAAAAGGTATCAGAAGTATCTGTCGCTACCTAGTTCATAATGCTGACTTTAACATCTCAAAAAGTAGTATCCCTCTTAACATTCTTTTCTCATCATTACACAATTTATTCTTTTTTAGGCCATCTTTTCTAAAAGGGTAAGCTACTGTGAATAAGCATGCAAATGAAGAAGCATATTTTTTTTTGTAGCACAAATAAAGATCAAAACAACCAAAAGGCAGTAAATCTCTTCATTTAAAGCCATTATGAGAAGTGGAACCTCACTATTCTAAGTACAGATAAATGAATTTAATTCTAATCAGTTGTTTAAAGATAAGTGTGGAAAATGAGTTTTTCACCACCCATAAACTGAAAAGCTTAGGTGCTTACAAAATACCAGTTTTAAAAAGCTAAAGCAAAAATGTGAAGTATTTTTGTTGGGAAAGGTATCCAAAAGGAAGGGAAAAATGGAAGGCACGTAAGTAAATGTCACAGAATAGGAACTTGCCACCCCCCTCACCACAAGAACCTTGGAAATGATACAGTTGCAGAGGTAAGACAGTATTGAATCAAGTACTAATTACTTTTCAGAATCTATGTGCAGAATGACCACACTAGTTGTAATTTCATTTGGTACATTATGTTTGTGTGTAGCTATAACTATGTATATGAGAAAAATGCAACAGTCTCCTGGGCTTCTCTCCTCAAAGGAAAAGTGGAACCTTTCTGAACAAAGGTAAAGCACAGCATCTCTCTTAGAAATGTATAAATTCACTAGAAATGAACTTAAGCTATGGTCTTTCATTGCTAAACAACAATAATAGGAAAAAAAAAAAAAAAAAAGGTGATGTTGGATGTTAGAAATCAAGTACTTGGGCCTAAAACACATTTTTCTTGTATCTGTAATTTTGATCTGAAGCATGGTGTCCTTGTTATCTCCCTCCCCCCAATACTCTTTTTACTTCGGTTTCTCAATCCACAGCTATTGGTGATGCTCCAGTATCTTCCAGTAAACTGCCCTAAAAATGACAGAGGGGAAATGGGATCTTTTATACAATGAACGTATAAAACACAACCGGTGTTGGCATGTGGCAAGAGAAAGGAGGAAGGGTGCTGAAGAAAAGTGAAGGGAGTTTGATTCTATGATCTTCATGGGTTCCTTCCAACTTTGGATATTCAAAGATTCTATGTGAGGAAGAGGAGCAGCAAGGACAGTGTGGGACTGATGAACGGGTAGAGGTAGAGATGAAACTGTTGCTAAAGGCACATCAAACTGCAGCCTACATACTACATCTGATCAAATCTACAAAAAGGTAACTGTAGGAGCGCTGGTCCTGCCCCTTCCCTGGTAGTGGTACTGACGATCAGTTCATTCCAGGTTGAGCTTGTTCAAGGTGTTCAAGTGTTAGAAAGTTAATGCTGAAAAGAAGATAAATAGCTTACCAGCAGAACTTAACCAGTGAGGATAGTGATGTAAGAGAGGGAAAGAGAGTAGGAACTTGATTTTAAGGTTGTGCTGACACGCTGTCACTGCTTCTCAAAGGTTCTAGGAGCTTTTGGGGCTGCTAAATACCACATTTGGCTCAGCCACTTCTTAACTCAGGTCTATCGTCTTCAGATTTTAACTCAACTTCTTCACTAATCCATTTGAAGGAAATATCCCCTCAACTCCATATTATTCATATCTTCTGCACGTCTTCTGACTGGAAATTACTATTCAGTTTTTGTTTACAAGAATAAAGCTGCTACATGACTCCTCAGCTTTGAAATAAAAATGACAAACATGCTGCAGTAGAATTACAGTCCCCCATCTGCAGGCCTGTGTTACAGTTTCTGGCTCCTACAAGTACAAAGCCACTGCACAAATTTATATGGGGGCACTCGCTGACAAGCAGTCATAAAATACACTAAGTGGAAAAAAAAAAAAAAAGCTAAGACTGTAAATACATCCCATAAAAAGCATATGATATGATTCCTCCATAGTTAAGCACCCCTCCTGTTGTGCAGGAGAATGCTTTTCTGCCTGCAATACACAGAACATTCATCATAAATCATACTTTCCACAGGAAAGGAACAATGCACCACAAATACCAGAATGTCTTAAGTTCTCTACGAAGCTTACAGGGAGCTCAGGTAACAGAAGGAAGTCTTGCTGTATTTTTCCTAGGAATTTATTGTGTACTAGGCCACCTGTAGTCTGAGAGACAGAGCTAGTATTTCCATTTAAGCACTTGAAAAATATATTTTTTAAAGCAACTTACTATATGTAAAAAATCCCCCATGGTGTAAAATCTTGATACCTGGTAAAAGCAAGCATTCAATTTTCAACAGATAAATTGTCACAAGATGGCAGTGCACTGATAGTCTTAAATAAAATATGTAATCATGTATTGTTACAACTGCGTAATGGCTACAGCCAAATTCCTTTCAAATTATAGAAGAGAGAAAACTGTACCGATGAACTTCTGAGCCCTGATAGCGTGGAACGCGTTACCAAAATTGAGCAGAGGAAGCAGCTAATTTATGGGGCAGGAGGCACTATCCAACCTAAAGATTCACAAGACCAGGTGTTCCAGCTGTAAGAAAGAAACTGTATGGCTCTCACCATGGGAAGCATTTGTAAGATGCCATTGGAATACTGCAAAAAAGCAATGTAGTGAGCAGCTTCATGGCTAATGACTGCAGCCATGAGCTGTGGGAGAGGAGGGTACCTCCAACTAAGACACTTTTTTTTGTTGTTTTGAAGATGGGCAACTAGAAAGTAAACAATAGTAACAGAAACCCAAGAAGTAAACAATGTAAATAAAATGGTTTTGCTGCTAATGCTGACTAACCTGATTTGTTGTGAAGATAGGTTTGTTCTTGAAGACGGTTGCCTTGTCATAAATACTGGGTCAAGTACATACAACTGTAACCTTTGGCTGCAAATGCTTATTAACTACTAGCGTTGAATACCTTAATACTGTTTTAGAGAAATACACTAAGAGCTGTTGTGTAAATATTAATTGATATTAGGTTTCAGAAATCATTAGCTGAACTAAGTAAGCAAGCCATAGCAGTTCCATCCAACTTTGAACATTAGGTCACATGAAAGACAGGACTTTGTAGTTTTCAAATCCCAAACAAGTTATTGAGGAAAATTTTCAAGTCAAGCCAATGACAGCTTCTATACAAGGAGGATACTAGCTTGTTTACATTTTTCAGGTTTTACTGTATTGATTTGCTGACATATTCCCCGTTTTTTAATTAGACAAAACAGAGTAAATCATTATCCAATAACCACTGAGTGTATTCCAATCCTTTAGTCATACATGTGTTTACACATTTACCTCTAGCACGTTTTCTGTCTGCTACAACAGAAGCTGGAAATAACCCTCTAAGGACAGAAGGGAATCTACATGGTTGCTGTTGCTCTGTGACAGAAAAAAATAGAAACATTTTGAAAAGCACAGTTATCTTTCACAAAAGAATGTAAAAAAAAAAAACAAACAAAAAACAAACACTCAGAGTCCAGGAAAGACCACAGCTGTGTATCACTGAACCATAGAATGGCTTGGGTTGAAGAACATTAAAGATAGCCTAGTTGCAACGTATCTGCCATGGGCAGGGATGCCACCCACTAGATCAGGTTACCCAGAGCCTCATCTAATCTGGTCTTGAACACCTCCAGATCATCTAGTTCCAGCCCCAACCAGCTGGTGGTTGGGATTTCACCAGCTGAAACACAGCTGGTGACCCCACCATCAAGTCTTCATCCTGATGAGACACTGAGCAGAACAACTCCATGGCAATAGCGCCCTACTCTGCCCCAAATAGCACGACTGAGCTTTCCTTCTCCTTGGGGTTGTACCACCCACTACTGTGATGAAAAAAAAGCCAAAGTGCCAGGGCAGTAGTGAATAGAGGGGCTGACAAGAAAACCAGATCTGATGTTCTCAACCTTCATAAGGACTCAATAAGAAAACACTTTGCATAGTAGCTTTCAGACAGAACAAAAGACAAAGGGCATCTGTTTTGGTTTAACATTATTAGACTCTTTCTAGCTTCTGGTTACAATACATACCTTCAGATCCAAACAATGAAGTTTCCCAAATGTTATTCTGTAACTGAGCGTAAAGCTTCACATAAATGGTGAAAGCAGTGTAATTTAGCATTCACGTCTCAAGTGTTTGCATAAAAAAAACCCCTTACTCAAACACAGTACGTTCATGATAGAAAAAATAATAACAATTGAGTAATTAGTTACAAGTAATTTCTGTAACCTTTAGAATATTTCAACTATATAAACTATACTGGGACAGGGGGCTTTTCAGGAAGGTGAACAAGGTCATCTTTTACAAAATAAAGTTGTATGTCAGCCTTCCTTTCCTGTCCTTGCAACGGACACCTCCAAATCCTAACAAAGGAAATCAAATATTCCTTTCAAATCATTTACTCAGTTTCTTGCACTACTTTTACTTCAGTGATAAAATATACATTCTCCCTCACTTCCACTTTCCAGTTTTCCTTTCTTTCACATTTTGATCATTTACTTGATTTATGTCTTCTTCTTCCTCCTCCTTTTCCAGTTTCAACTGATTATTTTCTTGGTGTGGACAAAAGTTATCCAAAGCTTCCTGACATGCTTTCAAATCAACATCCTAAAGACGAAAATAAAAGTCCTATTAAGAAACACACTAACAAAACTAATCTTTAAGTACACTTTTAAGTTTTAAAGACCTACAGCATTTCAAGTAAAAAATACACTGAACAATTAATTCACAGAAATTAACTGAGTATACGCAGACTTTGGGGGCTGAACGAGATCACAGTTCAGAACTGCAGACACCAGCTTCGCTTTAAGTACACAGGCACTGAACCCATCCATGGTAGAACTGGACATTCATAATCACTGGCAACAAACTATTCAGAAACAGACACGCCATGCTGTGATTTCATGGAGAGTCTGGGCTTTCAGTACCATCTGGATGTCATTCCACAACAACATAACCAGACCAGTTACATACTAAGTGATGGAATTTTAAAACAGGCAATTAGAAACATGATCAGTTAGCAAAATCCCCCTTTCAAGAAAATATACATATTTTTTTCCATCTCCAAGGATGAATTTATTCTGATTTAGTGTTCTCAGAAGCATTTTTCAAGTTATATCTGCAGCTGTATTGGCAGAGATTTATTATTATTATTATTTTAAGGCTGGGGTATTGCTGGAGTAAAAGGGGATCACTGCTAAGCATTTTGCATATCTGAACTCAACAAACAAACAAACAAACAAAAACAAAACAAAAAACCAAACAAAAACAAACAAAACTGTCATATTCCAGCTTTAAAGAGCAAGTCTGAGCTATTAAAATGTGAGAAACTGTGGAACAGCAGCCAGGAAACCAGGTGGCTACACTGCATTAGTTCCATACATTCCTAGGAAAATGCTATGGCTGTAGCAGAAAAGCTCTCAACATCAGCAAATGTAATGACTTAATGTCCTCTCTTCTCAAGATCAAAGCCTAAACTATACAAAAACTGCAGTTCTAACAGTCATCACAATGCGTATGAGATTTTTTCAATTATTTTCATACAAAACATATTCAAAAATGTAACGCAAGAGTCTAAAAATAAGACTCAAAGTTAAATAACATTTGAGAATTAAGTAATATTCATTTTAATTCTATTACAAATATTTATTTTTAAAAGCATTAACATTATTTTTAAACTCTTTATAAAATTAAAGGTCCCTTCTTATCTACAAAAATAAATTAAGAAAAACTGAAATAAACAGTCATTTCTAACAACAAATCTAGCTCTGATGTAAGAGATACTTGCCTTCAACAAAGCCCAACACAATTTCTACCTACTAAAAATGTTATTCCAATATATCACTTCTTTGTGATACACCATGTATCTATACATATATACACGTTTATCAATACATCTTCTTGAAACTAAAAATGACCAGATGAGTTATCATCATCAAATCTCACAAAACAAATGTACTTTACTAACACAATTATACAAAAATGCAGTACTCCTGTCTGGTAAAAGAGCAGGAGAGGGAACTCACTACAAAAGACGCTGAGTACACAGTAACCAGGTACTTGCAAACATTTAAATGAGCCCAATGGAGCTACTCGTAGGCGTGAAGTTATTCCTTCAACTGCATTTGCAAGATCACGGCTAGTCTTTAGTATTACAGAGCACCATCCTAATACTTGTTCAATTAATGTACTCCATTATCATCCTAACTGATAAAATCTATCATCATCAAAAGCAAATAAGTCAAGGACAACAGCTACTAAAGACCTTAAACAGCTCTTCTTGAGCTGAGCAGCACGGAAAGCTGCTGCTGTAAGGTCGAGTATTCACCTCCTGAATAACACAGTAAATCCATCACCCTGCTGGCTGATTAAGAGGTAAATGGAGGAAACAGAAACTTATTATCTATACTGTGATGCCTCAAAAACTAATTGTAAGCACAGGTTTTGAACTCAGGAAGTATATGGGTAACAACTTGATGGATCCTATTAAAATGACAAGGGGTACAAATGTATTCTAACAGCAGGGAAAACAAAGGCTTGCAGAAATTTGTAAAAAGCCCACAGTGTGCCCTGCGGATCATTCAAAACCCTCAGAATTCAATTTGCTGATGTATGCAATGCAGACAGTCCTTCCCAGTACCATCACAAGGAAACCTGGATTTCTGAGCTTCTGGGTCACTTCAGTGAAGTGCTCTACATGGAAATCATACGATACAACTGGAACCTTTTCCTCTTCATTCCTTAGTTTTGTTTTTTAACACAAATCCCCTGAATTATGATGCTGAAGACTTACTCTTTGATGTTACTCTTTCCCAGTGGAGGAAAAACAGCTAGAAAATACTGCTCAGCAACTGAATGCTTTTTTCCAAGTCTGTGTGTCACTTGGGATGATTGCTGAGCTGCTGCTATGGGGAGAACAGAAAGGCCTCCTCCAGAAACAGCCACAGAATGTTTTTGAGTACAGCATTTCTTTAAAGATAGCTTAATTTTGCAGTCTGAATACGCATCTAATGACAAAAGGGATTAGGTGTAAATAATACTTACTCAGTGCTGCACTGCCACACCCAGTATTTCTGTCCTGTTTCTTATTTCATATTAATGGTAGCAGAAGAAATGGAAATAGTCATAATAATACCACCAGAAGGTCAAGATCTAGATCAGGATCACATCAGTCAGTCTTTGTACAGAGAAGACAACAAATTCTCTTCTCTCTTGATAGTGGAAGGCTTAATATTACAGCCAAGTACACTTATTGCAACAGCACGTGTGGAAATTCACACCTCAGAGCAGGCTGTTTACAAACTAAAACAGTACCTGAAGACAGCCTTCTACTTACATTTGGAAAGATTTCTGCACAAGCAGAAGGCAGGAGATTTACAGTATATAAAACAAAACAAAATAAGAAATCCAAGTATCTCAAACTCTAATCTTACTTCTGCCATTTAGTAGTTTGGTTGGGCTACAGAACACAATCTGAGATTAAGTCTGATTTAGTGAGTTATCTATCAACTTCATGTGACAGAGGGCCGGGCTCTAGCTGTGCCCTTTTCCTGAGATACGACTTGCCACAAATCAACTATCAGCTTCAGTTTGTCAGTCTTTGAAACATAAAAAATATTAATATATATCAAAACTGCTACTTAAGGTGGCCCCAAAATCAATGCAGAGGTGAGAGGAACTACAATTTTATGGGTAGCTCAACCTATGCTTTAATTGGAAGAATGTTGCCTGTTCCAGCAGTTTTCCAAAACATCTCATTATGTTAAATATAAAGCCTTCAGTTTCCAATTAAGTGTACTGGAATACTGATCTCAATATAAATTGGGTGCACAGTACATCAGACTGCCTGCACATATCTCCTCCCCTTGCCACCTCATCCATTTATTATTTGCTGTCCATAATACAAGATGGAAGGAGCAGCACCTGTAAAGATAACAAAATACAAACAGTCTATTGCAATGCGTTTGATCAGATGAACAAGACCCCCACTCTAGATGCAACAGAAAACACAAGGCATCTATTGTCAGCCATTGGTAAGCATGCAGTTTGCAGACAAGGTTAAAACCACACAGCTCATGGCTACAAGCACATAGAAATATCTGAACTAGCTTTCCATAAGAAAGAGAAACACCTCACAGCAGCTGGACAGAGCACGCAGGGTAACTTGTCTCGGTGTACAGGCGGCACCAGGAGGCAGGGTATAATAGCCCACAAAGAGTTTTCTGCAGTGAGATTTTTGAGTTCTCTCTACAAACATGCGCTGCACTGGTGCAAAGGTATATGACCACCATTATTTGCAAGAGGACATTACTTTTTCTTGCTGATTATTAATGTATTCTGTTCACATGCTGTCTTCTAATTACCCATTTTCAAACTACATTTTCCTTATTTTATTTGTCCAGTTTCAAACAGGATTGCCCCATTACCATCATCGATCCCTGACATGCTTGTCTGTGAACTTGTATCCCTTCTCTGTTATGAGCTGCAGTTTTCTATATAACTGGCGCTCTCTTTGGTATTAGCTGAAAAGATGTCACAGGCCTTGTGATCTTTTCCACATTTTAAACCATTAAGTAACTTTTCAAAAGATTGTCCCACACCAGTACAAGTTCAGCAAAGTTACAGCATCTAGGAACATAACCAGCAGTTTTGTTTTACAACCTTGTAGACTTAAATATGATTTTCACATAGCCCTAGGGTTACTGATGTTGCTCTTTGCTTGTGTACATTAAATATGTGATGATAATTAATCTTATAAATTGATATCTACTTAATTTCGGCTAGAATGTGAAATGTACTCTGCTGTCCCTCTGTATTCATAATGAGCTCTAAAACACCCTGAATACCTGGGAATAGAAAAGTAAATTTCATTGTGTGAAATGTGGCCAGCTTTTAGGAGGCAAGAAAGGTGGAATGGCCGTTGGAAACACCAAATATCCCCACATAATAAAAATTACTATGATATGTAATATTATATTTTTGTTGTATATGAATAGGCTTAAAAATGACGCTAAAGCCATGCTAACTAAACAATGTAAGTGATTAAGTAAATCAAACTGCATAACTGTGAGTCCAAATGTGGCACCTGTCAAATCTCCATGACGTCTATTCTAAATCCTAATATACTATCTTTGCTGCAAACAAATGCACACAATTAAAGTCTCTCCTACTTGTTTCAGGGAGTTGTTAGAACCTAGCCGCATGCATTTCCGAAACTAAAGCACTAAGACTTTATAGAGCACGGCTCAGCTATGTTGGGCATTATAAAACAGACGTACTCTGCACTCTCCATGTTCGACGCATACACAGAATTAGCACCAACCTACTTCCAGAATGGAGGCACAGATGGGTATCAGATGAAGACACAGACACAAATTGTATCACTAATTTAAATTAAGGCATCAGTTTTCATAAAGCTGACTTGAAGATGGTTTGATATCCCCTAAAGATGAACCTTCTAAACCACTTTTAGAACATAAACCAAATTCACACTGTATGTGGTCCTGTGCTGGGCTTTTGCAACAGCGATTGAATCCATCCTAATGCATGCAACACCTCTGACAGTAAACCTGATATGAAGGTTATTACTTTTATTCAGTCCCTCTTCCAGACTTAGTTTAAAAAACAAACAAAGAGCTCTTTTTATGCCTTTGCTGTCCCAAGATGCTTTCTATTGTGGTCAACATTGGCATTCTATAAGAGACTTTCTCCCCCTCTTTCTCTACCTTTACGCAGGCCGGATCGGTAGTATATCCTCATTAATATGACAATCACTATATGATGCAGTGAATAAACACAAATGCATTCAGGGAACACCCTTTCTGATAAAACTTTGTCCACAACCCAGTTCCATTTTTCAGGTATCTTTCTTTTGAGCCCCTAAAGGCTAATATACTTTTCCAGGTATCCAGCTCTTAACTTTCTCAAGTTATATGTCTCACTGTAGTTAACAAATGCCCTCCCAACTCGCAGGATGTGAACAGGGAGAATTGTTAAAATCCACAGTCTGATGTTCTAGGTCCTCTGAGATTTGAGTATCATGACATCCCCTTTTCCACCATACATAATTCCTCTTCTATTATCCACGCTCACCATACCAATTCTTTCTTCTTTATGCCTGCTATTCCCCTCATCCCTTCTCATGTACGCTTCTCATGCACACTCTGCACGCAGCATACATTCCCCTATCCCCAGGGAGCAGGAAAATGCTGGTGTAAATGTGTCCCATAACACTCACTCAGCTACACTCCTCTTGACCACTTGCGGGACTTGACTTCTTGAAACCCTTGTACCTTCTGCAGCAAACTGTAACAAAAACAAACAAACAAACAAAAACAACAAAACAACAACAACAAAATCAAGATCACAGTCTTCAAAGACCCCAAGTGCATGAGGTTCTTCTTTTAGTCCACTTCTCTCTGAAACCACTCAGCCCTTTACAAACCCTCCTATTACACCTAGGTAAGTTCTGGCTAATGTGGAAGAGCCTCTCAGGAGTACAAACCAGTGCCGTTCATCTATATGCAGACATTCCTCCATAGCAATATTGTTATATCCCAGTCTCTAAAAAGTTAAAGATAAATAAATAAAACTGAAAAACATTCTGAGTGAAACAAACAGCTTCAGTATGACTGTTCTCAAAGGGAAAAAAGCTTTCAGAAAAAAAGCCTACCTGGTTTCTACTTACTTTTTTTTTTTTAAACAAAGTTTTGATACCTTCCAAGAAAACCAAACAGAACAACAACACATCTCGAAGTATTCTCAGGCAGTGTAAATATTTCAAATGGTGCCCAAAATCGAGGACGGATTCACTGCATCCAATGCATTTTTAATACTGTGAAATTCTGCCCTTGCACAGTGTTCAAAAAGCTACGCTTGTAAGAGGTCTTACATATCGTGCTCCAAAATGCCCTGCCGAAATATGAACATAGTGATTACAGTGCAAACAATAAGAATTATCCACCGTACATTTTCTTCCTTAACTTTTTCAGTTTATAAACAGCAATGTTATGCTGTTAAGTATTAAACAGAGCAGACATTCTTTAACCTAGCACCGGAGTTCAGCCCTTATAAAGGGCTTCAGGATCTGTTGTACAGAATGTAATGCATCCACATACAACAAACATTTTTGGTTTGGGTGGGGGCAGAGACTTCCTTCTCTGTCTTGCCCCGAGTTGGAGCCTGCCCTACGTACTGCTCAATGACCAGGCACTGCAACTGCTGCCCTCATTCGGATACTGGCTCATCTGCTGACATGGGCAGCATCAGTGTTTGGGGGGTTCATGCAATTTGGAAAAAAAAAAAGTTTTTCTGATGAGATTCAGGCCACAGATAAACCAAAGGGCTCCATAGTCCATCCCTGGTAATCTAAATTATTCCCTTGTATATTCCTTGAGAGATAAAGAACTCATCCAACTTTTATACTCCCTTTCTTCACGTCATGTCTGCCTAAATACACAGACATATAAATATACAAATGAAGTATCTATACACAGACAGAAAAAAAAAAACACCATTGAATCAAGCAGGGCAACTCTTCACTCTTGCAAGGTCTTTGGCCAGGACTCTGTACTACAAGCTTCTTGTGGCTTTCCATGGATTTGCTAAAACTACTACCATGTACACTGGACCTATATCTATGCTACCTTGTAGCACCAAGGCCTTCTACTTCCACACAGACAGTTTTTAAGGTGCTCTGGAAAACCCGTCTTGTTCATTTTGCATACGCACCTGTGGCTCAACCTGACAGCTTCTAGAAGCACTGTCAGGGCAGGTTTACAGCGGGAAGCCTATGGAAATCAGAGCCTTCTTTTGGCACAGTGGGGTATGGACCGCATCCCAGGTTGCGTGCCTGTGGGATGGCTTATCTCCTTTTCCCATTGGTACCACACCTACATCCCGTGTCAGCTGTCTTTTTTTTTTTTCCCCCCGTGTGTATTATTGCTTTTTCTATGCTTAGAACTTTAAAAACGTACATCCCCACGTAGTGTCTCAATTTAGTATTTTCATTAAAATTCATTCCTTGAGCAATCCAATAACAGTTTGCAAGCACACAGGAATGTCTGGTTATTTTGTCCCTATCTTTACCTGTATGAGTAGGTCAATAATCTACCCAGTGTGACCTCCTTGTATGAGCAGGCAACAAAAAGGTTTTCAACAGTAGAACTCAGACAGACAGAATACACTGTCAGCATTTAAGGAAAAAGCAGTTCCATCTTCAATTCCTTCTTAAAAAAAACAAGACCACAGTCTATTTTTTCAGCCAACTAAGAAGAAGAGGACTAAGTAACGAACACTGTTGTATCAGGAAAAAAGTACAATGAGAAATAATCAGCACAGACATAAGGTTCACAGCCGCCCTTTTAAATTTACTTTCCTAACAAACATGACCACTGGAGCCTAAAATCATGGGCTTGGGCATTCTGCAAATGGTAGGACCTAGCTCAGCATTCATTGCTAGAGATGCTGTTCTTCCACTGCAAGATGCCTTGCATGATCTGATGCATGCTTTCCTGGCTTATTCATATCAAGTTTACCACTTCCCCCCTCCCCCCGCAAGGATGTAACTCATGGCTCCCATGCAGGAACCCTGGTACCGTAGTCCCAATCTTAAGCATCCATGAGAATCAAATCTGTAAAATGGAACGCAGGGAGGCACTAAACTAACATCCTGAGCCCTATGAGCACATCTACAAGCCATCTGCTATGACCTGCAGTAATGCAGGTCAGTGAATTAAGTATACAATTCAGAATAAAAACTTTTAAATTCAGTCTCAGCTTTGGTACAAACACTCTTTCCTGATCCTATTAAGTACATCCATCTAAGAAAACAGGCAGCGAGACTCTGAGATCATATATACCTTTTAACCAGAAAAAAAAAACATATTTCAGAATTGCATTTTGTTATTTTTATTACCAAGGAGTTTACATTTTATTAGCAAACTTCTATCACAGAAGTGGGCTGAATGAAATAGTTTGATTAAAACAGTTAATGCAAAGGTGAGAGCTGATCTCAGTCTGTTGGGCAGCAAGCTGAATGCAGAAACACACCTGTTAGCTTTACTCCTTGTCAGACTAAGTGCTCAAACTTTTATAATACTGCGTTACGTCTTAGCACAGAAAAAAAAAAGTAAAGCAATCCCACACACTTCAGCACGCCCAAACTGCATATTTCAGCCACTGAATTCATTTTATTTTTCATCTGCGTTCATCTTCCAGAGTCATTTGAAATAGCAGTTCCCTAAGGATGAGAATCACCAGTTCGCATGGTGTTGCCAACACCATTCTCAGGAGCCCAATGAATGAAATGAATCTGGGAGTGGATTAATCTGATTGTGTAAAGCTTTGGTAAGTTAGCAATCACACAGTAACAGGCAGAACAAAGCCATCGCTTTGATCTGTTTACATATAGCCCTAAGTCTGGTCCTGATCTATTAGAGATAAAAGAAAGGCTAATAATACCTCTGGTGTATTTTTACAAAAGGCAAAATAAAGGTTATAAATCAGCTACAACACTTAGAAATTCATTCTTCTGTTGCAATAACATTTTGACAGCACAAGTAGACACATTCAAACTTGCACACGTCAAAACTTTAAAACTAAGATCAACTTTTCCCTTTGTATTTCTTTTTTTGGACCTGTCATGCACTTTGAAAGAAGTCTGGTGGGACAGACATGTTAGTTTTCACTTAGAAGTCCATTTATGTCTTAGCTCAATAAGTTAACACTACCTTGCCTTGGTCCAATCATTCTTTCAACTTAAACAAAACATGCTTTAAGAGAGGGGTCCAGACCTACATTTAGCGAAGAAATTCATCATCTCTCTACGGAAAGAAGTGATCCCTTACAGTTAGGGCATAGAAACTAATTTTGCAACTACCTTTCAAAAAGACAGCGAAGTGAACACATGGGGAAATATAAAAAGGAAAAAAAACGGAGAGAGGAAAAAGAAAACGAAGGGAAAAACTGAAAACCTACTATGCAAGACAAATTTAGCAAGTATTAGTTGATGCAGGTCCTGTAATTCATAGCAGGAATGGGTATTCATAATCATTCAAAATCAACTTGAAAAAATCTCAAGTTCAACTTGCAATTTTTCAAGATGTAGTGACTATCCTTCTAAGTCACAAAGCTATCTTCTTGGCATTACTGCATATTTTCTATCTGCAGAGGGTATCACAAAAGTATCAGATCGTAAATTAGATCATAAATTACTCAGGCATAACGAAACTGTGCCTGCCAGTGACTCGATCCAGAAAAGCAGCCCCCGCAGCGGAATGGCTCTGCCCATCTCTAAGTTACAGATGTGCACAACACTTCCACAGGCGTGGGGTCCGAGCATGGGCAAGCAGACAGAAGTGCAGTAAGGACTGCATCCTCTACAGCTGAAACTGGCCATCACCACCAGGCATTCCTTGCCTACCTTATTTTTTCAAGATGCCACACTGATAATGCAGGCAGATGAGATGAGACTAGAGTTTAGCCACAGCACCGTAAGAAGTCTGGAGTGACACTGAGAAATTATACTGGCAAGCGTAAATACATGACTGTGACTTACATGTGCCTTTCAAGAGGTGATCCGTGGGGAGAAGTTGATAATTGTGACATGCTCTGGAGATGCCGTATTTCTGCAACTATTTTATATTCCTGAGCTGCCTGCATGAAGAAAAGGAGGGCAACTCAGGAGAAAATAGGAAATGCCGAGTAAAAGCGAAAGTCCTCACCTTGCAATCCCGACCTGCAGGTCACACACCACATTCGGGACGCGGCACTGCCCTCACTAGCGGGGCTCTGCGCGAACCCTCGCTGCTCCTGCGCCTCGAAAACCATCCCCTGGGTTGGCAAAACGTGACACCGCGTTACTTCAGGGCACAAACCCGCTCCCTCTCCGTGGCAGCGACAGCACATTGCTCCACCGCCGCAGCCCCGGAGCCCTCCCGCGGGGCGCAGCCCCAGCCCCGCCGCCCCCCTTACCTCCGCCATAGGGCTCCCTCCTCTTCCTCCCCCGGGCGCCCCACCGCCGCTCCTGAGGGGGAGCAAAGCCCGGGGCCGCCCCCTCACTGCCGCCCCCAAATGGCCGCCCCCCAACGGCCGCCCCCTAACGGTCGCTCCCCAACGGCTGCTCGCGGGCGCGGCGCCCCTGAGGCGAGGAGAAGCGAGGGGAGCCGCGGGGGTCGCCGCCGCCACCTCAGCGCCCCGGAGGGCTGTGGGGGGCTCCGGGGCGGCGAGTGAAGGAGACGCGTTAGGAAGTTCGTTAGCTTGGGGGGGGATAAAGATAAAAATGCATAAGAGGTTCTCCGTCTATTTCTGTAACTAAACTTTTTGTCTCCTCCATCCTCTGAAAAGGCCGTTTGCCACTTCAAATTATAGGGGCGTCTCACACTAGTTTTGGTGTTTGCAAGGCGTGAGGCTGTCTGGGCAGTGTCAGTTCTTCAGCAATATCTGCATGTGTAACAGATTCAATCCCTCAGTTTTCTGTCGTCACGGGTGACATCTCGTCTTTTCATCTTACCTGATGGTGATGCTGCGCAGCGGGTGTGTTACAATGTTCTTGGTGCTCTCTTGCACCTTATTTCTTGAATCCCAACAAAATAATTTTATTTCAAGAACTGAAAGGAAATGGAATCTGATAGTCAGATTCTGTTGTCAGCTTCTTTTCCATGCCAGAATGACATCTCTGGATTTTTAACTAGAAGCATAACCAAAAGGAACAATGCTTATTTTGCTATTGTAGAAGTAAATTCTGTTTCCCAGGCCAAATACAGAGGAATTCACATTTCACGGAACAAATGCAAGGACAGACATTGCTAGAACCGGTCCCTACATTCCACAACTTTTTATTGTGATACGCTGCATCCCCAGTACCACCCGAGGGACACATGGCACTCTTCTGCCTGGCTCAGCCCTTGGTGTGTGGTTTGGCTCATCTCACCTCAAAGGAGACAAGAGCCTCTTTGGGGCCACCATAAACCACCACAACGATGTACTTTACATTAGTAGGCCCATTTAGTCACTTAATATTTTCCTCTAAAAAAGTGGTGGATTTAAAATGGTTGTCAGGGTACAGAAGCACTGTACTGAGCCCTGTACTGCTGGTTTTGGCTGTTAGTGTTTTATCTGAGCTGAGTTTTATTTCCCAGTCCTCAGCAGTACACACAAGCAACTGGAGAGGAACCAAAACCTCTGTTAGGCTCTCCTGGTTAACTTTGACTGGAAATAAACTTAATGCAGAGAATATCATATGGCAGATTTAGGGATGGTATTCAGGTTTCTTTGGCTCCCGAAATTCAGGACACCAAAATCTTATACTCAAAATGCATCCCACAGAGGAGGTTTCAGCATCAGAGATCTCATGTGCCCTGTCTTGGCCAGTGCCACAGTCGCTCTGCATGGCAAACACTGGCCACAGAAAAGTTCTTATCTGCAAAGTCAGTGTTATTTCTGTGCATGTTTAGTAATAAATCAAGGCAAATCCCACTATATAGATGATATTGTAGCATGATTTTTTTTTTAAGCCCAAATGCCTTAATCAAAAGATCTCCCCCAACCTCTTAATCAAGTTCAGCACAACAACAAATGTGACAGCTGATAGCAGTTTGCTGTGGTCTGGCAGCTCATTTGCCAGGGAGAAGAGACAAACAACTTTTGTAATCCTGACTAAAGGCTTGATCTGAGTTGGTAAAAACATTCTGAAGCAAAAATGAAGACCTCTTTCTTCAGGTTTGAAGTAGAGTAACTTCACAAGAGTTGCTCCTGAGTTACTCATGTGGAAAGGAGACTTGGTCCCTATGGTATCTGGTCCCCCAGACTCATCCCTGCAGAAGGAGAAGCAGGGCGTGCAGCCTGAGTGAGCACCAAGCTCTGAATCACCAAAGGCTGCATGGGTGTCAGGGCTGGGGGCTGCAGATGGGGCTAGATTACATATCACCCATTTACAGCTCTTAAATGCATTTGTAGTCATTTATTCCAAAGGAGACTCTTAGTTTCAAGTGTTCTGCTAGTTTTAAATACAGTCAATCTAGAATACAGTGGGTGGTTTTTTTTTGTTGTTGTTTTTTTTGTTTGTTTGTTTGTTTTTTCCTTATTGCTAACTTCTGATAATAATTTATTTTGTTTAGTAACATATCAGGAAATTTTCTTCCATGTGATATTTCATGAATCATTTTTGATTGTTTCAATTTATAAATACACTTCCTTTGAAACATACTTTTAATCAGGATAAGTAATTCATAGATAATTGTTTCTCAGAGAAGCATTAGCATTAATAAGTATGTTACTTAATTTCTAGGTATTGATTCTGCTGCGTTAGATGGGTGAATTACTCCCCAGCATGCCTTTTTGCTTCCTTCCAGTATTGAAAAGGAGGAATGGCCTCTTCAGTGTAAGAGTGTTTACAATGGAGGCCAAGCAACTGAGTAGAAATCCTTTGCAGCAGCCATTTACAGTAATGCAAGCGTTGAAGTTCAGGCTCTTATTCAGAGCAGGCAGGTACTGACAGAAACATAAGCATTTCAAGAATTTGCCTCCTGGTTTTAGACTATAATCACTTTACTACTTTATTATCTGATTGATTTCTCACCATACCATTTGCTTGTCATTCTGACTGTAAACGAGTAGCAACATTTTTATTACTTTCCTAATAGGTGCCCCTGTTTTAATTCATCCTTCTTTCAGCATAAGAGATCCTGTAAGTGGTACTATAACCACTCTCTTGCAAATCCTTCCAAGCTTAAAGGCATCAATTATCAGGCTCAGCAGTGTTAGCTACCAAAACACATAGGTAGAAAAAAATATATTCTTAGTTAACTTGTTGCCAATTTTTTGCTCCTTGCTTTGAGTAAGTTTAATTTGTTAAGGGTGTCTGCATGGATAGGAAGGAGAAAAAGAGAATGAATCTGCAGCGGCTGGATCTGGTATATTCTGAATTAAATGACACAAGCTGATCATACACCTGGGGCCCACTTTCCTACATTTCACACTTCTACCCCATGACTTGATCCAGTTCTTTATGTTAGATACACAGTTACTACACCAGTGAAATCATCACATAAGTACCTGGATGGATCATGTATCTTACTAAGCTCTTACTACAAATCCTTTGGCAGGAGCCTGAAATAGCTGCAGTAGTGCTTTGGAGGCCACAGTTTATAGAGCTGGACACAGATCATAAGAGAGGCTCATTAAATTCTCTCATACCATATGGGTACATAATGCACGCATGCTTTGGTGCCTCATCGCCCAGTTTGTCCCCTTGCCATCTCTGGCACGTAATCTCAGTAGCAGAAACAGGTAAATGACTGACCGTTGGCTAGGATATATACAAATATCTATACTCAGGGATGGGAAGTCAATTGTTTCTCAACATAAAATGGCAAAATTCAATATACTGAAAAGGTAAAATACTTTGTCCCCTGGACATCAGGTCAGCCACTCAGATTCAAATAATTAAGTATGCAACAAGAAGTAATGTGAAGCTTTAACTCACTTTTTGCAGTTCATCCTGATAACTTAAGCCATTGACTCTTTCTCCAAGTCCTTACCTGAACTCCCCGCCTTCCTCTGGCTGGCACCCTGTGGATGCACAGCAGGCTCCCACAAAGCGATGGGCTCAGGTTTTCTCTTTCAACTGATACCTTTGCCCCCCTATTTTGTGTATTTCTCCCTATCATCTGGTGAAAATAAATGTGAATTCATTTTAAAACCAGGAAGGTATTGTCTTCCTTCCTTTACAAAAAGTGCAAAACCCAGCAGATCTCCAAAGTTCAATATCCAGCTCCCAGATCCTCCTCCGTGAGGGAGGCCACATGCCCTGGCCCAGTGTCCTTCATGCAGGAAAATACACCCTTTCTTCTTCTGTGGGTATTTTTAATTTACATCGACTGATTTCAGTATAAGGACAGTTGGTGGCTCTTTACAGATGGGTTTTAGGCACTTGCTTGCTTTTTTTGAATCCGTGCCTTAATGCTTTCTTCCTTTTTCACAAAGTAGCTGGGGTCCAGCTGAGGCTGCAGCTCAGCGGGAATTCCTCCTACCAATGCAATCCCATGTGTGAAGGAGACTGTGCAGACACATTCGGAGTACAGAGCTAGTGGAAATAACAGCTGAGACCTGAGGAACACTTGCTGTCTTCCTATGGAAGGTGATAAATGAGAAGTGACCAAACCTCCCATAAAATAAATAAATAAATACATTTAAGCCACCAAAACCCAGCAACATTAAACTACCAGCAGGGACACTAGCTGAAAGCCAATGAAAAGAAGATATACACGCACACAAATCCAAGGAGGAAATCCTTGGAACACTCTCAACCAGAACAAAATAGGCCAAAACGCAGAAAATAAAATCACTTGATAGAGGTAGCAGGAATGGGTTGATTTTTCTGGGAGTCGGGAGGGGGAGAAGGCAAAAGGCATTGCTTCATGTGGTTTGCACTCATAGGTAGAAATCAATATATTTCCATTTCTTTTTCAGATGAAGCCGTTACTTTCATGGTAGTAGCATCTGTGGGATCCAAGGATATTTAATGTGATAGGATGTCTGGATATTTTTTGGAGGCAGTCAATGTCTCGATAATCTTGATAGCCTGAGGCACTGTAATACTGTTGGTTACTAACTACCAAAGTACAGGAAAATAAGAAAGACTTGATGCTTTCAAGGTCTGCTTGCTTTACATCTAAAACTCTTGGAAGAAACAAAACTTTTTAATATATTTTTTCGTTTTACTTATTGATGTGGTGGTATGCCAGGAACAATTTATCACCAAGGCCGCAGAAACTCAGGATTGAAAGAAAAGATGGTGCTGAGTTTAAGGGGGAGATTGGATTGTGTTTTGCAGCCACAGCAGTTAGAAAGACAGTATCCAGCTGGCAATCGTTTTCACAGCTAAATGACAAATATATTTTGACTCAGGTTGATTTGCTGGAACAAGAAGAGTTACACAGCTCTGAAACTTTCTTCAGTCTTAAATGAATTAGCAATTTTAGGAGCTTAGTTTAGCCTGGAAATTTCAATGGGAAAGTGATGATTTCTCTTAGGTGGAGGCACACTCCTGGGTCTAAAGACTGATTCTTCAGCATTTAGGAATCCACACCTGTCAGAAAATATTTTGTTATGCCTGGAAAGAAGATTTCAGCTCTGAGGTTTCTTACTTAAGCTGCAGTTATATTATTGCCAGCTGCTTGAACAATTCTTGAAACCTCCCTCCTGATTTTGCTTCCCTCTTCCAACTGTGTCTGATGCTGAAGCACCTTATGAAACTGTTAATTTAATAATAATTCTTTCTTGCCTGCCATATCTGCTGTTCAGGTCATTTAAATGATACCAGGGTGTTCTTGACTTCATTTTAAATAATATATAGTTTTTTCAGCTACTCTTAGATGAGGAGAAAGGAACGAGACACTGTCTCCTAAATCACAGCCCCATGTAATTACAGCTAGGCTAAGCACTGAAGGCCATATTCTCTTTCATTTGCACTCACTGAAATCAAACCTATTTCAGTATTCAACTGCAGTAGATAAAAAAATAATAATAATATTCCCTACCATTCAGGGTGTTACACTGTCATCTTCATAATGAAAAGCATTATTTTTCTGGCAGGGCATCCTCCAGCGAGGTTAATAACACCTTTGGTTCTGTTGTCCCTGAAACAGTGCCTGGATTTCTGCATGACAAGAGCTCAGCTGCCCCCTGCATTTTGACGTGTACGCTTTGGCTTTGCCCCTGAACTTTGGAAGGAAAGCCTCACAAAACTACCCAGTAAAAACATTTCTGCCTTACTTAAGGTGAGATGTCTGACTCAGAAACAAGGGGACTGTAGTCACTGCCTGTCTGCTGCTTAAGTTTCTGCAGCCTGAAATATGTAAAGGATTCCTAGGCTGCATGGGAACCATCAGGAATCCCACAGTATTGCATCTGCTTTGTGCCCCAGCACAGGCACAGAGGTACCCTCTACTTCTTCTGCTTTGTGCTGCTCCAGGTACGCAAAGCAGATGGCAAATTGGAGGGAATCACACAGAATATATGTGTTATACTGTCTCTTTTGTGTTTAGGCACAAGTGTGACTTCTTCCTGCCCTGCACACCTCTGAATTAAACACCTACTCAGTACTGGAGACCAGCTTGGTGGCTGAAGTCCTGTGAAGGAAAAATGGGGGTCTGGTTGGTTGTCATGTTTTTCTCCTGCTCTCTAACCTCTTCAGCATGGCTTTGATGCAGCCCAACCTTGGTTGCTTTCAGGATAGTCCATGCAGGAGCTGTATTTGCTGTGCTGGACACCAGCAGACTGCTTTCACAATGGTCAGCTTGTCCAAAGAGGAAGCTTGGAGATGGACTCGTAGTGTTAGGTGGCTGGTTGGACGTGGTGATAATATAGGTCTTTTCCAACCTAAATGATTCTATGACTCTCGTACACTGTTTGCTAGAGGTAGTTTGTATATTAACATTTTGTTTCCCCTATTCTTTATTTTTTAAATGCATGTAAAAGCCAAAGAAATGCTGCGGATTTAGAAGAGGAAACAGTTCCAAGCCATCAGGCAGCTAAGGAGGCATATTTGCTCTGTGTTTGGCACTAACACAGCTAGCTGTTACTTATGTTTCATATTCATCATGAGAGATCTTTCATTACATCACTCACTAGAGTGATACAGAGCTGTTGGCCAAAGCATACATTCACAGGCATGCTTACCAAAAATACTGAGAAGATGCATGCAGCCAAGTATTTCAGAAATAGTCCAAGTGGCGCTTCAGTGCTTAACAGGGTCTTTGTCTTTCACGTCAGCTCTGTTTACCATATCGTGCCACTTATTGCTTTTGACAAATGTCTCAAAACATTTTAGGAATAGGGTTTGAGCATTACAGTGACATGAACCAAAAATTCAGACTTCCTATGCCAATGGTGAAAAACAAAATTTTAGCTTTGGCTGTAAGAGAAGGTAACACAAACCGCCAGATTTGGGGGTCCCTGTAACCAACACCAACACCACATTGATGCATATTCTCAGACATATACAGATATATACAACCGTATATTCTCTTATTTATGTTGAGCGCTTAGTATTTCTAAAAAAGTTAACTCTAGAAGAATATCCCAAGAGACTAAACCTGCTGTTGGGTATCTCTAATGTTCTCTGAACCTGCGGTGGGAAAGGAGCCTGCATGCCACTGTGTATTCCTTACCTGCTGTTACCAAATGTGGACGAAAGCACTCCTGTTAAGTGTCAAATTTATTACTCACATTTGCTTTTTTCTTTAGACTTTTTAATCTGCCCCACAGCAGTCCTCCTATTTAGCAACTACATATTTGTGTTTTTGTTTGTTTGTTTGTTTTCATTGACTATAAAGATCCGTAACTTGTTTACTCTTCTTCCAGTATTATCCTCGTTTTCTTGGCAAACTTGTAGAAGGAAATTAGGAAAAGGTTACGAGGAAATCAGAAGTTGCACTCTGATTCCCTCAATGGAAGCAAGATGGCTGATTCTAGTAATTTATTCTGACAAAGTAAAATTTATTTTAATAACAAAATTATTCAGGTTGGATAATAAGGTTATTTCAGAAATATTTGCCACTTGTCTAGAACCCAGGCAATAGAGAAAATCAAACGGACTGAAAAACAGAGGTTACCAAGTTCAAAATCAACCTTTAATTTTATGGTTCACTTTTTACACTTAAAATTAACTGGATGTGCATTCTAGCAAGAATGATTGCATTTAGATAATAGCATGGAGGTCCAAATCTGAGGTCAGAAATCAAATGTGTATTTTCCACATAGGATGGCTAAGCATCTGAATTGATCATATCTGCCATTACCTGTAGATTTGTGCCTGCATTTAAAAACAAGGAGCTTTCCATTCTCCTTCCCGTTTCAAAATTTGGTGCACACAACTCATTTATTAGAACCTTCTTGTCTGAGTATTCAGCTGCACACGATGACACCCAAAACCAAGGCTACACATGCATGACCAGTTGATGATACAAGAATAGTACATCAAAGAAAGCATCTTGTAGATGACTGGTCAATAAATCTGCTTGACAATTTAATTGGTATAATTGATAAAATCCATATAACTACGAGGGAGGAAATTAAATTACTTTACACAAATCAGATTGGGATTTAGATTAAAATTTTCTGGGTCAATTCTGTTTCATGCAAATTATGTTATGGAAGACCCCCTGGTTTGGAACACATTTATTAAGCTTTCTCATAAAAAGTGTATTAATTCATGTAGAATGGCAGAGTCTAGTATCCCTACACACAATTTCCCATGCGGTCTTCAAATCTCCACATCTCTACGCATAAAAATGCCGCAATAACCACAAGTAGCATTGCTGTTTTATTCTTACACCGTCAGACTATGCCTTGGGAAACACAACAGGTTGTAGTAATGTTCTAACTAGAGAGTGTTAAAGCACCATTCATCTGTGTTATTCACAGGGCCTTTTACTATTAATGGTGAGGCTTTAGGACTTCATTCAGTCCTAAACCAAAGACGAAGATATGCAAAGGAATGGAGCTCTGTGGCTTGCATTATACAGGTAGGGAAAATAAATAAGTACATCAGCTTCTTCTAACCTCAAAACACATGGGAGGAGATATAGTTTTGTTGTTGTTGTTGTTGTTTGTTTTGTTTTTCTTTTTTTCTCTTCTGCTCTTCAAGCTAAACAGAGAGCAAAAGAAGAGTGTGCCCTTTCTAGTCTGTAGTAGGAGTGTTATGATTTTTGCCAATCCTGTTGTTTCTGTGATGATGCGCCTGGACCTTCTCATGTCCTGCGGGAGAGGTGTGATTGCTCCTGCTAGCTCTCAGAAATCTCTCTATATTTCTGATATGGGAGAGTTTAATGGAAGAAGGTCAGTAATCCTGGCATGCAGCCTTGGCAGTATTGAATACACATTCCCATGAAAGCAGAGATACATACGAAGCCTCTGTAGTCCTGAAGAGGAGGGACAGACAAAGCCCAGAGCATGCTTCGGGGAGGTTGCGAGGCAGTGACTGAGCGAGGATGATGCTTTTCACAGGAACATAACACCATCTACCAGTTGTCAAGGAAAAGCAATGGTTGGAGGCCTGCTGCTTTTGTTTACATGACTGCATACCAGCTGTACAGTAATATTGTAATAAAAGCTGTTTGGGCAATCATTGTTATGCTGGTGCTGTTTAGCAGCTTGCTTCCAATATTGCATTACAAAAATTACATATTTCATATAATCAGGTCTGTCTCTTACTTAATCATCCTACTCCACGTATAAATCTTTAAAATGGACAGGTCTATAAATCACATACATTTTTCATTTACCGTTTATTCTAAGCCAGGCAGTTTCTTATTTAAATTGCCATATGAATAAATCTAATAATCCTTATTCACTTACATCATCTCAAACTTTAAATCTAGTTCTGACTGAGGTCATAAGTGAAATCAGTATTAAGGGCAAAACTAGCAGCTGTAACAACTATAATAGCTCACCAAATTATATTAACGGGCTGAAATAACATTAAAAATGAGGAAGAATTGAATTACATTATTAAAGCATGCTATGCTGAATCAGGCAAACATTTGGCCTAACCAGAGATCCTGAATGTGCATGAACTGAGTTTATCATCACACTAGTCCATATGCCCTAGATAAATGAGGAATAAAGACACTCCCAAATGTGGCTATTTATAATCTGCATTTGTATATGGTATTATATAGGTTTTTGTTAATGCAATAGCTAAATTTGAAACAACTGTCATGACGGCTAAAGCCAGAAATACACTTCTTCTAGAATGGACGGTTTTGCTGGTCTTATATAGGGTGGGATTCTGATCCTTTTATTCAGCAATATAGGAGATCTCATGGAAGAGCTATCAAAATTATTCTTTCTATTTCTAAAAAAAAAAAAAAAAAAAAGTAAAATCACATTTTACTATAAAAAAAATGACTGACTCAAGCAATCCATCTGTCTTATAATCAACTTATGAAAAATTTATACAAAAATTCATACACAAAGGAAAGAATTTCTTTAGTGGTGCAGGAAAGAGTTACATGTCGCAGAGAAGGACTGGAAAACATTCAGCATTGCTCCAAAGCGGTGATGAGCTTCCCAGGCCCTGTTTGTAGCACTCGCCCAGGTGTCACAACACATGCCTCTGCGTGGAGCTTCCTGCAGCAGGTTCAGGTTCTGCAGGGTGTCTTTCTGTAGCTCCATCAGGAAAAAAAAAGAAAAATAAAAGCTCAATTTCACATTCTTACTACTATTTCTAATAATAAGTGGGCTTTCAACTGCTGTTATTTAGTGTTTGGATGGCTGCAGCCTATAAACTGGAGCTATATCATTTATTACGTCTATTTATTTCCAGCACTGGTGGAAAGAGTGTAAGGAGCCGGGCAGGATCCTTCCTCTGCTGAGCCCTTCCAGCTCTGGCAGTGCAGACCATAGTGTCTCCCATTGCCAAAAGCTGCATCTGGGCCATCACATTTATCAGCTGTTCATGGGTCTATTTCCTATGAATTTGTCAAATTCCCTTTTCAACCCATTTGCACTTTAGATCTCCACAATATTCTCCCATACTGTTTGGGTCTGTCTGACAATTTTATTAATTGTCCCTTATATTATATGATCTGAGTTATGACAGAGTAAAAAAAAAAACATTCTGTATTTGCTTTTGCTGTGGTGGTCATACTGCTACAGAGCTCTCAGCCCAAACCTTCAGACACCTGCCCTGCAGAAATCAGGTGGCTGTAGGAGGTAAAAAAACAAGTATTTGGGGATATACACAAACCTGAGGGCTATACACAAACCTGAGCTATTCAGTAGTAAACACCAGTGGGTTTTATGTGTCTTTATTTGGTCAGGTTATACTTCACTGCTAATGGGGGAGCTGACTACCAGGCATCTGGGAGGATTCCTCCAACAGCTGTTGCTGTTGTAGATTTCCCCAGTTTTGTGCACCGCTTTAGGACAAAGCCAGCTCAGTTTGCCTTCAAGCATCCTTTTGCTGCAGTAATGTCTTTTCTAGAATTAGGCTAATTTGCACAAGCAACCAAGAACTGCTGCAAATAGTCTTTTTTTTTTTTTTTTTTTTTTTTTTTTTTTCCAAATTACAAAAAAAAAAAAAAAAAAAATCACCTGTAATTATTTTTCAGTATTTATGGAACAAATCAGTATAGTAAAATCCCATGGTCAGTGCACAGTAATTGCCAGGGTACTGTCAGGGCCATGGGGGTGGAATGGGCAGGACCCTACGGGCAGGATCTGTCCCTTCACCAGCCTGGAGAAGGGCAGTGAGGGGAGCAACCCCAGCCTGGGGCATCGGTCACCTCCCTGGGGACAATGGGGGTGGCAGATGAGGCCTGTCATGGCACTCAACATAGGCACAGCCGTGCAGGGAACTCCTGAAACTTGGCAGAACCCAAAACGAGTTCAAACCGCAAATGCTGGCAGTGCTGACCACTGTGGGCCGTGATACATTGTAATATATCTTGTAAAATAATTAATGTTTAGAAATGCAGGGCTTTGTGCTCTTGCCCAGTGCAATATCTTTACTGGGAGATGGGCCATCTGCCAGCTGTTAGTGATGGTGACTGAAGGTGCAATTATTGCAGTATGAGTCAGCAAGGTCTTGCATCTAGCAAAGGCATGATGACAACTTCCAGTAGGCAGAAAACCATAACAGTAAGGCTTATTAAAATATTTGACAACCCTATGACTTAACACAGCATTGAATACTTGCCATAATTTTGTTCGTTTTTAGCCTTATCATTAACATGATATTCTGATATGTTTTAATTGTATTTCTGCAGACTGGACCTGAAGGACCTGCAGCTGCTTCAAGCTGAATCCCTATGGGGAGCACTGGGTCCCTCTAGATTTTAAACATACCTGATGAGCAGAACCACATCTGTGTGCACAAACAAGATACTGCAAACATCTGCTGCTCTCCACCGGAAGAGACAGTGCCGGCTTCATAAGCAATTCATGACAACCTCGAGGAAAATCATATTAGGCCTTTGTGCTTTCATTATCTCTCCTATGGCATTAATATTTTCTGTGACTTTGGGAAGACTAGCAGCTGTCAAAAATAAATCAGGCACACCAGAGTTGCTGCCTTTCACTGCAAGAGGTCTCCAAGTGATTATCTAATGGAGTCCTCGTGATTCCCCCCATTCACCCGCCCGTTCCTTCAGCCAGCACAGTCAGTTCTCCCACCCAGAAATGCTGCTCTGTGCATGTCAGGTCCTCTTTCCTTCAGCAGGCAAGTTTAACACAAAATGCAGCATGCTGCCCCTATACCAGTCTCGTGTGGCCCTTTAAGGATGGAGGGAACTTTCATGGACAAGCACCCTCAGGTTCAGTGATAAATTATTTTTTAATGAGAAGAATGAGGGGTTGGGGGAGCAGGCATGGGAGAAGCAGCAGTGCTGCTGGGAATGCCTATGGAAAAAAAATAAATCCCTTTTTGCATCTGTCTCTGCTCATGAGGAATGTATTGGGAGCCCCCATGAGCAGAGTGGGTTAACAGCCACTTTCCTTTCAGCTGCCACAGGAAAAAAAATAACTCAGGGACTGCCGGGAATTGCAGTCCTCGATTGCACCAGCCTCCAGCAAAGAATCCTGACAAAAATCCCTGCTGGAAAGGGCACTGTGTTTATAGGGAACTTTCTCTGCACACAGGGGTGTTTTAAGGCAGTCTGAAGAGCCAGCTTCTGTCTCAAAACTCTTAGAAACCTTGACTCCTCTGGGTGCTGTAAAACCCGGAGCTGCTCCCTGCCCACTTCTCCCAGTGAAGCCCCCTCTCTGTGTCTCCTCTCTTGCTCGCTCTGCCTGTAATCTCAGGAGCAGGGCCAGCTCCAGCCTGGGGATCTTGCCTTTGCCCCCCTCCAGGCAGCCCGTCTGCACTGCCACCCCAAAACCACAGAGTGGGATCAGAAGAGGTGGGGAAGTATTCCCTTCTTCCAACACAGGGAATACATATTTTTATTTATTTATTTATTTTACTAAAATGGGAGTGTGGGTGGGTGTGGTTAAATTACCTTTAATGTAATGGCTGGTTTGGTTAAAACATCCACCCTGAACAGACATGGATTTCAGACCTTCTTCCTCATTAGAAAGAGGTTTAACCTTCTGTCTCTTGGAGAGTACCTTAATGACCAGCACACAGGCATAAATAAATGGCACCTTGATGGGGAGCCAGCCGCTCTCACCTGGCACTGAGCAGCGAGGCGGGAGCCTTGTGCTCCAGGTGCTGGTGTTACCCGTGGTTCATTCAGTGCTGCACGGCGGTGTGGCTTCAAAGGCTGAACAAACCACCCAGCACAGCCAGCAGCCAGGTACTTTCCTGGCTATAAAGGAGAGGAATTTGAACCCTGTGGGACAAGAAGGGAAATCTTTAGCTTCATTAAGCTGTGTGCAAAGGAGAGATGGCAACTCCTGCTTTAGCTCACCTGGTTATATGTCTGTGTATGCAGGGGAGGTGAGACATGGAATCATAGAACGGCTCGGGTCGGAAGGGACATTAACAATCATCTAAGTCCCATCCCCCTGCCATTTGTTTACCAGAACCCCCAAGATCTCTCCACAGGGCTGCTCACAGTGAGTTCTCTTCCTTACCTGTCCTTGTGTCTGGTGGTCAGACTGGGGATATTTCAGCTGCCCAGCTGCCCATGAGCTGGAGCAGGGCACCAGACCCATCCTGAGCTGGGCATGGAATGGGTCAGACTCATCCCCTGTGTAACTACCCCATGCTGACACGTAGCAATGAGTTAATGCATTGCCCTTCACGTCAAAATGATGCACATTTGCACTCAGAGGTGAGAGGGATCTTGGGCATCATTCATGTTTCTCCCGGCATAGTAATTTGTATTCAGCACAAACAGGGAAATGATGCACTGTGCTGTATAATATCTTCTGTGTCTTAGTGTCAATGATTAACTTTCTATAAGATCTGACAAGCCTCTACATTAATAGGAACAAATGAAATCACAGAGCAGTTGAGCCCAATTAATTACAGGACCATGTGGTACCATTTCATAATGAAATATGTCTGTTGTTCCTACTTTATTTTTTTATTTTATTTTTTTATTTATTTTTACAAATAGATAAATAAACTCATGTCAATGCAGTGCCTTAAGTGCCTGTCAGTAAACAAATCAGCGTTGGTAGGCAGGCTTACAGGAGATCTATGAATGTAATTTCTGAGCTATTTTCTTGCATTAAATGGGATGCTCTAGACTACATTTCCCCTCAAATAAAACACTGGAGGCCCTGTAGAGGAAGAAGTTATTAATATTTTTGAATTGGCATGCTGTAATCATGCTCTGTGCCTTTAAAACAGCATCTAGCAGTACCTGCCAGTCTTCGCTGCCAAGAGATAGAGAACAGCGAGCATACTGTGCTGCATGAACTGACATCAACCAAAAAAAAGGAAATTAATAGTTGAAGTGAAAAGTCTTGGTTCTGTCAGGCTTAAAAATGCCTCTGCTTTACATCCTGCCTGCTTCTGCACTCAAATTCTGAACATACTTTTGGGAGCTGTATAAATAAATAATGTTATTTAATGATAGCTTTCCAGAAAGACTCATTTGCAAAGTGGAGAAGTGGCTTCGTGAAGATAAGTCATAATCTCCCCTTCCACAGTTGCTGTCATGTGTATAATCTATAGCACAAACTCCTTGAGAGAGGGATTAGCTTTTGAATTTAGGTCACTACAGTGTCTAGCCCCAAACAGGGCTGATTCCTAATTCTACAATACTCTGATTCCTGAGCTGTGCTGACTCTGGCAGTTCTTTATCAGTGCTGCTAGACAAAAGTGTAATGCCAATCTGTGCAATTGGCCAGAATTATTAGGTATTTATTAGTGGGTTGTTATTGTTTTTCAAATAGATTACATTATTCTAAGTATCAGCAGAAGCTTGGAGAAGTAATCAACATTATTTTTACTGATAAGTAGATGAAGAAGGAGCAGAGCTGAAAAAGATAAATTTTGTAAGGGCGGGGATACACGTGAGTGAGAGCACTAAAATTAAATGACGCACCACACCCAGCATGAAAGTTAGCACATCAGTTCTGCAAATAAAAGTGGGTTGAAACAGTCATATATTTTTCAAATGGAAGAGCTAATGACATTCTTTCACTGTATGTGTCTATGTGTCCTTTTTTTTTTTTTTTTTTTTTTTTTTTAACCTGAAATTCTGCATTCTTCAGAATTGGAAGATTTTTTCAACAAAAATTAAGCCACAGGAGCCCTTATACATCTGTTGAGAGTTTGAACATGATGTACACAATGGTTTGGGCCACAGGCTTCACAGCTTACTTCTCCTTCTCTCTTGCCCCTCTGACAATCATTTTCTTCTCCCACATCCTTAGCTCCACTTCTTTTACATGTTGGATTCAAATAAATGCCCTGTCTTTTCAAGAGCTCATCATCCTTTGGCTGCCTCCACTTCTGCATGGAAGAAAAATTCTTTCAACAAGGTGTCTTCTGTCCCTTCTACTGCCTTCTGGGATAGTTTTGGTCAGGTCTGCACAAGACTTTTCATGGGTCTTTAGCACTGTAGGATTGCATTTTGTCTTTGTGATCTTTTTATTTTGACCCAAAACGTTTTGTAGATATAATCATTTGTGTGTGTGTGTGTGCAAAACTGTTTGTTCATCAAATCCTGAACTAATGTATTCACAAGCAAAAAATAAAAAAACAAGAGATAGCACATGCTTTTTATTGGCATAAGTTACACTAGCAAATCTCTTTTAATGGGGATGAGGTGTAACATTCACCTAATTCTCTCTTAATGCTCTCTTTGTCTCTTCCCTCCTCTCCTCATGTCCTACCTATCCTCAAGCAACATTTTGCACTTGGATCAGCCACCCCTTCATTAAGCTAATTCCTTCTTTGCTTTCAAAACTCTCTTCAAATGTCTTCCTTCCATTTAGACTTCACTCAGTATGCCCTTTGGCACTATCTGGAACCACCTTGATCTTTCCGTTCTTATCCTCTATATTTGGATTAAATTATCTTCTTCTTGGGGCAGGGATCTTGCTTCCTACGCCCTTAAAAATGGGTGTTTTCATGTCCCACTCTGAAGAACTAGCAGAATAAAAGCCAAGAAGAAAATGTTTTCAAATTCTGTTCTGAAATTTCAGCTGTAATTTTGCTGTTGGATAGGCAAACTGATACCACCATTTAAAATCTATCAGTGTAATCTCCAGATGCAACCTCCCCAACCCTTTCACCCCGAGCTCATCAATTAGAACACGGGAGGAGATTGCTTTCCATAAATGTATTATGATTTGCGAAGATCTAGATACAGGAATGAACAGCTAATTCACACACATTACCATTTAACAGCCGAGTCTACCAAACACACCCCTGACTTGAAAGAAATCTAAGAATAGGAGGCATGTCAATGACTGTAATCCTTAAATTATGCATACCTTTCTAAGTCTTCTATCAGTGTCTTAGGTGTTTCTTCATAGGTGGTTTCTGCACTTCCTCCACAAAGCAAAATAAAGCATTGTTTTGGTCCAATAAATGTTGTGCCAGAGGGGCTGCTATTTGTTACTAGGAATTAATTAGAGGATCAGCCCTTGTCATGCAGATCTAAAAGGAATTTTGGTCCATCAAACCTCGTATCTTGCCTCCAGAAGTGATCAGCATGTAGAGGAAAACGCTCTGCTTCTTTTCCCCAGAAGGGATTCAATTATTCAAAAGACAGTGATGTAGAAGACAAGCAGAGGAAAACTTTCTCCTTCAATAACTGAAAGAAACCCTTTCATATCTGAATATATCAGAAAGATGCAGATAGAATATGATTTTTTTTTTCAAGTTAAGAACCTTAAAACCAGTGCATCTGTTACCTGCAAAGATTATAATCACTGTATAAACATATCACTATGAGATGAAGGGAAAAAAAAGAATACATTATCCTTTCATGGCTTGTATAGGAAAAGGCAGAGGTAGCTTGCTTGCATGACAAAGACGGTAGAGCCTCAGGGCATGCGTTTTGAAGAGACTACTCATTCTCTAACTTAAGCAGGTATACAGATGATTCTTAATGCAAAACCTGAATATATACAACTGGATTTGAAGGAAAATGGAGCTGCTCGCCCTTGTTCACATGGAGAGCTTCTATTGGTTTAACTCCCTGGTAGCCTGGCAGAAACCCATGGGAGGCCATTGCTAGACTTGACTCTGTGGGTGCCCACATTCTCATGGCTGACATCTTTGTGCTGGTGAAACAAGACTTCAGTTCGAATATTAAATTATTTAAAACTGACTGCATAGTCAAATGTCTCTTTCCAAAGCTTCTCAAAGTGACGTGTCACTCCTGGAAGAGATTTGTCATTGATATTTCTGTTGCTAACGTCATAAACACTTTATTTCACCTGCAGCCTTATGACCTGAACAGAAACCTGTCATGGTCAAATGCTCTTTAGAGCCTCATAATTAAGACAATTAAAGCACAAGAACACTACCAACGTCATGCCCAGCCACCTTGGGCTCTCTAGCATCAAGTACTTCCTTAAAACCATTCCAAGGGGGAATTATTTTAAACTAAAAGTGGGGAGATTTAGGTGAGATGTTAGGAGGAAAGTCTTCACTCAGAGAGCAGTGAGGCACTGGAACAGGCTGCCCAGGGAAATTTTGGATGCCCCATCCCTGGAGGTGTTCAAGGCCAGGTTAGATGAGGTCCTGGGCAACCTGATCTAGTGGGTGGCATCCCTCCCCATGGCAGGGGGGTTGCAAGTAGATGGTCTTTAAGGTCCCTTCCAACTTAAGCCATTCTATGATTCTATGAAATCTCCAAATCCCATTTTATTGTCTAGAATCTATTGTTTTGTTTTATTTTCTGCATGAATTTTGGACATGTTTTTGAGAGAAATTGAGTCTGATTGCAATTAGTTTGCTTGCGTATACTAATCAAGCCATTGCAAATGCTTAACACCTCTTTTTGGAACGTTTATGCATGTGGCTCTCCACATGCAGGTATAATAGGGAGAGGCATCAAAAAAAAAAAAAAAAAAAAAAAGCCAAGGCATCCACAGAACAGGAGACCAAATTTCATGGTAACTGATTGACTCAAAGTCTGCCTGGACAGTCTGCTGTAAGACTGCTGCCAGATAAGACTATCAATTAAATATTAGTCTAGCAATGATTTTTGGAATATGATCTTCAAAAAGCTGGACTTGAATGATAAATTTGAGTTATAGAGTATCTGGACAGATGGATTGTATGTGGCACTACTGAATCAGTGCTATTTGAATGCATCTTGAGGCATCCAGCTCTCCTGGCAGGCACTAAAGGAGTGCAATCGTTAAGCTTTTCTTTTTCTTTTCTTTTCTTTTCTTTTCTTTTCTTTTCTTTTCTTTTCTTTTCTTTTCTTTTCTTTTCTTTTCTTTTCTTTTCTTTTCTTTTCTTTTCTTTTCTTTTCTTTTCTTTTCTTT
>CM021766.1:34585965-34609004 GCA_011076525.1 Nettapus auritus | reverse complement strand
TTCTTTTCTTTTCTTTTCTTTTCTTTTCTTTCTTTCTTTTTTTTTTCTTCTTGAGGTGTACCCCTACTAAGTTGTCCCATAATCAGTCATCAAGAAGTACATAACTGCAATTAGCAGTTCAACACGTAGGATGTCATATTCCATTGTTATGGGAATTATTCTCTATTTTTTTGGCACTGACAGGATACCCTCAAAACTGTTTGATGAGATAAACATCCTAACAAAGCTCCAGTTTGAGACAAGTCTTGGGGCACCTTGTTTTTTGCTTTGGCATTCCACTATAATATTTCATTAGGTGGAAAACTGCTTAAAAGGAGCTGGAAAAGAAAAAAAGAAACCAAACCCTCTCACTCATGTGGGGGTATCTTCTAATTAGAGCTTGGTGAATAGTGAATAATTTATCCAAGATCTTTCACCTCCTTTGTTTGCAAATTGTTCACAATGAGTTGACAGTTTTCTTTAAACTATTTCTTGCTAGAAATTGGTCCTTGGGCATCATTCATTTTCACTTCTCTGCAGATTCTACCATACTCTTCCCTACCTTTCATTCCTTCATTTTTTCTTTCTTGACTCATGATCTGTATGTGCCACATGTGATCTATATGTATCACAAACCACCTTTGTACCCACTACATATCTCTGCATTGTGTTCAGGCTCTGCTCCTGCTGTTCTTTGCCCCTGAACCTGTGGAGTTATTCAGACCCATGCAGAATGAATGTAAAAGGCTCTCAGCTCACAAGGGAAGTGTTTTATGCTTCTTTTGTGCACAGTTTGTGCACTTATAAATATTTTCAGAGGTGCAAGGTAAAAGAAAAACAATTCCTTGTGGTTCATCTTATTCTTTCACATTCAGCTGCTAAAGGTACAGTAACAATTTCGCTAAAGCTGCTATATTTTTGTGTTATATTTTTTTCTTCTCATCATATCATTCTTTCCTACTCCCCTAACTTTTCTTGTGTTTTTAGCAGAGCTATCATTTCTGTAAAGCAACATATTTGCTTGCAAAGGAATAGCACCAACAGCTCAGCAATAGCAGTAGCTCATTTGTATTTATTTCGGATGCAGAAATATCTTTACAGTATGATGTGGTAGTTAGAGGTTCAACAGCTTATGGCTTCTCAGCCATTTCACCTTCCTGAGACCTGTTCAGGGACTGTAATCCTCATGCCTGATGGATCAGTATGCAGAAATTCCAGGTCTGAGGGCAGTGCTGGATGTTGAACTTGGATCTCCTGATTTTTTACAACTAAGCATCAGCTCCACCCAACCCGCCTTGATCACAGAGGCTGAAACCCTCTCAGGTAGGCTCTATAATTGCAAGCTTTGTTTTTGTCTTCTAACCTGGAATAAACCGCTTAATTGCTGGTTCAGACACTGCAGTATGCCGGAGCTGCCAATGTGATCACATATACACGGTGGGGAAATGGGCATGCTACTGACACGAGGAGAAAAGAAAGGTGTGTGAAAAACAAATTGCATTTTCTTAGCATCAGCATGGCTCCAAGAAAAGACTGCCCCTTGCTTTTATGGCTGCTGGGGATCTTGCTATGGAGCCTGCAATCTTTTGTAACTTTTGCTAGAAATACCTGGAAAACACTGTTGAACATAAGAGACCAGGCAGCAAAACATGATGTTTCCTTCTCTAGGGCAGTGGTTTCTTTAAGTAACAGATGACTGAAATCAAGAAATGAAGTTGGAAAAAAACAGCATGGCTAGAACAGTTTAAAAAGAGAGAAAAGAGTCAGATTTTAAATTAATCTCACAGTATTGTCTATAGTTCATAGCAGAATAGAGTTTTATTAGCAACAGCATCATTCCAGGGAGGTTTAGTAAGGATGCAGAAACAAGAGAGATGATCAGGCTCTGTGCTGGACTTACCTCTCATTTCCAATGGACTAGAAAGAGCAATTTTTTAATTTTCTTTTTTTAAACTATCATTTCAGAACTATCATTTCTACATTTTTTTTGCAGGCAAAAAAATGAAGTATTGCTTAACTCTAAAAAGGTAGTAGCAAAATAGAAATGACAGCCTTAGCTCTTGTAAAACCATGAACTGTCTTACCTCTAGCAGTGCTGCTAATATGAAGTTGAACCCTGTGAATGACTGCAGGCTCCTTTTGTGTACGGTACCAAGAGGTTTTGTTCTTTCAGCTGGTGGCTTTCTTTAGATTGTTTCACAAATGCAACTGAGGTGTGCAAAGCATAACCCAGAAAAATCTGTCTGCTCCAAAAATAGGTATCTCAAATGCTGGCATCCATATTGCCATACAGCAGGTGGGGAAACCCTAGGAGAGGAGACTAGTGAAAACTAACAAACAAAGAAAAAGCATTTGTTCAATTTTTTTTGTTCCTTTATTACAACCCCTTTTTGGAAAACAAACAAACAAACAAAAAAAACTGAAAGATACGTTTTCTTGCCTTCTACATCAGTAGTCCATTTAAGTTGTGCTTGTTGCCACTCCTCACTTCCAGGAATTTGCCTCGACCACATTAAAAGTTATCATTATACTCATTTCGCCCCCCCTGAAAATCAGGGTTGTTTAAAATAATGGTTTGTGAGTTGTTGCATTATTTAGTGGCTGGTGTCACTGGAATGCATGTAAGGTTTTAATCAAGCATTAAAATACAGCTACGTGCTCCAGTGCACGTAAAACCATTGGCTTCTTATCTTGGGGTCTAGCTCTGGAGACAGAAATAAACCTGAAACACTTGGGTGAAGTACAGGTATGCAAAGCTTTGTTTCCTGTATGGCAGAGGAAACAAAACCACTGAAGCCTCCTACTTCTTCCAGCTCCATTGACTGTGGGTTGTGCTGCATACCTAGCTTCACCCGAAGCTGGTTTGTCTGCTTTTTGGAGGCAGATGAGAACTGCCCAAAGGCACAGGTTTCTTGGCAAAGCTGCCGGCTATTTCTTTTTGATCACAAAAGAGAAGTGCAAGGTAGTACCCAGCACCTGAGTCCACCTGTTCCCGAGCTGCCGACTTATTGTGCCTTGTGGTGACAAAATATCCTACTGGGGAAAAAAAGGTTATGGGGGCCAAAAGTCCTGCCCCTGGTCCCACTGCAGCCCCCTTGCAGCCAGACAATGACTCCCCCATGCTGCTGGAGTTTGCTTTCAGAAAACCAGGCATTCACGGGGCAGCAGAGAACCAGACAGCCAAAACTGGGCATTTACTTAAAATGCTGAGATTTCCACGAGAGGCTGGAGAGTTTGCAGCACCACTGGTTTCCACTGGGTATGCACGCCCCAGCTGTGCAGCTGGGGTGATGCGATGGGCACGTGCCCTGCAGGGGCACGCCTACAGGTGACTAGCTGGTCTCCAGGCAGTGAAACCAGAGCATGACATCCACACTGCATTGTTGATGCCACTGACTCAGTGGCAATCTGGTCTGAAACTTGTGAAACCCATAAAACAAGCCCCCCAGCCTCTTCCACGGCCTTCTCTGGTCCCTCCCTGCCCAGGACTAGAGGAGAGGGCAACAGGAGAGGGCAGGGAAAAGAGCAAAGGGAATCCAGACCTGGCATTAACTCCCCAACTCAGATATAACAGCAATACCAGGTGGTCTGGTGGGGGGGAGCATCCTGGTGACTCAGTGTCTGGATTTCTTTTAAAAGCTTTGGCCCCTATCTGATGTCGTTCACCTCTGTGGGTTCTCTGGGGGACACCTTCCCACCCAGCGTGGGCACTAGTGTTAAAGGATGGTCTCTGTGGTTAATGGCTGGTCTGCCATGCTGAACAAGGGCAGGAACCCAGTTTAACTGTGCTGTTTTCCCTCCTCTCTCCACTGAGCATCTCAGGAACCTCCATATTTGGTACTCAGGTTCTTGAGGGAGCAAGCTCCAAAGGTCTAGTTTGCTGCAGAGCATCAGAGGCACTCACAGCACTCTAACTTATCGCTAATAAATGAACAATAATCTGGCATTGCTTTAAAATGTGCAGTAAACATTTATTTTGTTACAGACAAAATTTATGACAACAGCTCTGTTCATGCTGGGGGTATAATGAAGTGGCCCATGAAGATGTAGACATGGCATGGCATAATTCCCACATTACTTCACACTGGAAAGCTTTTAAAAATCTCTTGGGCCAGACTCTTTCCTTCTTTGCACCCAGTGTAATCAGCTCTGCCTTGGGAAAATTTGATCCGATCAGGTTGGATTGATCACCTCTGCGACATGGGAGATGGCTTTGCAGGCAAGATGCAGCGGAGCCTGGTGCTCCTCTAGCACTGCCCCGACTTCGTTCTGTATCCACTTGAATTTTCTTGTGTTACCTGCTCAAGAGCCACTGGTTAATGAGGTTGTTACCCTCCAATCCCCTCTTTCTCTTAATTATAAATGGGTATTTGTGGCTACCTCGCAAAAAGAAGTTTTGGGCACCCCTGAAAATAACATCTTGTCTCCAAATCAGATTTCTGGTCTTCTTATGGTGAGTGTGTCCTTTCTGCACATCCTCTCTGTTGTCACTTTCCCAAAGCAGATGAGCTCAGATATTTGGGAAGTAACACAGACCACTACTGGAAAACAGTGGTTTGAAAAATTGCAGTAGACACAGATCAGTTACAAACTCTATACACTTTCCTCTGCAAGTTACTTGTTTAAGGCCAACATGAAGGGGAACTTGTCTTAAAATCAGAATTTCTTATGTATTTCTTCCAGTGGCTTGGGAGTGCCACTGCAGCTGGTAGGAGTCGGTGGGCTACCCGATAGCCACAAAGTCTCAGGAGACCCCAATCAGTGGGATCTTTGCTGCCTATCTCAGTGCTATGAGAAGATTTTTGTTTACCGTAACATGTCAAATTACCTAAGCGCAAGCTAACTTAAAGCATGTGGTTGTTCCCAGTGATGGGCAGCTCTTCAGCAGGCTCCGGAGCATCTACTGGAAATGGAAAACACTGCTCTGAAAACTGAGCATTTCCTTCACAGGACAAAGCTTTAATCAATGTTTAGTTATAAAGGCTTATACTTCAGATAGTTTGTGGATAAGATACCACTGTGTGTACGACTTTGACAGCAGAGATTTAAGAAGTGAATGCATGTAGATAACACATCCTACTGCACAAAGCAAGCCACGTCTGTCATTAATAACGCGTTTTGTGGACCTTCTGCTTAGCTGAAACATTAAAGAAAATTGCTTCAGGAAACAAGTATGCAAAAATGCACAGCAAGCACTTATGGTGGCCTCAGTCACATGAAATGCAATGAAAACACAAAACGGGTCCATATGGTTTGTATAAATGGATGTGTGTGCTCTGTGCAATGAACATGGTGAGTAAGCCCCTGGCAAGGTGGGTGGCTGAGGGTGCAGGTGGATATGTCCTGATGGGGAGCTGGTAGCCGAGGCTACTGGGCTTTATGTCTTAATCTTGGTTGTTGGCTTGCTTTTCAAAATCATGTGCAGAAAAGGAACCCCAAATCATTTGGGACTCCAAATCTCTACCTGTAGCAGAAGTGTTGGGACTGTGGATCAAGGAGATCGGACTAGAAGTGGCCTGTCCCAGCACTGGCATGCGAAAGGGGCCCTGGAGCTGTAGGGTGACCCCTGGGCATGGGGGGGATGATCCTAGCCGGGCTCTCACACCCAGGCCGTGGGCAGGAGAAGATGCATGGCCAGAGAGAACTGCTATTGCTGCAGCCTGGCAGTGTGATTTTGCTGCGGCAGTAATTATCCATAAGAAAATCCCTGAATTTGTGACAGTGTTGTACACATTTTCAGAAGGAAGGCACTTCGACACAAAGCGGGAGTTCCTTACGTAGTGCTTTCTAGCAAACATGCCATAGAGTCTTACATAGAACAAAGGGCACTCAGCTAATAAAAATCTAAATGTTTACAGGGCTGGAAAAGCATCAGCAAGTTACTGACTTCAATTTAGTACTGTAGGATATCCCGAGTTGGAAGGGACCCACGGGGATCATCGAGCACAGCTCCAGCTTTGTGAGATCTTTCAAACGCACGTGCAAAAAACTTCTATGTATTTCACAAACAGCCTTACCTCTGCCTCCAGGGTGGAAAGCTGCCTGATACAAGGCAGTGATGAGGCTTTTGAAATTTACTGTCAATTCCCAATCCAGGAGACCTTTAGGTGGATCAGATAAGGGTCTGACTGTACCCCTTAAAACCAGACAGTGCCTATGCGGTCAATTATTTTTTGTAAATGCAATGAGTAATAATTGAATTAAACTCCTCTCCCAGCCCATGCATCTTTTCATTTCCTGGTCTAAGAGTGGCAGCTTGAGAAAAATCTGGGGGGTGCAGAGAAGGAGTGAAAAAAATGTAACATTTTATGATATTTCTGATCATATATTATCTGTTTCTGCTCCATAAACTACCGTTTTGCTTGTATCTTCAGGCTGTTCTGGTAGATGAGATAGGATCACCCAGCCAGGGAGCATAGCCAGTGTTGTAATCATGGGCAAAATCAACTTAGTTGGAACTGTGTGTGCAACACACACACATGCAAAAACAGGACCAAGCACTCTTAATGGATTAAGAAACAAAGACAGACTCAAGTTACTGGCCTCATAAACAAATAAATGTTAACTACATTTGAATAATAAATATATATGGTCAGATTGCAAACTAAGTACAGCTGTTATGCAAAGACAAAAATGAGAAAAAATGAGTTTAATTGCTCACTTAGCTATATTAATTGGTACTAGAAAACAAATACAGTTTACTGTGTTCACGTCAAATGGAAACTTCTACAGCAAGTTCTATTTCATCAATGAGATTTTCCTGATGAGCCCTTATCTACGAGATTTGCAGCTTAGCATTTTTGTATATCCATCTTTTCCTTTGAAGAAAGTGGGGTTTTGAATACTAAACAAAAGAGGATCGGATTTCGGACATTACAGTAGGTCCTGATAGGTTTGGTTGCCTTAGAGGAGGCCAGAATTACTTAAAAGCGTGAACTCCTACACTGAGCAGAGTGTTTAGCAGCTACAGCCAAAGGAATGCACTTTATAAACATCAAGTGGTATTTATTTCTGAAACAGTTTGTGTGACTATTTTTGATAGACATTGTTCTTGGTACACAGAGATTGGAGAAAACACATGCTTAATTTATTTTGCACGGTAGCGTAACAGATGATCAGGGAAATAAAGACATTTCTATAGGGATGGAAAATGCACCTCAACTCAGAACTACACAAAATCCTGGAAGCGAATTTTTGGCTTAATAAAAACTACGTGGTGAATGTATGGAATTCAAAGAATGTATTTATCTTGGAAGCTCTTGGGATCTTGTGTTTCTCTGGAAAGCATATAGCATACTTCTTTTTTGGTGTTACAGGATAGGACAGGTACCCAGAAGTGTTTATGAAGCCAGAGGTGAGAGGACCTGGAGGCACATAAGATTACAGTTTGTTATAAAGAATACAGACAAAAAAAAAAAAAAAAAAAAAAAAAGAGGGACATACTGTGATATATTTGAATATTAATAACTACTAAAGAAGCAATTTTATGGCAATTAATTCAGAGTACACTACATAGCACAATATAAAAATTTTGTCTTAAGTTGTGTTGTTTCCCTTAGGGAGTAGAGGAAAAGAAGCAAGGATAGGAAAGTAGCAATACCTTGGCCAAATTGTAAATACACCACCCTCCAGAGAAACAAGGGGATATTCAGCTCTTGCAAGTTTATTAACCAGTGGTTTTATCGGCTGCCCTCTAGTGAGGCCCTGCAGTGGCACATCCCCTTGCCCTTTGCAGCAGGCAGGACACTGGGTTTGACCTCCTTGTCTTGATCTGCGGTATTTAAATCTGCACCCCTTGCTCCCACGTGAAGGCGATTGGGCACTGAACAAAAGTGGGGGCAGAAAAAGGAAGGGGAGAGAGAGAAATCTCCTGGCAATTTCTCAGCATTGTCAGGATGAGGATTAAAGGGTAAATTCTGAATTAAAAACTCAGGCAGCAGCACATAGTAGGTTCTCACAGTTATATTACATCCTAGAAATCAAGGATAGAATATTGTTCCTTGTGGCCCATGAGAGAAATCCTGTGGGCTGGTGCCTGGTTTGGGAGTCCTTTTGTTGGGACCTGGAGGAGGTCAGAGCTACACCAGTCTGCCAAATCAGAGGGCCAAAATGACGTTTTTTACCTACAGACAAGCTGCTGGCCTGTTTGGTTTAGCTCAGGTTTGACTTTGGAAAGAAAGAGAGAATTTTATCACTTTGGACCACGTGAAAGAAGCCTGATAACTCTGGGAAAGGGGACAAAGGCTCTTTCTTCTGCATTGTTTTCAGTCCCTGTGACCCACATTTTCCTATAAGATCCTAATTTCCAGTACCTACCTTACATCCAGAGACCTTTCGTGTACCCACATAAGGGATGCAAATCCTGTTCTCTTTTTTCTGCCTTTTCCCCCTCTCCTTGCTTAAGCTGTACTCACACGGAAGGGTTTGAGCATCAGTGATGGCTGTGTGCAAAGCACTCGTCCTACAAAACAGGTCTGCATTAGCCAGGGCATGTGGTCTGTATTAGTGTAGGGGAGGATGGGTCAAAACTGTATGATCAAACACTTGTACAGCGCCATTTGTTCACCACCTTTAGCAATGGATGTGCCATAAGAAAATAATATTTCACAGTACTTCCAATTGTGCTTGCAATAATCACGGTTTGGCACATCTCCTCTACCACAGCAGGAAAACGCGATTAAATGGTGTCAGATGTAAGGGAAAAATAATGAAATTTTTCTTCCATAAATCATAAAACCCTAAGTCTTTGCAATCGTGCACTGGTCTTGTAATCCAAGCCCCTACTTACATTACTTTATCTTTATGAAGGTGATAAAGAAAACATAACACAGTGCACTTGATTATAATTTTATGAGCATCAAAAAATGCAAACTTGCAAAGCTTATGTTCATGCTTATGTGTCCACATATTTAAGTGCCACCAGATGTTCAATGATCAATAAAACTCAATTTATATACATTATTCCTCAGTGTCCTTGATCATAAACACAGACTGGGAACGTCTAAATTCACTCTGAGTAAGAATGATGATAATCGGCTCAAAAGGTACCATACAGGCTGCTATTGTGGTAAGTTTCATTTCAGCTCTAGAAATATAACAGCTATTGATTTTCATCGAGATTGCTGGGACAGAACCCGTGTAGATAAGAGTCTAAACCACAGATTTATGGGAAGAGAAAATGGCTAAATTCAACTTAAATGCTGTCAGTCATGGTTGACTGAAAAGGATCTTGTTTATTACGGGGACTTAGCAGTCCCCGGTGACTATAGGCTCTCTAACAAGGTGTCCCTGAACGGTGGTGTTTGCACTGGCAATGACAAACAAACATGCCTTCAGCAGGGAGCGATCACTCATTTGCACAGATACTACAATAAAGCAGGTTCACAGACAAGCTTCATTTCAGGACTGATACTCCAAGTTCACTATTTAAAAGCAAGAAGTGAAAATTTATGGGAGTATGCAATTCTGTGTGTGAGCTCAAGTAGACCTGGACTGAGTATGAGTGGAAGAACAAACTCTTCTGAAGGGGTCTCTTGGATGTGATAGTAGATGGGTTAATAACATTTAAGAAATTGAGCAAAAAGGGTCACTTTTTGCTCTTTGCACGTTAGATAAGATGAAACATTTAAACAAAAGAAGGAAAATGAGAAGAATGATATATCGCCTTAGTTTTTCCTGTCTTTCCATGGCATTTTGTCCGCAGAGATACCAAACCCAGCAGAGTTAGTCAACAGTGAAACGAGCCCAGCCCATTTCCCCTCTGCTGCAGAGTTACTGTGCCACTGCAACTGGAATTTCTGGCTTTCCTGAGTGCTGCACTTTTCCCCTTGCCTTGGATAAGAAAGCTGTGTTTGATCACTCAGGGGTTTCGGCTGCCAGACTCCTGCTCCAGCCCATGCCACGCAGTGAGGGTGCTGCTGCCCATCCCCTTCCAACATGGGCATTATACAACCCCCTTCCCCTGCGTCAGCCCGGGATTTGCGATCAGGAGAAACAGGTTTGGCCTGCCGCTTTCCTACTGCAAGCTTCTATAAGAACAATTGTGCATAGTTACAACCTGCAGGTCATTTTTCAAACTTACTTCTTTCCGTAAACTCCTTCTTTTTTAAAATAGAGTCTCAAATTATTCTATCTTTTGCTGAAACTCTTCCTTTTCATGGGTAGCTGTAGTTTAAATAAATAAATAAAAACACAGCCTATAGGATTATCCTATAAATCTTTGCAACTGCCTTATGTCTGGTGGGGCATCTAATTTGATAATTATTTTTCTTTGTTACTTAAAACTCTTTTTCTAGGTATAACGGGGCTCACGTTTTTCTTGGTTAAGGCTAAGTCTGTGAGAGCACAGCCATTAAACTTCCAGTTGTAAATGTTCTTAATATGAGTTTCCTCTGAAACACGACAAATTGTGGAGCTCAGAGATGCTTTTGTTCTCACTGTAGATGTTTTTTTTCTTCTTCTGAAAGGGAGTATGTTGTAATTTTTGGTTAAAGCATTCATGTACGGGCAATGTCCATATCCAGTTCCGCATAATATCTGTCAACAAATGCTTTAATGGTGGTGAAAAGGATTTTCTGCCAACACATTTTTTTCCGGCTTATCCAGGTACAACTCCTCTTTCTCTCCAGAAGTGGCCGAGGTGCAGAATCCAGCAAGTCCATGGGCATTTGTTGTTAGCTCTGAGTGAGGGTCTTACTAATTCTGCAAGCTGAGACAGCATTGCTGTTTTGTGTGTGCATTTCTTTTTTATCATGTAATGATGTATTGTTCAGATATTTCTGTCTAACCCACCTGTAATGGATATTTTTTTTCAAGAGGCTGTGGTATAATTTTTCTATATGATACTCCTGCCAGATGGCCTCCTGAGAGCTCACACATGCTAGCACATTGATCAAGGTTTTGTAAAATGAAAGCCACATCCTTTCCTAAAAGCACTGGCACCTATTCTTGCTGGAGCAGCCTGTGCCGCACAGAGAAGCATGTCGTGCCGCCCTCCAGCCTGTGACCTTGCTTTACAGACCTGCACAATGGAAAGGGGACTTAGCCTCTGGAAGGGAGACCCGGAGTGAAAAGCCAGTTTTCTCTGCAGAGCAGGTCCAGCACATGGCATTCCTCCTGAGCCAGCACTCCCAGATGTGAATCTTGGTGCCCCATGTATAACTTGATGCTGCTGACTGTCTCTTTATGGCATGCTGGTGTTTACTGAACTGCTCCAACCACCGTGTGTGTGTTCGTGTGTGTTACTGGTTCTCATTTAATATGTGTGCACAAATAGGGAAAACTGGAGAGAGCCTTTTCACAAGACATTTGTTAAGACAAAGTTACAACTTTGAGACAATTTATTTTTATTTGGGAATTCTTATTAAAACATACTTAGTTTTGCACTTGGCAGGATTTGGTCATGGTTAGCCTCAAGAACTGTATATCTCATCTTTTCACAGGCATAGCCTGCACTTATTAAACTGAGCAAAAGTTGCACACATAAATCACGATAAGGACAAAACCGACAAAGACAGGACAGAGTGCCCACTAATGAAATACGATTTTCATTTTAATAATGGAATTTCTGGGTGCGCTGAGACACATCTGGAAGCTGTAGCTACGATGTCAAGACTTTGCTGTGTTTGTGGAAGGTGTGCTTCTCTGAATGTTTTGCCAAACCCATGGTGCTTTTCTATAGATATGTATGTATTAGCACACTTGAAACACATTTTCATTGAGCAGCATCCCCAGAGGAGTGGGTTGGAGCTGGGGGCTCCTCTTGGTGCCCCTCAGCCCCATGTGTGTGTGGCTGTGGACACCACGTACCTCCTCGGGCTCTGTGGGGCCTTCTAATGTAAATAATTGCAGATAGTTGATAAACGGGCGCTTTGTATTGTGTGGGTGGCAGGGCTTTGTTAGCATTTCCTTTGATCGTTTTGTAAGGAAACTGCTGGTATTTACCTAGGAGGTAGTCTCCGTAATATATTCGTTTACTAAGTCTGAACATAAATATTCAGCCTGTAATGCCTCTAAACTACGGACATGCCGAATTCTTACTGTGGCTAGAAGAAGAAGTCACACTGTGGAGGGATGTGCCATCTGCAAGTCATTTTCTAAAAGACTCCAAAGGGTAAGGGACTCTCGTTTGAAAATGGTTTTATTTGAGAAATCAGTGTGTCCTTCTTTTGATCCTGAGTTGCCTTGGGCAGAAACATCTGAGCTTCCCTTTTGGAAAAACTCTTCTCCTCCTTCTTTTACACAGCTGTCTCATGTTTTGATGGGGATATTCATTCTCTGCTCTGGCAAAACTTCTAGGGATAAGGGGAAGAAACAGTGTAAAGCTCAAAGGGAAAAAAAAAAGACAGAGATCTTCCTTTTCCAAGCCGTTTACAGTATAGAGCCCATAAATCCTCCCAGCTTCCAAGGACAGGGGTGATTTGGGCTCACACAGGCACTGAACACAACCCCTCAAGCTGTGCATGGCGTGGGGCAGCGACGACCTGACCTCACTGTCTGTGCCCCTCGTCGCTGAGATCCCTTGTCCCTGCCTTCTACTGGTTCCACACAGCCAGCTCTCTCAGCCTCTGGGTCACCTCCAGTCATGCATGTTGACCCACTGCTCTCTGAGCCTCCATACAAAGCCAACAGAAAGCCAAGATTTCAGTCCAGCACCTTCTCCCATGCAATTGGCTCCATAAGCACAAAAATTCTCTGTCAGACCCCAAGCAACTCCTTGTGATAAAGGATTGCATCCTGCTTCTTTAAATTGTCCAGATTCCTCCAAAATTATCCAAGCCTCCTATGGAAAACTGCAAGCAGGTGACCTCACTGCTCTTATACATCTAAATCACCTTATCAGGGTGCTGTAATGTCACAGGACCTGCTCTGCAACTCACCGGGCCCTTCACCAGACCACTCCAGCTCAAAAAAACAGCAGACAATTATGCACAGTTTCCTAATGCCTCTGGTTTCCCCTCATTGGGCAGACTTACGGAGGGGTCTGGTGGGAGCTGTGGCATGGGGTAAGCTGGATGGAAACTGAAGCCAGTGGCAGAAATGAGAGGAGGGAACAGGATCTCCCTGGTTTGGCACGAGCAGCCATCAGATCTGATCGTCAGACTAGTATGATCGTGTGGGATCTTCTGTGGTCGGTGGAGAAGTGCAAGGCCAGCTGGACAGTGACCAGGAGGCTGGATGGCAGACTTGGAAGAGAAACTAGAGTTTTCAATGGCTGCATTTCAATGAGAAGTACCCAAATGACAGTTTGTGTCTAAATAAAACTCTTACGAACAATGGTCTCAGTAGTCTTTCTGTTCCCTGTACAGACTGCCCCAGGTACCGAATTTTACTGATAATTCACATTTACATACACAGTCCTATACATTTTCTGCTCGCATCTCTTCATCGGAAATTGGATAGTTTCATATAGAGGTGCTCTGCTCTGAAGTGAGCTTCAGCATGGTAGAAATACCTTCAAAATTCAGAGGGACGTTTAACTTTTGGACTTTCCTCACCCCTTGAAAGAAGGGGGATAAAGACCTATCATTTACACAAGATAAATAAAATTCTAAAAGACTTCATCTAGCTGAAAGTTTTCATTTGTTTGAGGTTAATGCCGCTGCCCACAGCAGTTTGTCCTGAGAGCTGAACAAACGGTGTGTGCTTCTCAGTCTCCAGGATCTTTATTTCCAGCATTGCAGCACACAAGATCCACAAGTAGGATCACAGCTTGCAGCTTGCCAGTATTCTGTGTTATTCTCCATAGCCTTCAGACAGCACACAGAATTTTTAGCAAACTACCTTAGAAAGATAAAACCACACCTGTACATAACAGGTCCTACATTTATTCCCCCCATAGAACCTGAAAATAAAATGAAAGCACTACTGATGGTGGCAGAAAATAGAAACTCTACCCATGCTGCTCGAAGACTTCAAACCATGGAGGATTTATTTAGAAAACAGATTTCAAGTTGTTCTGGACTCACCCACCCTCCAATAGCTTCACCTCGGGACATCAGATGGCTTCATTTCCTGGCATGGGGATTAGCTGGCTGACTCTCTCAGCAAGAACATTTGATCTGAAATCCCAAACATCCTGATTCAGAGCAGAAAACACTCCTCAGCACGCAGGCATTCTGCAAAAGGGAGGGATTAGCAATATGGTCCCCCTGGTGTCGACTGCCGTGGTGCTGATCGCTGAGCCCTGGTGTGCCGGAGCAGCTTCTGGAGCAAAAGGAGCTGGGAACACAGACAAGCTTGCTGAGAGCTCACTGCTGGCACCCCTCAGCAGCTAGACTTGTGGGGATGCTTTACCATGGGCTCCTGAGACCTGCCTGGGGGACAGACACCTCCTTGGCATCCAAATCCTACTTAAGGGCTCAGGTGGGGCTCCCTCATGAGCAGCCAGCAACACAATTTGCACCGAAAATTTTAGCTCTTAAAATTTTATTTCAAAATATGTAATAAATGAAAAATGTATCTATTTGCTGCTTCATCAATAGCCATCTTGCAGTCAGAAAGGTGAGGGATTTGCAAGGTTTATTCTCAAAGCTGCCATGGATCCATTTCCTTGAAGACATGCTCCCAGTAAGACCTCATCCAAAACACCACTCTAATTTCAAGTTTCTGTTTAAATCAGTTTTCAGAGCTTTTCTCTTGGAAGTTCGGGGATTGGCCTGAAGTTATGGATGGTATTTCATTTCTCTGCAGTAGAAAGAAATGGGGTGGGGTAAAGGACATGATTGGCAGAGGGAACTTGTTTCCAGAAGACATCACATCACTAGGATCTGGGATGCCATCTCCTCTGGGCAGTGCTGCATCACTTTTTTTTGACTCTGGTACTTCTGTAGCAGTCAAAGTTGAGTAGCAGAGGATCTTGGTAGCTGCTTATTCTGCTTTATTCAGGAGACTCAAGGCATCTCTGCTGTCAGGGCTGAGGTCCACAGCCCCAGCAGTGCCCTGCCTCCAGTTGCACAGAAAGCTGGGAACTGCCGGCTCCCACGCGGCTGGGCTGAGTCCTGGCTTTGGGCACTCCTGTCCTGGGCAGAAATTTCCTCATTGCTGCATCAGCATTGGGGGCTGACGGCCCAGCTTGTGCGGACAGGCTGCCTCACATGTGTTCCCTCACTGATAAAGGGCTGGATGCTTTCTGTCTGCCTCGGTTACTTTGCATCATGCTTTCTGAGCCTTATTTTCCACTAATGTAGCCTCCAAATCTCCTGCTTCCCACTGGGGGCATTTTAGGGCCTGTTCTTGGGAATACCCACAACAATACCTGTGCAAATACCCCTGGAGCCGTGCTTTGGTCTGAAAACCTGGAAGAGCTAGTGCTGCTGTGCTCAGCCCACACTTCTTCAGCATGAGGGACAAATCAATTCCCCCTAATCTCACCTGTTTGCTTTATACACTTCAGCATCAGCTGTGGCTTTTAACAGCTGATACTCAATACTGCAGAGGGTATCAGTTATACACATACTCTAAAGTTCACCAAATCTTACTGTAAACTGGCATAGTACCAGCTTTTGATGAAGCCCATGCATGCCACAGCAGCCAAGCAGCTGGTGACAAGGCGCTTTGTCCAGCTCCACGGCAGTTTTGGAGGTTTTGCCACCCAGCTTCCCCAAATCACAAATGAGCAAGACAAAACGTGTCCCCTCTTGGATACCTTGTAGTATCTTTGTGACACAGCACAAAGGCTTCTCCCTCTTCTAGCCTGCAAATGCAGTGGCACATCCCAGCACAACTATTTGTGAAGCTACGTGGTGATGTGCATTATTAAAAATAATGCAGCAAAAGAAAGGTTACTTTTAACCTCTCAGGAAAGGTTGTGGTGCCAAGGGAAGGAGGTGGCTCAAAGCCAGCAGCCAGGGGAGAGGCAGGAACTGATGAAGGCAATGATGTAGGCTGGTGGAAGCCAAGGCCAGAAGGCACACCTAGAGGTGCCTCACCCATTGCTCCATGGGGCTCCATTGCTCCCACGGCAGTCGCGGTGACTTCAGACAGTTGTAATGGTCTGATGAGTCCCTAATAGCTGTGTATGCGAACAGAAAACAGAAAACAACCCCTGCCAGGAGCATGCCTTTTCTTCCATTGCAGATTGTGAAACATGAAGTGCTAACAGCTGATTGGACCCTGCACTCACACATTTCTGAGTGGCTCTTAAGTAATGACAGATAACCACTAAGTCTGCAAAAATGGTCCTGGTTCTTCCTCCACAGCAATGCAAATCAGGACACTGGACACTGACTTACCTCTGTATGAGTATGCAGTGGGAAGTGAGACAGATCCATCATCTGGAGAGCTGGTAGAGGATCCTCACGTCTAATCATGCCAATGCATTTGTGTGAGCTGCTTTGCAAGAGTTCAGAGATAGCTGGCTGCAAACATCCTTCCCCTTTACCCTTTGAACACACTATTAATGAAGTGATTTTCATCTGATGTATCTAACAGGCAGGTATTTCCTTCCTGCCCTTCCCCTTGCTCTCTTGGAATGACTACACAGCTTCTTTTTGGCACACGTACTTTATGTACTGTGTTCAAAGAACGATATAAGACCAACAGCATGACAGGCAACCTATAAAACATAAAAGGGCTGCTCGTATCACCCTGCGTGTCAGGCTAATGTTACCCTCCAGCCATATGCAACCATTATAATGTAACAATCATTAAAAACTGCTATAAAACGCTCTGTAAAGAACAGCCTTGCCTTGGCTTAGAAAACCTAAGGGATCTTCTCTCTGCTGCCTGCTATGGTGTTGCTGGTATATTTATCCTCAGAAAATGAGACACTGCCTTCTCAAAGTAGCAGGAAAAGCTCTCTAACTTTTTTCTGTCGTACCAAAGCTAAATGGGTCTCATTCTCTTTTTTTCTTCAAAACTGTCAGGAAAATGAAAGCATCTGCAAGTATTAAAAAGTGAGCTTGTTTCAGGAGATACAATCTAAATGGAACCTCAAAAAATAATAATAAAAACAGTGCTACTTTGTATGGCAGGGGGAAATGCATGTGATCACTTAACTAATAGGTAGAATTTATTATGGCAGCTATTACGAAACCAGATGTTGGAACACACGGTTTTCATATGGGTGTAAAATATTTGAATTTTGTTACAGTGTACTTATATACAGCATCACTAAGTCAGGACTTTCCAAATAAGCACAGCATCACTGAAAATACAGCTTGTAGGAACCTACAAAAATCACATTTCTTCGCCCCTGTTCTCAGACAACACCTTCTGTACCTATACCTGAGTGGTTGGTCTAAGTGAGACTCTCAGGCTTCCAGTGATAGAGTTCAGTACTTACCTATGGTTAAAGTTAGAAAAGATTTTTTCCAATGTCTAGCTTAATTCTCTTTTCATTTTAAGTCCATTGTTCCTTGTTCTGTCCTCCACGGACATGGGAAACAGGCTGTCCCATTCCTTTTTGTAGTCTTCTGTAAAATGCTAAAAGACTGTCCTCTCATTCCTCAGTTTTCTTTTCTCTAGATTAAACATCCCCAATTTTAAAACCTCTAAACCAAACCCTTTCCAATTAGTCCATGCCTTTCTTGAAACACATTTCCTAAAACGGGGCACAGGCCTCCAGCTGAGGTTTTATTAATGCTGAGTAGAGTGGAAGATTACTTCAAATGTCCTACAGACAGTAATTCTCTTTATCCATCCCACTGTGATATTTGCCTTTTTCATAACGGGGTGACCTCGCTGACTCCTATTCAACTTGAGATCTGAAACAAGCCCCACATCCTTTTCTGCAGAGCTACCCAGTTACTCCTTTGTGTGTGTGTGTGTGTGTGTGTGCGTGCTGTTAATCACTCTCGCCTAACTGAAAATTCTCCTTCTTATTCAACTACATCTTATTTCTAGGTAATTTCTTCAGTTTATTAAAATTGTTTTGAATTCTTTGCTTTCTGTCCAACCCTCCAGGTTTTCACCTCTAATACTAACACATGAACATTTTTCTATCTTACAAATAAAAATGCTGAGAAGTCCTTTAAGACAGACCCTTTGAAAATTTATATTTCCAGAGTAGTTTTTTTTTGTCCACTTTCGTCCTCATTCTTTGGTAAGTTCATTTCATTACATTTACTTAGCTTGCCTATTTAGACAGCATCAAATGTTTTCCTCAAGTCATGACATATGGCAGCTATTCAATCTCCCTGTTCAAAGGACCTACTACCTAACAAGAAATTAAATTGGTTTGGTGCAATTTGACCTTAACAAATCAGTGGTATCTATTTATCCCACTGTTTTATACCAGGTGCTTACTAATAATTCCAAGATTTTTCTGGGAATTGAAGCCAGGCTGACCTGATTACTGCTTTTAGCCTCCTTTTTAGATAGTTATGTCTTTCCCTTGGTGGTGCTTAGAGCGAAAGTGGAGGCAGCTATTTAATGTCAGAGACTGTCCCTGTCACACAGGACAAATTATGTCATCCTCTTCCAGTGCCACGTCACATGAATATTTTCATTCTCCTGTGATCAGATTACACTGCACAGGAACTGAAGAACTGGGACCAGGATATATTTTGCAGCTTCAGTTCCTCTCTTGGACACACCTTTGTACATATTTAGACCTCCGGCATAACTTAATTGAAGTCAAACTTGCATTAGACTCTGCTGAGAACATTTTATTTTGGAGTACTAGAGGTAATAGAGATCAGTGTACCATGAACCACAGCTGAACTTGAAGTGGGCTGTGTTTGGGAAATTTATCAATGCTTTTTAGTTTTTTCTGTTTCTTTTGTTGAAACAGTCACATAGGCATGAGCAGTATCTCCATTAAGTAAGGTTATTTCTTCAGCACAGAGCCCTAACTCTTTTTAAATCTACGTGGAAATAAGGCGGAAATAAGGTTTATCTTCTGGTTTCACTCTCCCTTTGATGGTTTCAGTATCTGATATCCCCATGTTATGAAAACACACTAAATGAAATGTCCTTTTGCCTAAGCAGTTTGCAGGAAACAAAAGATTAAGTGGTAATTCATGTGATACACCACAGGTAAAGCCCCAATGCAAATAAAGCTTACAGGAGTTTCACCTTTGGCATGGAAAGTGTTATAATGTCACCCTTGAGCAGATTTATTTAAATACCGATTACAAAATGAAAATATTGGGTTGAATCACTCTTCACCAGTTGCCCATGGTGCAAAGACAGATGTGCGCTCCACCCCTCAAAGACAGTCTCGACACTTCCTCCTTCCCAGGGAGTGGTGCTTGGCAAGCGTCCGGTTATCAACAACTTCCCCCTGAAAATTATTGATTACACAGCTCTAACAATTGAGAGATCCTCCATTGTTTGATCCACACTTCGTCTTTGTTTAGAGGCCAAAAGAAAGATTAGGAAACATTCTTGCCTTGGTTAAGGAAAACTGACAACATTTATATGGTGGGAAACATATGATAGCCTAAAGAATGTGTGAGGCATCTGGCTTTCATATTCTACAATTTGATTGAGCAGGTGACTATTTTTTTGATGGGAAAAAAGAAAAAAAAAGAAAAAAAAGAAAAAAAAAGAAACAAGCAACTGTCTTTACCAACAACAAAGTATAAGATACATTAGCTAAACAACATAACCTGGCATAACACATTTAAAAGAACAAGTTGTCCTCCTGCCCCAAAACAGTTCTATCACCCCATTCCCATTTTGCCTTCAATTTTCTAAACTGAGGACAAGGTTCTCTGTTTTTTCAATGACAGTAGAGGTAGGGTGTTCTCAAGGACCTTATATAAACTTAATTTTAAAGCTTCTGCTTTGCTTTGTTCTTTCTTATGATTTCATCTCATTCGGGAAAGTAATTATGATAAATGAATAATGATGATGTGGATAATCATTTGGCTACTCAGAGCTAATGCTAAAGTGGCAAACAGAAACTCAGCTTATAAGACCTGATGTCAGTGGGATATGATAATTTTTCCCCACCATTTGCCTTCTCTGCCATCTCTCTGGAGAGCTGCAATTTCTATTTTTTTTTTTTTTTTTTTTTTTTTTCTTGATGTCCTTCTTGCACTCATAATTACTTGGTCTTTTATCAAAAAATAATACATTTAACATAGAGGTGATGTTAGTGCTCAGTCTCTGTTAATGTGATGCCATACAAATTGGTGGAAATGTTCTGAGACAGAAGGAGAGAGACGGTTCCTAGACAAGTCTGGAGAGTATTCCTTCAGTGCCTCACTCAGGATAAAGTGTCAGACAAGAAACACGAGATCCTTGAAATGTAGCAGTATTCCTGGCTGAAACTTCTGTCTTTTCCATCCAATTTTGATTCCTCTGTTTTGATGTTATCTACAGAAAAGAGGAATCATCTTGATAGTTTGGGCAACCCTGCTTGTGGTTAGACATTCATGCAACAGGTTATAATTTATCCAAGTATCAGTGGTATAGGCTCTGAATGCCTCTTCATACCATCTAAAAGAAAAGTAATTTAAGTAACTTTCATAGGCATAAGCTAGCTTTATCTATTAGCTAGGAAAAGAATGCTTTTAGTGATGCAGTCATCAGTGGTTCCTTGGCATGCCCATCTGACACACTTTGTCTAACAGCAGCTCTCACACACTTGAATTTCAGAGTCACGAGAAGGGTTTCCTGCCTCTAGCCAGGCTAAGGACAGAATTTATTCTGGGGTTTATGTTCTAATCAAAATCAGATGTAAGACAAAAAAAAAAAAATACACCAATGTAACTCAGGACTGGTTAACCCTGGGCCAACACAGGGTTGTAAGCAGGCTTTTTCTCAAGCTAATGTTTGGGAAGAACCTCAAGAAAGAACAAGGACAACTGTATGTACTGAAATCTCTTCACCTGTGGCAGTCAGTGAAGATCTTGAATTTGTCCAATCATGCCTTGGAGAAGTGACTGGGAAGCAGATCTAAGGCTGAAGCAATGGCTCATTTCCTAGGAAGTGACAGAGTAGAGGAATGTTTTTAAGGAATGTGAACACACGCATAAACTGCCAGTGAGGGTCCACAGTCTGCTAGCCATGACAAGAGTCACTCCACCCCTCCTTTTCCAAGATGTTCATGGTCAAGGCCCAGCCTGCAGACCTCACTCTTTGATTTCCTTAGCCATGCAGTGATGTTATGACTCAGATAAAAACAGGGTGATGGGATGGCAGGGTGTTTTTGGAAAACAAAATCCAAAACCAAAGGGGAAGGTAGGAGCTGGAAAATACAGCAAAGTTAAGAGCTTGAGCATTTCTACTTATCTTGCACCCTGTCTCGTCTGGCAAATCTTGGCCACGACCTCACATTCCACTAATTCCTTCCCTCCTGTAGCCACTTTCCCCTTCAGCCATGGAGAGATTTCAGATGACCTTAGCTCCCATGCAGACTATTAATAGAGAAGGTATCAACCACTGCAGTGAAGTGATAAGGATAGCTGGTGTCATCACCAGCCTCTTTCAAAGAAGGACATGCGGCAGCCCTGGAGACACCCTCCTAAGACAAAGTTCCAGGTAGCAAATTCTTAACACAACAACTGTGATGAGGTGATATTAGGAGAGGATTTAGGGACTCCACAGTATTACTCCTCTTTCATGAAGACAAGGATTGGTTTAGTGAGACATGGACCTTGGAAATGGTGGCTCCTGCTATGTCACGGTGGATGTGTATGAGGGAAGACATCACCATGTTCTTTGTCGAGATGATAATTTTTGAATTAAGACCCATGTTATTTGGCCTGGACAAACTATATTTAGTATGGGGATATGCAGGAAAACTGATTTGAAGCAAACTTTCTTGCCCTGTGTTTCTTTGTCAACAACTCTCCTCTAAGAGTAATACCTTACGGCAAGTCTCTGCCAGAGAAGGAAATCTGGGATAAGTGATGGCTCTGAGCTGGCATAACAAGTCTCATGATTCAGGTGCACCTGAATAGCATAATAAAGGCTATCTGTCATGGTGGGACATAGCTTTACACAGCATTAAAGGTCCTCAGCCTTTGCTACTGTGTGCAGTTTGACAAATGACGCAAAAATAAAAAAAACAAAAAAAAAAAAAAAAAAAATCAAGGAAAGTGTTACTAGGATACCAATCATTCAGTGGAGAGCAAATCAGAACTCCGTGAGTCTGTTGGTAATGATAATTATAGTGTTGTGTCAGTACATGAAGCAGGCTACCAGTAATTCTTCCATTTGTTGGGGGAAGCCCGGCTGGGACGGCAGGCTCCTGAGGAAAATTTGTTTTACATTAGTTTGCTTTATTGTAGTCTTTTTGATGCTCTGTGTCTTCAAAATAAGGTCCTTTTCCAGCACTAGTAGCTCAGCAGAGTCAGACTGAGCTTCCCTGCACAGTTCTTCACACAGGCTAGAATAGCTTAAGGAAAGGTTGGACATGGTACTTAGGGACATGGCTTAGTGGGTGATACTGGTGGTTGGGGGACAGTTGGATCTTGGAGATCTTTTCCAAACTTAATGATTCGATGACTCTATGAAATAGCAACTTGAAATGGGGCAGTGTGGTTTCACCTGCATGTGGTGCCTACACACAACATGGCCTCTGGCCTGGCTGCATGACAGGACCAGAGGGGCAAACACAGGCAGGGGCCTATGGCATGTGGCCTACCCATGGCAAAGCTCATCTAGCCTGAAAAAAAGTCTGACAAGGAGGATTCCACCACCCTCATAACGGGTTTATTGAAGTGGCTTCATAGCTAGAGTTTTGTCCTCACTACTAGATCCAAATCTATGTTGCAGATGATGAAACGCATTTCTTTTCATCACACTAACTCCAAGTTGGCCACCCCCTCCTCCATAACTGATTTACTGGACGTCTGCAGTGGTGCCCCTCATTGTTGCCTTTCTAGAAGAAGCCAGCTTGGTCTCTGCACCTTTCTTTATATTATTTTTTACTTCTGTTGATTTATTCTGGACAGCCTTATATTTGACATGCTTTTTAAGTATGCCTGGAGCTGGAAATAGGACTTCTGCTGAAAATTCCTAATCCTTAAATCTTAAAGTATGCTAGCTCTAAATACATTTCCAAAGATTTCCTTTTTTCTTTTCTTTTCTTTTCTTTTCTTTTCTTTTCTTTTCTTTTCTTTTCTTTTCTTTTCTTTTCTTTTCTTTTCTTTTCTTTTCTTTTC
>CM021766.1:34553697-34585565 GCA_011076525.1 Nettapus auritus | reverse complement strand
TCCCTTCCCTTCCCTTCCCTTCCCTTCCCTTCCTTCAGAACAGCTCCAATATTTTAATTCATTCAGTTTGAAGTCTACCATAACTTCAAGTTTTTTTGTTTGTTTGTTTAATTTTTAGTAAATGTCCATTTGATTTCCCCTTCCCACATGCAATGCTTTAGATCTGTTTTAATTACATGCAATTTGTTTCATCCAGAGTGAAGATCATTTTCAATTCAGATCCTGTTTTCTGAGGTGCCTGGAAGTTCTCCCCTCCTTATTCCCTACCATAACCCACAAATTTTGTAGGTGTAGTCTCTTCCATCATCCATAAGCTAACAGTACATTCAATGGAGAAGCCAGATACAAAAGATCTTCCAATGAGATGCCACTTAAAATAAATTCTTTTTGTGTCATAACCAAGGTGTCTGCCACATTTTGTGTGATTTTTTTCAAAGAGAGTAATTTTTCTTGCACTTAAGAGCTAAATTTTCTGTTGTCTCCACTTTCTTTCTAAGAATGCTAAAAAGCATCATGCCAGAACCCTTGCTAAAATAAAGATGCAGCCTACTGAGTGCTTTCTTTTTGTACTCAGGCTGAGTTACCTGGGAAAAGAAGGATATAATTCTGACTTGGTGTGATTTGTTTTTACATTTTAGCATATCCTTATCCTCCGAGTGCTCATAAGTGTACTGTACACTACATTTCTTTGTGGGTGTCAAAGGTAGGTTGACTGTACTTTAATTCCTGTTCAATGTTCTACAGACAGGTATTATATTTATTCTTTTCTTGTCCCTGGGGACCACGCAGTACATACTCCAAAGTGACTGCTAATGGCTCGGACATTATTTGGCTAGTAAGTACTTCCTGGCAAAGGGTGATCAGGCTCTGAATATAACTAACTTAGAAAAGTATTTCTGTTTTCTCTCTCCTCTGGCCTTTGCCCATATTCTTTTGCTTAAACTATTTTAACTGGGTTATGGTCACAACTAACTGCTTTAGTGAAGACTGAAACTACAAAGGGATTTAATATTTTAGCCTCTTTTACCCTCTTATTTTTTCTCTCTCTGTTATATAGCAGTACTTCTTTTGTCATCCTAAGTTCTGGCAACATTTTCTGGTTGCCTGTTATGCCTTCTGTGATTTGTGTGCCCAAATGTTTTGCTCTATCCTTCCACATTACACAGTCAGCCAGAGTGAGGTGTCCTGGTTTCCAGGTTTTCTGTGAGGCTTTGATTTCCATGTGCCTAAAGAACTCCATGGAGGACCACATCAATCTGTAATTGTGCTTTAGTTTCCTTTATACCTGAGCAGTTTGTTGTAGAACCTTTAATATGTATTTTTTCACTATCTGCCAGTGGTCCCCTACTCTTTTATCCCTTCAATTATCTTCTCAAGAGGCCTCCACACCAGCATATGAATTTTCAGAAACCTGCTTTTTTGTAGTTCATCCTTAATAGTGAGGCTTTTCTTAAAAAGAATGGTTTGTGATTTCAGACTTGCTTCCACCCATGCTACCTTCCACCTCTGGATTCTCAAGAAACTCCTCATTATTAGCTGGATCAAATCCAGTTTAGCTGTGCCCCCACATTTCATCCCTTCCCCTCTGCTTCTGAGGAAAACTACCATCAGTGCATTCCAAGATCCCACTGGCCATCTGTGTCTTCCTCTGTAGCTTTTCAATTGATATTATACTTTTTAAAGTGCCTTGTGACATTGAGGCCAGGGTTTTTTAACACCTCTGAGAGTTGCTCAGGCAAAAAGAGCCTCAAGTATTCCCTCTTCCTCAGGATTTAGTTTTCTCCAGAAGATCTCCATGAAGACATCCATCTTGTTCTTTCCTTTTCTTTCATTTTCACCCAAAGGAAGTCAAGAAGCCAGCTTCTTAGCTTTCCCTGAAGTGAAAAATGAGTGCACATGTCCAAAGGCAGGGCAGCATCTTTCACTTTGTCCTTTCTATCCTTTAAAAAAAAAATGCATGAGTGTCCACATTCCAGGTCTCTGATTTGTTCCATTGGGCTTTCATAGTACCTATTATGTCTTGGCTTTGTCTGCATATGAAGACTGAGTTTTCCTGTTTATTCAACATATTCCTGACACTCACAGATAGCCATTTTGCACATTCAATTGTTTGCCCTATTACTCTCACTGGTCTTTCTTATGCTTTTCTCTAGCAGTTTCAATCTGGAGATTGTTAACAATGTAATAATTACTGCCAAGCAAGCACTGCATACTTGCTTGTATAGTAGTGGCTTTGTGATGCAGATACTGGTCAGCTACAAACTTGACTGAGACTTCAAAATTACTGTAATTCCCATTTATCCCTGGACAGACTCCAGATGGTAACAGCTTTCAGTCTCTGCCAACTTGGGTTGGAGCAGTTTGCCTGTGTGTGATTTTGCATGTCTGTCAGCCAAATCAGAGATCCAGGGCAAAAATCTAGTGCTGAGAGGGTTTTCTGATACTTGTGGGAGCTGTCTGGGTCAGGGAAACAACAACTAGTTTATAACAAATTGGAAAGAAAAAGGGGGGGTGTGGGAAAAAAAAATAATATGGATAGCATTTTTTTCCAAAATGCTTAAATGCTTCCTGACAATCTTAGTAGAGACTAAAGGTGAGATGGAATTGCTCATACAAAAAACGAGAAGGGACTGCAGCCTCTCCTGACATGTGATGTGTTTCTCAGTGAAGTGTCACGCTGTTGGTTTTTACAGAGCAGGCAACGTGCAGCCTAGGTGGTAAATTACAGCTGGGAAAGCAGCCTCTGAGATGTCTCTCACTTATCTGAGGTATAAGTCCTTGATCAGAGAATGACAGCAAAAGCACTGAAACAATGATGACCTATTGCAAACACTTAGACTATTACAGATCCTTCAGAGCCCTGCCCCTGTAAATATTTACATACATACGTACATAGCATTCCTTTAAATATCCAAGGCATACTTTTGTTTTTAGTTAATTCAGCATAATTAATATTGATCAACATTAAGTGAGTGCAAATTCAGGTTCATTTAAATAAAGGCACTTAAATGGCAGTCTGTCTGGCATTGTAAGCAGGGAGATGATAAAGCTCATCAGAAACATTGTCATTTGTTTCAAATGACAAATAGGCAAACGAAACTGAAAATTGTATTTGTTGTCTGTGTGAGTTACCTTCTCACTGGGCTTTACATGTGAACCAACTTGCCTTTTCCTGATTACGGGCACGTATGTGCCTTTTCAAATAACGACAGATTTGTGCTCATCTACCACTTTAAAGATGTTTCTCTTCTCTGAGGAGGTGGGTAGAAGCCTATAATGGACTGGACAGCTGAAATATTCTGAGCTGTATGTTCAGAAGACAAATGTGTTAGAAGCTGCATTTGTTTTCATTTAGCACAGTAGGTCAGTCATAATCACATACACAAAATAACACTATGAACTATGACCAGTAATAATCCAAATAAATGTACCAAGTGCAAGGGAGAAGCCAGTGTAAGCACACCCTGTTCATCAAATCCCTCCCACAAAACTCACCTACTCAAAAATCTTAAGTCTGTACAAAATCCTTGCAAAAAGCTTGGGATCTGCAACACCGAAGCAAAACAGTGGCCATGAGCTTTTTATTGAGACCTGCCCTAAGCCTTTAGATACGTATGTCCAGAACCATTTGCTCCTGAACCCCAGCTTATCTCAACCGTTGGGTCAAAGCACAGAGACTAGTTTTTAACATACTTATGGCAAGGCCGAAATCATAAAATACATCACATCCAAACCTTGAACTGCACCTGGAAAGAAGTGTGAAATGAGCACTGTTTACGGAGTAGTATTGTCTTTGTACATGCAAGTACTGAGTGCTAAAAATTGATAATTTAGGTTTTCAAGGGACAGAAGCCCTCCCAGCTGGCTGGTCTACCCCCAGAGACTTGGCAGCTCAGGAAAGGGTGCAAGGTATGTGCCTTTAGTGAATGCACAGAATGAACCTCCTCCCCCTGCTCTCCGCCCGGGGGGCCCCCCCCCAACATTTTGTTCAAGCTAATGTCTAATTACAACTGAGAACTGAGTGTGCTTTTTGCTGCTATGACAATTGATAAAGGCATTTCATGGACACCAATTGTGTGTGGTAGTTCTGCACTAAGCTCCCCAGCTACCGAAGAAGAAGAGAGGGACAACATGATCTCTGTTTTATTATTGCACGGTACAGATAATGACACACTAACCATATCAAAAGGAGCTTTACAATTATTGGCTCAGGAATTCTTGTGGTTATGTTACATTTAACCCACATACCAATTTGGTGTATACTGGCACATGGTGACCATATGGAGGGCAGAACGCGTTACTGCCTACCACAGGAGAACGTAATCTGGAGAACGGAGTCGTTTTCATGTGTTGAACAAAGTTCCACCCACATCATAAACCGGTCATTCTGCCACATCATAAGCTGCAGAAAAATCACATAAATCTTCACAGACACTCTATGGGACTTCAGTTGGAGACTGTCTTTTGTGTAGCCCCTGAATGCACTGTTGATACTTTAGAATAACAAGTTACAGATAAATATGTCCTACCAATATATTTTGTCATGTAACAGTACCATATATTCTTAAAGCAGTGTTGAAAGGCACACAGACTATTTTCCTGCTATGAAAAATGTCAACGAGACAAATTATTGCTTGATGAGGATGGGCAGAGAAACCATGGAAATTTATGCAAAATGAGAATACATGGTGCTTATTTGTAAATGTATCTTTTCATCCATTGCCTTTTGGGAAAAAACAAACAAACAAACAAAAAAAACAACCAAACAAAAAAGTTGTATTATTCCATATAAACATACACAAAAATATTTCTGTGGACAAAACACCCTTGGTCTGTCCACCTACATAAATGTGTTTCCATTTATGTATGTATATATGTATGCTCCTCTTCCTGAGGGCTTGCTGGTTAAGGGTGTTGTAGGACTTGTATCCAGGTCCCATATGCTTACAAACATTTTGGGAAAGCTTTATTATCTTATTATTTTATTTTATTTTATTTATTTTATTTTATTTTATTTATTTTATTTTATTTTACTCTATTTTATTCTATTTTATTTTTTCTTTTTCTGAATGGGGACTGGAATGAAGACAAAACCAGCAAATTGGTTTGAACCAAAATTAACTGTCTCACTGATCATGTACTACATTATAGCATAAATGGCAAGGGAACAGAAACACATGGAAGAGTGGGATTTTGTTTGCATTGCCTAAACAAATATTTTTTTTAATAGTATAAAAATAGGTGGAACAGGAAGATAGGCAGGACCAATGTAGAAGAAAAGCCTGTTTGTGCCCAATTCACTGGAGAGATTGTTAAAGAACATTTTATCATAAAGAAAATATTAACCTTGGAATGACAGCAAGATCAATGCCAATTTAAGTTGCCTGTCCTTTCTACTTCTAGTCACTAAAGTTAGGCTTGTCCTAACTTATTGCGACTAGCTGATTTTTACTTCAGAAAATGTCCCCTTCCATCCAGGAATCAATGGTTCTTTGCTAGTTCTAGCTTTGCTGCTTGCTCTTGTACGCTGGCCCTTGCTGAGGGCTGCTGGCAAGGACCAGAGGAAGGGTCCTATTGCATTCTGCTGAGACAACTGGGAGGAAAAGCACACCACATTTGTGTGAGCTGCAAACACAGAACTGTTCCCACTGCTGTTCTGCAGCACAGGAAAACTGATTCTAGCTGGAGCAAGCTGCTCGTGATTAGGACCCCTGCATGCTTCACAATTTTGATAGGCTATTCCAAAACTTGTAAAATTAGTGGAGCACCATGGTGGGATCTAGAGTGCACAATTCTTCTTGCAGTGCAGGACTGTAAGTAATCAGTTTCAAAATGAAACTTTATGAAGTTTTCATCTTCCCCTTAAAGAAGTTAACAGATATCTTCCTGGGAATTTCAGTGAGGAAAAAAACAAAACAAACAAACAAAAACAAACAAACAAACAAACAAAAAAACAACTTTGGTTGGATAGCTTGTATCTCCTTTATTTGAAAGCAGCTGCAATTTTGCTGAATGTTTTATAAACAACAAACTAAAATCTAGTGAAATTCTCCATTTAATGATAAGGAGTTTAGCTGGAGGTAATGGAAACCTTCAGACCCGTGGAATATACCTCACTTACTTCCTGATGTATTCATTTTTAAATACACTGCTGAGTTATTGAGATTATTTAAATACATGTCATGGTGTGTTTTACCTATAGCTTTGACAGAAACATACATTTTCCAAAAAAAAATACTCACTTACTATGCCTAGGAAGCACTGTGCAGCAATTTCAAATGACTCTATAAATAAGTGATCACTGCATCAATTGGTATTTTTACTGAAGAGTTGTTTACCCTCCAGCACAGTCGAAACACGGTTATTTGGGAAGTTGTATGCAGGGAAACCTGGGCTATCCAGGTTTTTCATATATGCGAGCTTGAGATCTTCCAACTGCCTGCATTATCGAGGTCATGTGTGCATTCATAAAGGAACCAGAGCCAGAGTTATATGATCAACAGAAACACAAATATATAAACCAATCGTGGCAGGCAAGCCCGTCTTGCTGAGTTTGCGCTATCCCACCCAAAGGCTGGATATTTTGTGTGTATGCCTACCGCATGCATGTCACAGTGCTAATGAGCCTATCTTGTCTCTTGCGAACAATCTGTGCTGGGGTTGGAATATATTTCCTGTGGTTCATCAGAAGAACTGGCAAGCAAACAAGGCTGATAGATGTAGTTCAGATTGTGAGGATTTCCTGGTAAGATTGTTTTTTCCCTGCTCAACCAATTATCAAAGTCATGGTAGATATGAATACCCACTTTCTTTTGTTTGCAGTTGCAAAAGCTTGGCATTCGCTGATGTTTCCTGATGGTGTGGAAAGCCAGGAGCGGTGGGTTGCTGCAATGGCTTGGCCTGAAGATTCTCCCTGTGGACCTAGCAGATGGTGATTTTAATTTTGTGACCTGCAAGGTGAGAGCCACAAATCAGACCTGAGCAGAACTGAAACTCTAAGTCATCAGTAATGTTCTGAACCTAAGGTGTCCAAATTTCATTTTATCTTTTCAAGATTTGGACAGGGCAGAGATCTTTTCTCTTCCTTTCAATAAGGAAATATTGGAAGCAGAAACTTTTGAACTGTATTCTTCAGAAATTCCCAGGAGGTGCAGTGAGTGCACTTCCTCTTTCAAGACTGTTAGAAAAAGCCACAGTGTTCTGGAGAAGGTACAGATGGCTTCTGAAGGCTGCCTGCACGATTCTCATTTCAGTGGAACTCCTAACCACCATATCCAGCCTGCTACCTCTGAGGCAGAAGCTGGTGTGTTAAATGTGATCGTGGAGCTGGGTACCTTCTGGAGCACCCAGGCTTCTTCCTGGGTAAATACTGATGCTGCTGAGCATACGGTACAGACACGCTGTCTCCAAGGGAGCAAGGACTGGAATAAGCATATCTTCCCCTAGTCCTTGCTTTGAAGTAGACAGTAGAAATGAAATAAATATGGCTGAGAAATTCTGATTTTTATCAAGTAAGTGTTTACTGGCTATTTCTAAGTCAAATATAATTAAAAAAAATAATAATGATAAATAGTAGTTACTGCCTACGATTTTATTGGCTTGGCTACTTAGTAAGTAAACTTCAATTAATACTTTTGGGTATTAATTGGGTATTTTGCCTTTATGGGTAAACTGCCTATAAAAACCTAAAAAGTAAGGAAAAAAAAAAAAAAAAGGAGAATCGCCAGGCAAATTTACTTTTAATTCCTGATCACATCAACTGAGGCCAGCAAATTTATGGTTTGGAGGAGGATGACAAAAGCTGTCACACAACTTCCTGACTGTTTTTTTCCACTACCCCACAGCTTCTTTGGTCATTCAGTATGTAAGGAGAGTTCTCCTTTCCCAAATGATCACTGAACTTCCATGCAAGACTAGCATCTGTGAATGACAGCATTTTTGCCTCCTTATTAAAAAGGCCCAGAGAAAAGTGTGCATGCAGGGAGGTGACTTTAAGATTCCTTCCACTCTCAGCTAGTCTGCAGTTGCCGGTTGCTTTACTGACACTTACTCATTAAGTTTTGCTACATGAATTCTTTCTCTCAGCCTCGAAGGTCATAAATTGTGATTTACTAGGCTGGAGGAGAAGTTGCAATCAAATACTGAGGCCACAGGCAGACGCCCACTGCAGAGTTGGCGGTGATGGTGTAAGACTTGACAGCTTTCACTACAGGAATGGCCCATGCAAGGCGTTCTCCCACTTACTGTGAAAGCAACTGGTTTAGTTTGAATGCCATTGTGGGGCAGCTGGAAGAAACAGGTGATTCACAACCACCCCAGCCCTTTCTGCAAGAAGCTTTTGACTACAGCCTGAGTAGTTCTTAGCCTGTTTATTTGCCTTCTTTTCACCTCGTTGCAGCCAGAGGATTGCTAAGTGCCTTTTTGGGACAGGTCTGAATTCAGTGAAACTAGTTACTTAAGGAGCTGTTTGCTAGTTTGAGCAATGTGACCGACCTTTGGTTTCCATTTCTAGGACACATCATTCAAGAAAGTTGGGTCTTTTATGTCCATAAACTATTGGCTGCTAAATCTCAGCCCCCCTCCCCCAGAATCTGTTTACAAGCTTCAGCCCAATCCACATTAAAGATATTACAAACTGATTAAATCATGGCTTGTAGTGGTTGGTACAGAATTTGGTTGTTTATTTATCTCTGGCTGAGTTTCTTGTATCAGGGACTTCCACTGCCCTAGAATGAGAGGTTAAATTCCCTCAAGTCTTTGTCCCAGATACTGCCGTGTCACTTTATTTGCAATCTATAAAGGATCATGTGTGTCCCCTTGTAAATGCCATTCCAATAGTTCTCCCTTGCCACATTTTTTTTCTGAAGGACTCCAAAGTAAAGATTGTTGGGAATTTTCCCACAATATATTTGTTTGCATCAGAATGCTGACTTGCTGAATCGCAACTTTTTTTATGGGAAAGTATTTGTTCCAGTAAGAAAGCTTCTCAGATTCAGAATTGAATTTCTGGAGGGAAAAAAAAAAAAAAAAAAAAAAAAGTGAAAGACAAACTTTCCCATCTTTTCTTCAAAATAGATAGCTGCTCAGCATTGAGGCAATCCCCAGGGGATACTGGCGAGAGAGGTTTGAGTCCCTCTGATTCAGCGTGTCAGCCTTTTTCTGGGCCAGCTATGCAAAGCCAAACAGCTTCAGACAGGGTAAAAGGGATGACTGACTGGATTCTGTCTTTGAAGCCTTGCTCCAGCATTTTTTCAGCAAGGTCCGAATTTTACTTCAATGTACAACAAAACCAAATTTTGAAATTTATATTGTTTTCCAAAATAGTAATGTTTTGTAGAGAGTCTTACACTAATCCAACACTGATTGCTTTGGAGATCCAGTAGTATCTTCCTAAAAATGCCAATGTCAAGAGTTACTCTGTTTGGGATCTGTAACTCACAAGCAGTCCTTGTGTGGTTTTTAGGAGATGCCTTGGGTTTGCTTCTGCAAATTTCTTAACTATGACATGTTATGAGCAAACTCAGATTAGTTCATTAATGGAACTACTCATACACTTGATGCCAGCACATTATGCATTGATAAAACTTTTATTAAAATCAAGAGAAAGACCGACTTAACTGAAAATGCGCTATGTTATGCCCTCATATCTTGAAGTTTTGATACTGGATCTTGCTTTATTTTGTGGTGTTCAGATGGTACCAAAATCATATTTAGATCAATCACTTATCTCTATGATGACAGAAAGAGATAGGAACTTTAGTTTTAGAGAGAGTGAGAACTCAGTAAACCTGGATTCTTTCTTCTGACCTATCACAGACTTGCCTATGCTATCTATCATTATTTACTTACTTTAGCAAATAGTTTTATGGTTCTAAGATGCAAGAGAATTTAAGCACTAGGACACATAACATTTTGGTAAAATACTACATTACAATGCTCATAACCATAATTTACTCAACAGCAATTTCACAGTTAGGATATTATAATGCAGTTTTAATGCACATTTATTATAATAAAGAAGTTCAGAATTACATAGATACAACACAAATCATATTTAATCAAGAACAAACAATCCCAGATAATAACTAAGAATTACAATGATATGCCACTGAGTTTATATGTATCATTTTTCTTTTATCAATAAGTAGCGCTACAAATTGTCATAATATAAATTGTTTACTTTTGTTCTAAAATGTTCTATAATATTGATTGATGTTTATGACCGAGTCTTTACTTATTGGCATGAATATCAAAAAAGTGCTTCTGCTAATGAGACAATTAATTTTCCATCCTGCATAACTCTGGTTTCAAATTACATTTGAATAGTAATTCTTATAATATACTAATTGTTTTAAAATGAAAAAGAAACAAAAGAGCACAAATTGCTATTTCATAACTGGCAGAGAAGGACCCTTATAAAATGGAGTCTTCTCTTCATAAAAGCAAATTGTATTATAAACCTTTCCCACCTTTTAAGTTAAAGCTGACATTCTGTGAAATATTGTTTATACTTACTTCACAAAAATGTCACAGCTTGGTTCTTTGTATTACATGCTTTTGCCTGACTTGTGTTGTAACCATCTTCCTGGTTGGAAGGATGCTGCCAAGAAGATGGATTTTTAAGGTAAAATTTAGCCCTAATTATTATTTCTTAAACTTCAGCTATAAGTTTTACCTTAACATTTTAATTGGAATTACATTTCTATTGTAGTTTATCATAGTTGTATGTGGAAACATTCTAGAATTAAATAAAATTATACCATAGCCTATATATTGTACATTCTATGGTATGGCATTATTTTTAAACTATACCTGAAAGACATCAGGACGTGTCTCGAGGTATACTCCTAAGAGTGGTAACTATATAAGTTCCCAGAAACTGGTAATACTACAATTACTACCATTCCTCTTGATTTCTTGATGAACTTAAAAAAAAAAAAAATAATAAAAAAAAAAAAGGTGAAATTAACAGTTTTCTGTAATTTTCTGTAAGGAAAAAAAAAAAATTCATGCTTGAAAAAGATGAATATTCCTTCGTAATATTGAGATAGATAAACAAATTAGAAATCAGTGGTCAGTGACTGCAGAAAATCAACTGACGCTTGAGAAATTCTGGTATAGGAAGCACCTATAAGGAAAAACATTTTACATTTGGAAGCCTTTTACATCGGCCATGTCTTAAACCGGAGCTGCAACTGGAAGCAGACATTACTGCTCTGGTCCGGCAAACTTCCCCAGCTCAGACTGCCAAATCAAAGTCTCCAACTAATAAGGAGGATAATGGAACAATAAACACTTTCGCTTATTTACTGAACATGTGGGTCCCCCCAGCATCTCTGAATGCAAATCTTTCAGTGCAAAACATTGTACCATTCGCAAATGTGGTACTCAGTCCTGTGCACACTGCATCTCACTGCTGCAGTGAGATTGTTAGGTGAGCAATAGCCTCTAACAAAGACAGAAGATAAAATTATTAAGTAATGATGAAGCTATATCAAGCCTCTACAGAGATGTGAAACAACAGTATGCTTATACTAAACCTGACTCTCAGCCTAAGAATGCAGTGGTTTCACGTGCCATTTCAAGAAGCACTTTTGCTAAATTTTGAGGCATGATGCAACGGTTTAAAAAACGGATAATGTATCATGGAGAACATTCTGGCTAAAATCCCAGGTCCATTAAAATCAGTGTGGGTTTTTCCTCTGGTTTTGTACTCTATGTTTGTTATTTCTCCTCCTTCATTCTTTTCACTTATACCCAGTTACAATATTCATTAATACATGCCATTATATCAGGGCTCGTTAAAAGCACTGCATGTCTTTTATTACATACTCGGAACCCAAGTTTGCTCCCAATGACAGAAAATTATTTTTGTTTTGAAGAAACAAAAATTACTGATTTTTCCTCACAACCGTTGTTTAATGGACATAGGGAGGGTAAGTGGAAGAGGGTGTTTATTAAGCTCTAAAAGATGGGCTGTACGCCTGAGGCATGTTTTGTTTTGTTTTGTTTTGGTTTGGTTTTTTGTTGTTTTTGTTTTTAATGTATGTTGCATGAAATGTGTGACATTCTGTTGGATATGACTTTAAAGCAACTCTATGCCCTGCTGTAGGTTAAACACTAGAACATAAACACCTACATTAAATCTGAAACAGACAATAAAATAAGAAAACACATTTCCATTTTCTGACTGACCTCAATCTCTGAATGAGGACCCCTGCATGTTACATTAGCAGGCTGGGCTCCATTACACCGATGCACGCTCTGCTCAATCTACTGAGATATTGATTTTTTACAGAGCATACACACTGTAAAATCAATATTCCCCTACACATGGCAGTGGCAACAGCATAGCTGAGGCCAACGCCATGGCCTAGCACGGGGGTTGCACGCTTAGGGACCAGGAGAGAGATGGGGAATGGGAAAATAGGAAATATCTACCCGTGGAAAAATGAAGCAGAATGGGATAGGGCTGGAGAACGAACAGCATGATGAAGGTGTGCACAGGGAGGAACGCGCTTTGCAAACACCTCAGGAAGGCTCACAGAAGACTTGTGATTTCTGCTTCTGCAGACAAAGGAGCAAAGGAAGAGGAGGAAAAAAATAAGTATTTAAAGGTAAGAGATCCTTCTGGGATTGGAAAAAATAGAAATGACAACAACAACAAAATGTTTTTCACGTTATTTTCCTTTCAGACACTGATAGACCAGCTAAGGCTTGGCTTCGCCAGCATCATTGAGATCCTGCCGTGACAAAGATGGTACGAGGGCCAGCATTCGGGGAGCGGTAATCCCGTTATGGGGCAGGGCCCTGGTTCCCCATCCCAACACCTCCATGGCCACGTAGCCGTGTGTCAGCATCCCTCTGGGGCTGCTCTGACACCTCAACACATGCAGGGGCATTTTTATAGCCAAGGCCTACACGGCTGCGAAACTCGGCACGGGTGGGTTATTCCCACTGCTGACTGCATCAGCAGCTTTGTCCAAGCCTAGCGGGCGAGCTGATCGATAGGGCAGGTTTTATGTTTAATTAATTTAATTCGGTGTAAAGGGAGATGAATGGTTGCAGGGATTATTATTTTTAAGCGCGTATTTATTCAGCCAACTTTGTGCTAAGGCGAACTTTGAAATCCTTTTTAATAGCTGCGGAAGGCGAGAGAGCAAGGTACATGAAGTAGCCAAGTCTCAGAGAAAATTAGAAAAAGAGAGAATAAATCTCAGAGAAAATAAAATTAAATGAAGAGAGAAGAAATCATCTGCTTCGGAAAACTGATCCACTTTCCTGTCAGACTCAAGAGGGAGAGGAGCGCGTGTTTCGAAGCAGGGGCTTCCATATTTTGGGTTAGGGCAGAGTGAAGCAGGACTTTTTGTATTTTGGGTTAGGGCAGAGTGAAGCAGGACTTTTTGTATCTTGGGTTAGGGCAGGGTGAAGTAGGACTTTTCATATTTTGAGATTTGGGCAGGATGAAGCAGGACTTCTTGTATTTTAGGTTAGGGCGCGGCGAAGCAGGACTTCTCACGTTTGGTATAGGGCAGCCTGAGGCAGGACCAAATTTCCCCAACCCTGCCGGTTTCAGGCAGGACCCGGACCCCCCCCGGCGCTCTCCCCCTCCTCCCCTGCTCCAACTTTCGCCGACTTCCATCCCCTTCCCCACGGTGCCAGCGGCGCACACCGCCGCCCAGCGCCCCCACCCCCCGACGGAGCCACGGGCACGCGCGGGGAGCGCGCACGGACCCTCCCTCCGCGCCCCCCTCCCGCCACGAACGGCGCGGCCCCGCCCGGCGGGGAGGGGGGGCGCGGAGGGAGGCGGGGCGGCCCCGCCTTCGCCGGGCGGCTTGGCGCGGAGCGGCGACAGCAGCCGTGACCTCCGACCCCGCCCGGCGCTGGCCAATAAGAGCGCGGCTCGTCCCCGAACCCAAAATTTCCACGTCGGCAAAAGTCAAGATGGAGCGGGGCGGCGCGGGGCGCGGGCACCCGCGCGGGCCGGGACGGGCCCAGCCGGGCTCGGCCGGGCCGAGCCGTGCGGAGCGGAGGGGGGCGGACCTGTTGCGCTCGGCGGCGGGGCTGAGGGAAGGGCTGCGGTAACGGCGGAGGGGGAGGGGGGGGAGGAGGAGGAGGGTGAGGGGGGCTCGGGGCCGTGCGGGGCTCGGGGCCGACCCCAGCCGTTGCCGCCGGGTTTCCGCCGCGGGCGGCGCTTTCCCTGCCGTTGTCTCCCCGCCTCGTTTCCTAACCGTGCTCTTCTTGTTGCCCCTTTTCCAGCAGGGGAAGCCTCCCAGGGAGCCCGAGGTGGGTCTGGTCTCCTGAAGCAAAGTTCTGTGACACTCCGACTCTGGTTACGATAGCAGTCAGTGCACTACAGAACTTTGTCTCCGGGGGCTGCTGCGGCGGAGCCAGGCTGCCTCAGGTGGACACGTCACGGCGAGCTGCCTTGGCAGGCCCGGCGGAGCGGCCAAGCGAGGTGGGAGCGGAGCACAGCGCAGGGAGCCTGCCCGGCACCGAGACCTCCCCGCCGCAGGCTTGGAATAAAGGCTTTGCTGTTACAACCCGCTGGCCTCCCGCTCTGAAGTTTTGTTGGGTTTTGTTTCGGGGTAAAAATAGCGCGACATCTGGGTGTCTGGAGGTGGCCGGAGCGCGGGCAGGCCGGCTCAGCGTCGGCGTAAATGTGAAACTGAACGTGGCACGGTGGGTATGTGAATGTGCTGTGTGCCGCTCCTCACTGTGCTTTGTTGTGAGTGTAACAGTAACACCTTAACCCAGCATTGGAGCTGGAGGAAAGGCTTTGTGCTCTTAGTAAAAAGCTGTGACATAATGCCCTGCTGTAACGTAAATGCGTTTAAGTTTGCTATGTGAATGCTGTGGCTTTGCTTGGTGGCACTGAGCTTTTTTTCCTCTTTAGGAACCCTAAAGACCCCAACGTGGGTCAAGTAATAGCTACTACCTAATTCAAGCCTCTGAACCGCTTCAAAAGCCATGCAATTTGCTGTAAGTCGGTACTGTGATACTTGAGCCTCACTGTCTGGGAGGGGGTGCTTTGGGAGGGCAAATGAAACTGGTATTTATTAATACAGTTGCAAAGTTTTGTGAACTTCACGCCTGCATTATAGTAAACATGGACATGGACTTTGAGTGCTGAGAAGGGCCAGGCCAGAATCAACTTTTTCCCGCTTCAGTTTGAGTTGGAGTCTGGCAGCAGCACAGTGGAGGCCCATCTCTCTTCAGAAACTTTGCACAGCCTCTTGATGTGTAAACAACCATGGAGCTCTTGTGAGGACATAACCAATTGGCTCTCAACGTAAAGAGTGTAATACGAAGGCAGGAATTGCTATAGGTTAGGTGCAGTAAGGTATGGCAGTTTTTTTAAATATTAAAAATCAGCATGTGCTATAGAGTTTGTTAGTGAGGCTTTCACAGCATGTTCTGCATTTTCTTGCACTGTTCCGTGGTATGTTAAAGATGCACTGCTTTTACATATATATATACGCACATATATGTGTGTGCTTGTCTATATGTATATACATAAACATTAGGGGTCTCATATTCTGTTGGTTTTCTGTAGCTAATCATCCCCTTTGGGTTTATGAGAAACCTAAACCAACTTTTTTTCCCTGCCAATCTGAACGTGGAAGGTACAGCAAGATTATACACTCCATAGTGCTGGGCTGGAAACTGAAATGCTATTCTAAGTACATGCTTTTTAGCTCAAACTGTTTAATCAGAGGGTAGGTAAAGTGAGGAGCACTTACTGTATGGCAGCCCATGTGACCAGCCAGGGCTATATTTGGATACTGGAGGTCTAAGGAATCCTTTTTGCTAACCATTTTTGGCCAATTGCCTGCCACTTTACGTTGTGCAGCGTGACGTCTGCTAAAAAGGACTTGGAAGTCTGGTGTCTGTTTAATCAGTGCGGCTATAGGGAAACACCTTGCATTGTTGGGGCTGCAGTCCCACTATATTTAATTTAGGGGTGGCTGCTGCCTAATAGGATATATAATGCAAATTACAGCTACTGATCTTTGGACTACCAAGTAGCCTTTTTGAGGGCAGTGGATCTTAAATAGGTCTCTTAGATACTCAGATTTGGTGGTTAAAGCTCTAGTTTCTTATAGTTATGAGAACCCACAGAATTGAGCATACGCTTGCTCTTTCAGGGTGAGCGTAATGTGTTTGGATTTTAGCTTAGTTCTGTATAACTTCACCCTGGAATAGTGGAGCCAGCTACTGAAGTCTTTTTCACTGGTGTGGATGTGGCAGCAAGTAGCAAAACCTGAATCCAGCTATGGTGGGAAGGAAGAGTTCATCCGTTTTCTAATGTTTCAGCCAGAGCCAGTTTTCTGCCTGCTTTATTTCCATGGTGGTCAAGCTGAGTACCTGCAAAGGTGAGGTGGGTAAAGCTTGGCCTTGTGGTGGTCCTTGGCTTGTCCTTGCCTTGTGCCTGTGACATGCAGTGCCTCCTGTCCTACAAGTCATACTGGAATAGTGACCTTTTGGTGGCACTTCTGCTTTGATACGGGCCATCACGTGACTCTAAGGTAGGGCTAAAAGAAGAGCTCCACGCTTCAGATCTTGTGCTTTATTCTTGCCTTGAAACACATTGGCCATTCAGAAACATGCACCAAAAGCACATTGCCATGTGGCACGTGTGGATTTTGTATGCCAGCTCTTGTGTGAGGCTGGTGAAGGGCCATGAGGCATGTGGCCGTGACTGGGTTTCTGAGTGGGAGGTGAGTTTTAACTAACCTTTAAGAGTAGTCTGATCAAGATGATGTGGGAGCTGGAAACAAACACACTGATGCTATTTTAAATAGTCTGAATGTCAATTTGTATAGCTGCACTGATAGGACTTACATTCCAATGACTTCTTGGCATCTTCGGCTTTTCTGCTAGGTAACACATTGCTGGAAACGTACTCTAAACTGCTGTGTTATTTTTTGGTCCTTTTTGAAACTCTGAAGTGTCTAATTATGTGCCTCTCCGACTTGGAAGAGCGACAAATGAACATGCTGAGTAAATTACACAAATTTCTGAAACAGTACAAGTCTTTGGCACAACTTCCTATTTGAAGGAGCAGTCTACTTATTCTTCTGCAAGCTGGAGAATAGGAAAGGCGTTTGCTGTCAAATACTTTGAAAGTTGGGGCTGAATGCATCTCGTATGACCCTGATTGCCTGTATGTATTGATCCAGCTGTGTGTCCGTAACTCTGTATATAGGTGCTGCAGTTTAAATTCTGAATTGAAAATACAGCTTTTGTACTTCTAAAATGTCTCATCCAGTTTTCTGGTCAGAATCTCCTTACAATCCTGAGATTTACCAGCGTAATTGTATTTTGAGTTTTATCAGAATACTATTGGGTGTAATGATGAGGCAGCACATGTGCTAAACAGCCACCATTCCTGTTCATTGTGTGACAGGAGAAGACTGAAGAGCACAGGGGAATGGAGACTGAAGACAAGGTGCACTGCCTGTGGGCAGTTAGTCTCAGAATGCTACTGGACATGATACAGTTGAGGAGTGTTCTTGTTTTACCTTCTGGAAATCTGACTTTGAGCTGGTGAAGTTTTAAGCAAAAATCTAACGCTCATATCTGTAACCTAAAAATGCTGTAGAAATTGATGGAAAAGGCAAGTCTTGCACATGTGCTTTCATAGAACTAAGATGCACTATTTTTACTAAAAACAGAAGTAAACTTGCTGACTTCAAGAACTGTAAGATAAACAATTTATAAATAGACCATAGGGTCCAATGAAATAAAAATAAAGTATTGAAAGTGGTGAGCTGACCCCAAAAAACAGTAAGTGCCACTGGAGTTTTTATATTTATCTGCTGCCTGGGCAGCTATATTCAAGAAGCTTTTCTGGTTCTAGGCAAACTGAAGTGCTGTGGAAGCACACCCAGAGCAGGTTGTGCAGCTGTGGCTGTACTTCAGCAGGTTGTGGAGTTTTGTTTTGTTTGGCTTTCCGTGATAGTGATGGCCCTTTCTCTAAATCTTGGGAGAACAGGGTGGGAGAAGCATTTTGGAATAGGAAGCGGAGCTGCAGCAGTTTGGAGGTACAAAACAGGCTTGCATCCTGGGTGGAGCTGGAGGAGGCCAAACTGCTCCTGGCAGAAACAGGGCACTGAGCTTAAAGAGTAGGTGGGTTCTTAGAAGTGCAAACTGGAACTGCTATGCAAGCCCAAGGTTATTTTCTGCTTTATTTCAGGAGGGAAGTGGGGTTTGCTAAACCTTGGTGAGTGCCATTCAAATAAGGCTATTTTCTTGCTTTTATGAAACAGGCTAGAAACTCAACTACATGTTTATCGTGCTTTCTGTAATCTAGAAATAACCTTTCCTGTGACCAGGTTTTATTTTTTGAATTACTGGAGCTAATGGAAGTGAAAATAGCTCAGTGCAGCTGAACCTATATTTAAGATACTAGAGGTGTTTCGCTGAAACCTCATTGCAATTAACTGTAGGCTGAGGGAGCAGAAACCTGGCTTCATATAGCCAACACAGAAGTAATTACTTGCATAAATACCTGTGTAACTTTCTGAAGTGAGTGTACAGAGTCCTGTGCTTTATGAATAAAAAGCTTTAGACGATTGATGAATGGTTGCCACTTTAGTTTTAGTTTGGTTGGACTGTTACTACCATTGCACAAACAGCCAGTATTGCCTTTTTTTTTTTTTTTTTTTTTTTTTTACCCAGTTCCTAATCTGATGGCTCTTACCTTTTTATTTTTGAAAACTACATCCTTGCAATCCTTGGTCTCTTGCAGAGTTGCTGTGAATGTTCTTCAGCTGTAGTAAAGTTCTGCATTTCTGCTTATTATAAAACCTTCACTACTGAATATTGAGCTGCTAGTTAAAATCCTTGTTGTGTTTTGTAGGAATTTGCAGGAATTCTAGTTGTGGGAACATCACTGGCAGTACAAGAGATGCAAACTCGTGAGCAATGGTGTGTTAAAGTTGTGTGAGTAGTCCTACCAAGGCAAACAGAAGCTGCTCGGTGCTCTGCATTTTTGCAGCTGGGTGACTTAGGAGGTGTCTAAATACAGATGGAGGCAATTAATACTCCGCGCAGTCATGAGTTGTAGTGCGGGGCAGCGAGTACTGTGATCCACTTGAGAAAAGCAGCGGAGTAGTCTATTAATACTTGTAGTAATGTGAGAGCTTCAGAGTAACAGTAGCTTTAGGAAACAAGGTATTTCAGAAATAAACGGCTCAATCTGAATTGGAGATGGTTGGAAAGTGCCTGCACACTGGGAACATGGCAAAGGAGCTCTGGCAAAAGGAATGGTCAAGTGAAACAGGCCCTGCTTGTTCCCACAGCCCAGTGATTTGAGACCAGCAAGCCTCACACTGTTCCCTTTGTGCTGGTCCTCTCTGCTGTGACACATGGCTGCGAGCTGACACCACCACAGTGGAACATATGCATGGGTATGGATGCTGGCCTTAGGTTCTGTCTGGAAAGCAGTTGCATTTTGTATGGTGAAATACTTGGAGCAGCTTACAGTGGGACTTGGGATGGCTCTGTGTGACCTCACATACAGCTACGGCAGCATCAAAGGCCTTAGTAGAAGTAACTGAAACTCCGCCACAACACTTTGTGAGCTACTGTCTTGACAGCAGTCTCAGTCACTAGAGCTGTCCAAGTGAGTACTATCACTCTTGCCATGCTGACTCCAGCTCCTGTTAGCACATCCCCAAATCACAACTGACTGCAAGTTCCTTCAGGTGCTCATACCCTGGATGTGGCACAGAAAGGATGGTCTGCACTGGGAGAAAAGTAAGTCAATACAGTGATAAGCTCTCATACTTCACTTTTTTCCTAACTTTATACTCAAAAATGATTTTACCTTTCCTGCTGCCTTCTTATCCCACAGCTGCTTCCATTGCTCCTTATGGTGACATGAGCCATCGTTTCATTTATAAGGTGTGGGAAGAAGGGTTACAGAAGGAAAATGATACCCTGAATAAATGTAAGGTAAAGCACATAGTGATGAGTTTTGACTAAAGAGCGCTAACTAGCCTGAACGTGCAAGAACAGTTGAATCCCATTAGAAGGAGGTACATGCTTGCTTTAACTTTCCTAAGTAGTAAAGTATGGGATTAAATATCTGTTTAATGAAGAGGGATTTTCACTTTCCTGGGAGACTTAATGAGTCATAAGCAGGGGGTTTTGTTCTTCGATTGTGGCTGGGCCTCTGAGACGGAGCACTGAACTGCAGTCACTTCTTTTGCAAAGGCTTTCACAGCATGGGGAAGGGGCTTTGCCAGGACAGAAGCGTTGAGGATGCTAGAATTTCCTGCAGTTGAAGAGGTTGGTGGTGGTTTCCCTTTTCCAAGTAGTGTCTGGTAAGTGCTTCAGGCAATAATGGGCATCTGTGTGGCTGTGCTGCTTGCTTTTCAAGGTCACTTGTGTTTAGTCTCCAGGGAGTCGTGTCCCTGTATCCCCCACACAGCCATTAAGGCAAGGAGCTGATTGTGCAGAACAAGCTGTGGAGAAAGGGTGCACTTCAGACTAACTGGCTACTGAAAGTGATCTCTTGTAGCTCTTGCCCTGAACAGTAAATGTGTTGGAGAATTTTTGCTCTGCAGCTGCTGGGTTTGTGACACAGCTGTGCTCTCCTGCAGGTACGGCTTGAGGGGCTGGGAGAAGAAAGCAGGAAAGGGAGCAAGGATACAGCTGGGGAGAGAGGAGGTAGAGGGTGGTGGGTGGAAGAGGCTGTGGGAGGTGCTGGAGGAGCAAGATTTTGGTGCAGTTCTGAACTTTGATGTCCATGTGATGACGATTTGGTAAGTGCTTCCTGAGATGTTAAACTTAAACTGCCAGACTGCACATTGACCAAACTAACTCAGGAGCTCTGCCTGTAATTGCACTGTGCAAAAGGAGCCCTTGCCTCTTGAGACGCTTTAATAAGTACTTGAGATATAATACGCATAAAATACTTGCATAACACATTGTTTTTAATTTTTGGTGTGCATTCATTTGAAAGTAAGTGGGCTCCAAATCCTGGATTCTCATGGCTTTTCATGATGCCATAGAAATTCATTCTTTCAGATACGATTAACTAAGCTAAACCAGTAAGGACCCACAGCACTCCGACAGTTGTTGTTGGAAAACAAACTATAATTAACTATCTTCGTTAGAGAGAAAGAGGAGACAGTACAGAGCACTGCCAAGAAAGCAGAGCTGTTCTTAACCCTTGCCCGCTAAATAAAATCAATCTGAGTAATAAAGTGCTAAACAAGGCAGGAAGGCTCATGAGCTGCAAGGGGTACAAGTTTCAGACAAAAGCACTGTAAGTGACTGCTCGAGGAAATACATGGATGATGACAGCTTTGACTTCTCAGCGGCTGTGCTGCCAGCCCCTGGCAGAGCTGGAAAGCAGGAGGCAGAGCGTGGTGGTCGAGCTGCACGGCAGCCGCTGCCGATCACGCCGGGAGGAAAAGTGAAAGCAGGCCTGGGTGCTCCAGGGCACCGCCCTTGCCAAAGGTGTGTGCCAAAATGCTTTAAAACAACCTGTTATCTGAGCATTGGTCGTAGGTTTGAGAACGGGCTGGTCTGTCGAAATAGTAATTTTGTAGTTTCATTGAGTGCAGCGCCTTCCATGTGGGTTTGGTTAGGCAGCAAGAATATAAATACAATGAAAATTAAATCCTGTCTTTAAAAGATTTCATTACTGAAATTGTGTGTTCCTGGCTTGAAGTTAAGCATCCAGTTCTGGATTACATTCTTGCTCAATATGGTTCACTTGTCTGAAACATATTGTTTAAATTTTGGTGTTAAATTTAGTCATAATTGGGATCAAGCATACAAACGGGAAGATGCAGTGAAGGCCAAGCTTAGCAGTTGCATGTAAATTAAGTGAGGACTTGGTCAGCCCAGTTTAGAGCCTAGGCTCACAGCACTTAGCACTGGGATGCCTCCTCCAGTATTGCACGGGCTGATTGTGTGGTCAGTGGCGCAATGGGGAAGCACAAAATGCTTGTGTTGTGGGCCCATGCTAATCCTGCTCTCAGTTCACTGAAATCTGTGTTTAAATTGAGCTAAGCCAGCAGCTTATTGTTAGAATAATGTTAAAATTGTAAGCGTTGTGTAACCATATTAAAAAGCACTTCTTGTGCATGAAGTGCTGGTGACAGTCACCACTGACCAGCCAAGCAGCAGAGGTGTTGCTTGCTAGGTGAAGCTTCCAGCAAATCCTTGACACTTAGTTGTGCTCAAAGTTACCCAATGTGACAAGAAACCCAGTCAACCAAGTTAATTCTGTCTACAAATTGGGTTTTGGAATCCCCAGCCTGAAATATTTCCCTGCATTAAGAATAAAAAGTACTTGTGAGAGGAATTGCTGTTGGGTCATACATTCTCAGACTGATGCTATTTATTCTACTTCATGATCTGTTTTTTGGGGGAGGAAGAAATTTAAATGATATATGACCATCTAAATATATGCATGTAAACAGACATTCATATATGTATATACATATGTGCGGCTTTAGATTTTTGATGTTTGTGTTGCTTTTCAAGTGTGTGGTCTGCAAAAGGGCTCTTTGAACGTGGATTTCACATAATCAAAAACTAATTCACTTCAGACACCATATATAATCTTTTTTTGAAGTAAGAATTTACTGAAGTGCCTGCCACAAAGAGGCATTCACATGCAGGGGTGAGGGAGGGATGCCTGTGTGTGGCACTGGGCAAAGGATGGCAGTGCCACCAACGTGGGGAATTCCTCATGAGCCATCAGTGTTTGCAGCCAGAGATCCACCTTGTCCAGGGCAGCACATTCCCTGGAAGACAAAGGACAAAAACAACCAAGGAAGAATTAAGGGATGTTTTCACAGGCCCTTGGGAAACTTTCATGACTCATGCTACCTAGAAGAAGTAAAATAGTTGGGGGGCAAGTAGGTTTGTTATTGTGATCTGCTTCAGAAGCAGGAAAAAACACTGTAAGAGTAGATTTGCTGTCTAGTCAGTGGAGGCCTTTTTAAAAAAGTATACAAACATTTTAAACATACAGGGAATAAAAGTTAAATGTAAGAATAAATACACAAAGGATGTGCTGTGGAGAAAGGCACAGCTGACAAATTTTCCACTGCTCGAAGCAGCAGAGTTGGGAGATGTGCTCAGGCTGGGATGCGTCCAACGTGACTGGGTTTGGAGAGAGAGAGTTGGTATGTCCATTTGGTCCAGTCCTGGAGAGCTCTCCTCAGGATAAGGGCTATGCCACTGCCTGCTGAATATCCCAAATGTTAGATCTGGGGAGAAACAGATGAGTAAAGGCTCTGAGCAGCTTTCGAAGTTTCTGCTGGTTATAAGGTGTGTTTTTTAAAAAGGCTGCTCAGATTTTTGTCTGCTTGATTTATCAGTTTGCGAGCAAAGCTGCAGCTGCTAGATATTTGTGGGTTCCCCATCTTAATGCAGAGCTGGAGGAGCTGAAGACGCTTGTCAGCGGAGAGCCACGTGTGGCATGTGAGGGTTGGAAGCACAAAAGGCACCCCAGGCGGCAGTGCTGGGGCACTGTGCAGTTCTTTGTGACAAACCTGTGAAAAGGGGAGTCTGGTGGCTTAGGTGGTAACCGGAACAAAGTGCAGATGTATTCAAACAGAAAGCAGCTTTGGCTTTCATCCACAGGTATGAGGAGTTTCATGCCTATTCATGAACCAATGTTATCAGAAGCTCTGTGTAACTCCTTCGTGCTTGCCCAAATGAACTGGAAAATACTTTCAATTGACAAATGTCAGAGATGCAGGTTGAATATAAATGGAAGAGAGATTGAGTGTTGCATGTCTGCTCTCTGGAGCATCTAACCTAAACACTGTGGAGCAAAATCCTGACTTATCTTACACATCTACCTGTTCAGCGACAAGCTACCTTATTTTGGGGGCACAGCACAGGCAGTGAGGTGGGCTGTAGCTTTAGAGCAGGTCTGTCAGGAGGAGATCGCAGTGGCTAGTGCAAGGATGTGCTGGTAGCGCGCATGGCTTGCCCTCAGTGCTTCAAGTGGAGGCGTTTTTGTATGTGTTGGGATTTCTTCCAAAGCCAGTGTAACGATGGCCCCCGCTGTATTGCAGATGAATAGCTGAGGAGTGAGAAAAGTCACTTAGGGAGTGACAAACGTAAGGAGGGCTGGAGATGGTTTATATTGACTTAAAATGAACAAATAACTTCTTGCTCTTGCTCAAGCTGAAACACAAGCCTAGTTTCTATGCCTGGTTCGTGTCCAAGCCTTGTGCTGACAGCACGGATGGCCCATTGTGCACTAAGGGCCGTGCATGAGCGTACACTTCCTTGTGGGCCCACAGTTCAGCTCATCCAGCCTTCTCCTGATTGAACTTGTCGGAGGTTTTACTCCTGCTCTTCTCGGGAGTGCCAGAGCCATTCCTGCAAGGGGCCTCCCTTTTAAAGGGCTGTTCCTCTTGCTTTGCTGAAGGACTGGTGCCCAGTCCTCCCCAATGATGTTTGATTCTGCTGTTTTGCTACAGCCTCTTTAAAAGTGTTAAGATTTTTGCTTTTCAGCTCTCATGGTCCCCGTTCAGCAACACAGAAGCTTTAAATAAGACCCATTTAAACGTGAACACCTAAGGAAAGAAATGGAGCAGACACCACAGGGGTTAAGCATGCACTGGCTGGGAAGGGAAAGAATGGTAACAGGTAGCAGCCAAATGCAAAATGACTGTTTTTGGCCTGCAGCAGTTTGGCACCAGTGATTTTTTAAAAGGCGGGTTGGGAAGGCCTGCTGCTGAATAGCTGCAGTAACAAGACAATCCTGAGCATGGCCATGGGCAACATCTGCACCAATAATCCTATCGGTTTATGGGTTTCTGTTTCATACTGTCCCTGATGAATACATTCCTCAATGTGCCAGAGATGGTTATCACTGATGCTTTTCATAATTTTCATAATATTGCTTCTCAAAATTATTTAATGGGAGAACAAACCCAAAAGCCAGTTTTTCTTTTCAGCTCAGCACATTTTAAACAAGAAGGTATCTGCAGTGTATTGCAAGCCTTTTGTTACTGAAACCCGTACCCCCCACGCATTTGCTTAATTCCTTATTCTTGGGTTTAAATCAGTGAAACTCTGCCAGGAAGAGACTTACTGATAAGCTATTTTGAGAAGACTCAAGCTTGTCTGTTTTCAAGGAAATGCTAAACTCCAAATGGGCTCTGAAGCACTACTTAGGTCATTACTAACCATGGCTCTGCAAAAGAAGAACAAAAAAATCCCAGAAAACTCAGGCTCCCTGTGTGGATTTGAACTATGCAGTTACAGAAGTTTCTTAATGGAGGAGTCGCAGGGAGGACACAAATCATAGATGAGGTCACTCGAAAATGGAACGATTGATTAGGAAAGTTTTACTGCCACGGTATATGCTCAAACTTACAGAGTTCCTTGCCTTTAAAAAAAAATATTTATCATTATTATTATTATTATTATTTTTTGGTGAAGTGGGAGAGGGAGTACTTAATGCCTTAAAACATGAAAATATGAGCTGGATAGAAATCTGTGCTTGAATTTCTAGGTTTAAAAATAAAACCGCAACCCCATCATTTCAATTCTTTCATAGAAGGCTTCATTCAAGTTTGAAGGCTGCCAAAAAAAAAAAAAAAAAAAAAGAGAGAGAGAAAGAACACTGCTTTCTGAAATGAGAACACTCATTTCTGAAATAAATGTTCCTTCACCTTTAAATACAGAGCTTGTCACTTCTAGTGTTTGTAGTATCTGAACAGGAGCATGGGAAAAGCAACAGCAAATGGTGGCCAATGTATTTCCATAACCAAACCAGAAACTGTCCCCGATGTGGGGCTGGAGCAATAATAATAATAAACTCATGAAAAAAGCATTCAGAAGATGATTAAGCAGTACTGTAGTCATGCATGTGTCCTGTGGGTGACAAACTGCCTGTGGCAATGGTCAGTTTTTGGACAAGTGCTTGCGTAGTGTCCAGCTTGCTGGTCAATAACTGAGGCTTCCTAGGGCTGCTGTACTGGTAATAGCAATAGTAAAGAATTCAGTGATAGTAAAAAAAAAAGGTGACTGTCTTCCAACACAGTTATCCGTGTCATTAGAACCACAAATCCCACTCATCCTGTCTTTATTTTGCCGTCACCAACCAATAGCAGTATGAAGTGAACATTAACCATTATTAAGCTTGTTACAGAAGTGATGAAATTACATTTCTCCTTGTGTTAATTGAGAGAAGGTGCTTGATAGGGTGCTTTGGGACCACTTTTGTTGCGGTGGCGAGGGAACTTGCCAGCAGATGTGACTGCCAGCAGTGTGGGGGGACTTACTGGACAGCCACCAGCAGACCTCTCTGGGAACAGCGTGAGGGTGGGGTGCCCCTCATCAGCACTCACACTGAGTCTCTCCACCAGTGCTTGTCCAAAATCATTCAGTCTTCATGATGAAAACTGAAATTTCTGGGTTGGGCACTACTGTGCATCCCCACTGACCCCATGGGTTGGGGACCAGGCAGCCGCATGTCCTGGTCCAGCTGGGCTGGAGCATCACCAAGACAGGGACCAGACCTGACCTTCTGCACAGAAGCACCTTAAAAAGCTGTGATTATTCATCAGGATCCAGCAGCAAATGAGGAAGCTGGATGCCAGCTCCTGGCCATGCCTACTTCATACAGCTGCCAGCAACACCAGGCTTCTCCCTCCCACACAGCTCTTGGCGACATCCACTCCTATATCAATAACCTAGCTGGCAAGATGTTCTTGAATTAATTTCCTTCTTTCAAATGCCTCTTGAGAGTTTCAAATACCTGAGGGGACTTTGTCCCATGAAATTACCCTCGTAATACTCTCTATTCCTCATCTCCAGGCCTATAAAAATTACACTTTTTCATTTGTTTTGCCAGGCTGTTTCTGTCTCATAAAAAAAAAAAAAAAAAAAAAAAAAAAAAAAAAAAGCTTTTTCTTCCTTACACAGAGTAGAAATCCTCTCAGCAATTCTAGCCACTTGGCATTAAAAAACAAAAGCTAGAGTAAATACAGCAATACTGTAAAGCAGGGCTAAGAGTCAGCCTCCCGAAGCTGCAGAGAAAGACAACACAGGAGCTAACGTTCCCCTTATCTGGAAATGTCAGTGCTTGATGGGAATCATTTGAGATCCTTGAAGCTGGTTCCATTTTACAGAAACTCAAATTAGCAACCCACACAGCACAAGGCTGAAGCAAATGGCTGCTTTCCTCCTAAGCTTTCCAGCCTAATTTGTGGAGAAGATGCTTTGCTCCCTCAGGAGGTCAGACAGCATATTTTCCAAAGAAACTCTAGAAATATGGAAAAAAAAATGTATCTGAGAAATCCTTTTGCAGTGCCAGTATTTTAAATGCATTCTCACATATGTAGGCCATGGGTTTTCCTACACAGAGGAAAGCATTTAATCTACAGATGAGACCTCCAAAGAGTGAGGACTTTTCTGTGGTGTAAGTCAGCTGCATTTGAATGAATTCCAAATTAAATTTCAAATAATCTACTTTGAATGTACCATTAAGCTAGGAATTGCCTAGATACGATTAATAAATGGTGATCCTAATAAAAAGGAAGAATTTCCCAGAAGAAGCATTAACTATACTCCTTTATTTTTCTTACAGTTTCTTAGCTAAAAACACTTATTCATGTCTGTATTACCTACAACACTTCGTATTTAAGATCTTAATACTCTTCATAAATAAAACTAATGCAGTGCTTTCAATTATGCCCATTTTACTGCTCACCCTCAATTTTGGAGAAAAAATATTAAAGCAAACTTTTGCATTCTGTAAATGCTATAATCCATCAACCTACTCATACAATATATACATGGTTGCTGTCATGCATGCTGATTTAGGACAATGATCCATCATTTCTCACGTCCCAAGCTGGCAAGAGGCTCTACACGAACTCTTTTCTCATGTTCCAGGAAGGTGCCTATCAGACCAAACTCCCCAGCACTCACCTCTGAGCTCAGAACATGCCTTTCTGAGCAAAAAATATGTCTTAAATGTACAGGCCGAACAAACCTTGCATGACAACAAGAGAAACAACTGTATCTTAAACTATGCAAAAAAATTAAGAAATACCAGATTCTATGAAGCATGAAGCAAATATGCCCCAAATTTTCTGAAACTTCAGTCAGTGGTCAGTTAACTGAAAATGATGGTTATGCTCAAGAGATGTGACAAATGATTTAAATTGCTTATACCCTATCTGAGGCACTTACAATTTTTAATCGTGTCCTGGAAGCTTTGTGAATATTTTCAAACTGAACCTGCCCTTTCTCCATGCAGAAGGTTAGATTCTCATCTGCCACCAAATCTGTAACCAAAGAAGGTCTGAACTGAGCATCTCCCACCCAGTGCAGTTTTTCTCTTTGTGTCTGTGGCCTGGCCCTGCACATGGGCTTGGTGCAGACCAATGAGGAGGGGGTTCCCTGCTGCATGGGATGCACTGATGTCTTGCGTGGGGATTTTTTTAATGCCATCTTATCCTCCCACCATTTCTTATTGGTGTTTCTCATTAGCAGCCCTTCTTAGTGAATGGGGGAATTTGGGAAAGCTCCCTCTGTATGGGAATGGTTCAATGTCCAGGGCAGGCACTAAAAAAGCCTTTGCTGACTGCACCTGTAATGTCCCAAATGAACTCTGTAGGTCTGCATTTAACTGTTTTTAAAGTTTGTGTATGCAGAGATATTCAGAACTGGAGGGTTATCACTGCAGCTCGTACTGGTTTCCTGGGGGTGTTGCTGGCTTCCTTTCCCCATCGGGGACCTTCCTCCTAAGTAGGATGAGGCGAGTTTCTTTTCACACTTCTAACACACACGCCCGCATAAAAAAAATAGCTGTGATCAATGGGTGTAAACCTCTTACTGCTGTATTTTCTGGGAAGAAAGTTCTCTGGTGCCCCTTCCCTACTGACCTTTTGATCTGCTGCTGCTTTTCTGAGATTATGTGCAGAAAGTCCAGTTTTCACTTGGCTTTAGGCACATCAGTGCCGCTGCCCTGCTGTCTTCTCAGAGGGAAAGATGAGCAGCAGCGACCATCATGTTGATGTGGTAGGTGCTCGTGCCCATCCCCATCCTGCAAGACCTCAGCATCAGTGGTGCATCAGTCTGCACAGAGACAAGGTCTGCCACTGCATGTCATGGGTGCCCAGAATTAGTCTGGGTCTCGTCAGTTAGAAAGTATGCACATTCTTCAAAATTTTCTTTTCCCCAAAAAATTCTCTTCATGTGAACTCCATGGCCATCAAGGTAGGAGGCTGCCATCATGTCTTCTGTGGCTGAATACAGTTACTGTCTGCATATGGAGGGCCTTGCTTTAGTTATGTATCTAATAGGAGCTTGTTTTTTTGTTGTTGTTGTTGTTTTTGTTTGTTTGTTTGTTTGTTTTTGAGATAAGTCCAATTTGATTCATTTCTCTATTCTGTGGAAAAGGAAATTTTGAAGTCACCCTTACTGTGGTTATTCACTAGATCCTGCCATCCTCAGTATCTCATGGTGTTATGGAAATACTGCCTACAATTTAGGCAAAATGAGTTAATCTTACCTAACACATTAGGCATAGGGCTCGCCAGCATGAAGCATAATAATTTTGTATCCTGCTGGGAACAACAACTTGGAGGAGAGCATCAGGCTGAGGCACCCTGGAGCTCAGCAGGCCTGAGGCTGTCGCAGCAGCAGGCAGAGGGCCAGCAGAGGTGATTCATGTCCCCGTCTCCAGCCAGGCTTGGGGATGAAGGCCTGGTGTCAAAGGGCTGTCACCAGGCTTTCTGCCAGGTTAGGACCTGCTGAACCCCTGAGACCATTCGCCTCGGGAGCAGGTGTGTGAGAACACAAACCCGTGGAGGTGGTGCATCCCATTGGGGCACCCTCGCCAGTGTTTTCTCTTCATATTTGAAAAAAAATGACTGGTTTTAATGTTGCTTTTTCAGTGGTAACTGCCAAGTAGGATGAGCACAACAGGTCCAGGTGTTTGCTTCCTTTTAGCAAAACTGGTGTCCTGAAAGCTTCTATTTCCAAAATACAGCACTGGAAATTATTCTCTAAATTGTGAGACTTTATGGGTTATGATTCTCTTTCCAGTAGGTTTGAGAAATGGCTATTCCATTTCAGCAAGAATTGTTACTCCAGAAGAAATTTGTCACTGGTAACTATAAGAAGACAGGCAGAAAAGAAGTGAGCAAAAGTGTCAGTCTTTGCTAGCTAACCAACCTCGTGCTACCCAAGCACCCCTATGGTTACCTTTCAACTCACATTTTTAGCAAAGAGGGTAGCAATCTGCTGGGCAACTCTTTTATGGAAACACAAAGCAAAAATATCAGATAATTGCTGCTCTCCTAATCTGCCCTGGTCAAGAAATTCAAACCTATCCCTAATATTGTGCATGTTGTTTTGGTTATTTGTTACTCCCTGAAAACTGCAATGGAGTTGATATAGAAATAACTTTTGTGCTACTTGCACTGTCACTTTCTGAATTTCACATTTGCAAATAGAAAACCATCTTCACAGAAGTTAGCTTGGACTATTATGACAAGAAATTGTGACATATCTGCTCGCTTGATTGGGGGTTATGTGTTGGCTTATTTTGCTTGTGTTTTGTGTGAATATTCAGATGATACAAAGAGGAATAAATGAATACCTAGAAGTACTGAATTATCCAGGCTTACATACAGTTTTCCACTCGCCATTCAACTGTTAAATGTCCTATTATCCACTCAGAGAGCAAAAACAATACCCTGTGGATAATCATACATTATAAGCTGCAAGATAATTAATTATTGTCATGAGCATTTTGTTAGCTGTACAGATTCAAAGCTTCTCATTTCGTAAATATCTTTTTGATATAAAACAAATGACTTTACAGGTTTCAGAAGGGATTTGGCTTAACAGAAACTTCCTTGACTGACTCAAAAGAAAGTGCTGAAGGATATCTGCTCTTCAGAGTCTTACCCAAGCCTTACATTTGCTCTTTGGAGAAGGTAATGTGGACGAGTCAGAAGGGCAGTGCCCTCATATGTGCCTGGATCTGGATCACAAGGATACACTTTGGGAGTACACAAGCTGGGGAGGGACGCTTTGTCAGGGAGTGTAGTGACAGGACAAGGAGTAATGGTTTTAAACTAAAAGAGGGTAGGTTTAGATCAGATATTTGGAAGAAATTCTTCACTTAGAGGGTGGTGAGGCACAGGCACAGAGAAGCTATGGATATCCCATCCCTGGAGGTGTTCAAGACCAGGCTGGATGGGGCTTTGGGCAGCCTGGTCTAGTGGGAGGTGTCCCTGCCCATGGCAGGGGGTTGGAACCAGATGATCATTAAGGTCCCTTCCAATCCAAGCCATTCTGTGATTCTGTGACTTTTCATCACATTTACAGGCTGTTGTGTCTCAGCCCTTGGTCTCTGGAGCGGGTGTGAGACAAGGTCCCCTCAGCCCACCAGGCAGTGATTTGGTGTTCTGCACTTCACCATCATTAGCTGGAGTCAAATCAGCAGGTCTTTTCTGACAGTCTCAAGCAGCTGTTCCAGAGCAGTACTTCCCTATCACACTGTCCTATATGTACTAGCCAGGGATCAAAACCTTCTGCATTTCTTTTCCACCTGAGCCACCTTGTGGACCCTCTTCTTATAGCTAAAATGTTATTTTTGAGATAAAAGATACCAATCATGGTGTATGTTTCAGAAAACAGTAGTGGAAACTGACAAAGATGGAAGCACATGGGGATTGGACCTATCACTGCTTGATCACCAGGCTCTTTACCTCTGTGAAAAGAATTTGCTGGTTTTGTTGTAGTCCCTAGAAGGCCAGCAGCCTACACACACATACATAAAAATAAAGTAAAATAAAGTAAAATAAATAAAATAAAATAAAATAAAATAAAATAAAATAAAATAAAATAAA
>CM021766.1:34515916-34539224 GCA_011076525.1 Nettapus auritus | reverse complement strand
ATTTCATTTCATTTCATTTCATTTCATTTCATTTCATTTCATTTCATTTCATTTCATTTCATTTCATTTCCTTTCCTTTCATTTCATTTCCTTTCATTTCATTTCCTTTCATTTTTCTTCGTTTCTTTTCGTTTCATTTTATTTTATAATTTAATTTAATTATTTAATTTCGCTTAACTTTATTTCACTTTATTATTATTATATCTTATTTTTCGTCCCGTCCCGTCCCGTCCCGTCTCGATCCGTCCCGCGTTTTCCCTCCGGCCCAGCCCCCGTGGGGTCGGGGCGGTGCCGGAGGCGCGCGCAGGCTCTGACCGCGCCCCCGCTCCGCCCGCCCCCGCCCCCGCTCCGCCCTCTTGCGTCACCACCGACCCTCCCCGCCGCGGGGCGGGGCCGCCCCCGCCGCCAGCCAATAGAGTCCCGCCACCGCCCCCTTCCGTAGGGCCGCCCGGAGGCGGTGCGGCGCGACCAATCGGCGGTGCGGAGGCACGCACTGTCATCCGCTTCATTTGCATGCCGCGTTGCCATTGGCCGGGAGGAGCGGCCGGAGGGCGTTCCGGAAAGAGGCGGGGAGGGCGGGAGGAGGGCTGGCGAGCAACCCGAGCCGGCGGCCGCGCTCATTGGCTGAGAGCCCAGTTGGGGGCGGAGCCAGCCTCCCCGCCCTCCACGGGCGGGGCGGCGATTTGCATAGCGGCCCCGTATTTGCATATGCATGCGGTAGGCGGGGCGCGTTTTGGCGCGCCGCGCTCCTGGCGCGCTGCGCTGCTGCCTCCGGTGTGTGGTCCGAGGGGCGCCGCCGCCCCCGCGCCCTGACGCGTCCCCGCCGCCCCTCACCGCGCCGGGACAGAGCGAGCCCGGCCAGCTGGCAACCATTAGCGGCCCCAGCCCCTCCCGCTGATCCTTATAATCTTATTAGTTTAATGGGTCACGCAGCGCGGGACCTGTTTCCTACGGATCAAAGGCAAAGCCAGCAGGGTAATATCCCACCGGGCTTCCTCCGACCCCCCCCACGGGTGCTGCCGCTGCCCCCCCATCCCTTGTTAGCCCGTTTTGAAAAGGCTCCACGGCCGCTCTGCCCCCGGGCGGGGGCTGGCTGCAGCCGGCGGCACCCCCACGCCGCCAGCCGGGGCTGCGGGGGGGTCCCCGCCTCGCCCCCCCACCCAGGGACCCTACGGGACAGGCACCCGTTTGTCAGCCCCCCCGGCTCTCAGCCTGCAGTGTTCCCGGGGGCATCACCTTGCAGCATCCTATGCTTTTTTGCTGGTTTCGTTTTTAACCCAAAAAGTGTGAAATCGGTGAAAAAACAAGGCCGGGGACGGGATGGGATGCCCCGTGGCTTTGCCCGGCCGCCCCAGGGGCGGCGTTTTCCGCTCGGTGGCTTGTTTGTAGCGCGGGTCCCCCTCCCGCAGCCCCTGCGGTAACTCGCAGCGCAGTAAATTAAAGGCGCGCACTGTGGTCCGTTACGGGGGAGTGTTGGCTGACGGCTCCTGCCAAAGGTTAGCGGCCTCCATGCAGCCCCGGCAGGCTGGAGGGGAAATATTTGTACTCATTATCGGCAGATAAAGGCAAAGCTGGAGGTTACAGCAGGGAACGAAGCCCGGCGCCCCCCAGCACCGGCACCAACGCTATGGTCCTTCCAGGTCTCCGAGGCTGGAAGCAGCTCCTCTGTGTCCCTCTCTGTATTAAATGTACAAATACACCAACAGTGCAGCCCCGCACACGCAGGGTGGGTGACACCCGTGTAAAACACTTGTCTGCACGCATGCAAACCCCAAGGGAAACCAAGCTCCCAACGCACCATTGAACACCCCCGTGCCCTCGGGGGACTGAGCCCCGTACACAGGGGAGCAGGGGTGTGTGTTTGTGTGTGTGTGTGTGTGTGTGTGTGTGCAGGGGCACGCGTGTGTGCAAATAGGCAGCGAAACGACTTAATGCTCTCGCAAATCTCCGGGATTTTCCTTTCCGGACTTTTAAAGGGCTTTCAAAAGGGCGGAAAAATGTCGATAGATCTTTCTTTTACATCTCATAGAAAATCCATTATTTCCAGTTGCGGAGTCTCTGGCTCCCAAAATATTTGGGACATTAAAAGCCCTCCTGTCGGAATATCACAGATGATATATTATTCTCTCAGGTCGGAAACTAAATCTCGGTACTTACGGGCACACACACACAGACATACACAAATTTATCGATACGCGTTCATGGTACGTGTGCCAACACTACTTGTCTAACGCATCGAGAACTGGGCGTTGAGCATAGCCATATGCCCGCAAACCACACACATACACAGTGAGCTTTATTTTATTGGAGACTATTAATACACCAGCCCATAAAAACCTACCCCCGTTTAAATTTTATGGTGCTCTGCGCTTTCTTTAAGCGTGCCTGCTTGCGAGCGCAAAAGGAATTGTGAACATTGGATTATGTGTAAACAACGGGCTTTTTTTTTTTTTTTTTTTTTTTTTTGTATATGTGTGCTAAAGAAATATGTGTAATGCGGATAATTATAAAACTAGTGATTATTATTATTATTATTATTATTTAAAAAAGCAAGGACTGTTGTGAATGTAAATATCCACTTAAAGGCCACTTAAGAGGCAGCAGACATTACAGTGCTTTTCCCTGTCCTTACTGCCAGTGGCGACTACGCCAGCCTCTGTGGGTGTTTTCTACCCTATTTTCTCTTGGAAACAGATGTGTACTTTATTTCAGGCGAGCTTTCTGCTCTCCCCCCCCTCCCAGTCTCCGCCCATACCTGCTAATTCCCCGAGTTTATCCGCGCCACAGACAATAAAGCCATAAAGTGGCCTGCAGAAATTTGTTTGCCGTAACGATGTGTTATTTGAGCCCCGGCTTTCGGGACTCTGACACTTGCCCAGATCAAAGAGCCCCCTAAAAAACGCCGGGTGCTTCGGGGCCCGGGAGGAGGCCGGTGCCGGGGGATCCCAGGGGGGTCCCCCTCCGCCCGGTGCAGGTCCCAGAGGCTCCGCACCCCCGGCTCCGGGGCTGTCCCCAGTCTTTCCAGGACGTTTTCCCCGCTCCCCAGCTGCTGGTTTTGGGTGGGTGTCCCTGCGAGCTGCGCCTACCTTAGGCGGTTTTACGGCCCCCCGTCTAATTGCCCGGTATTAGTTTTACTACCAGATACTGGCTCCTGAAAAGTAGGTTTAAATTACGTGTTGCAGAAGCGATACCATAAAGCAGCAGAAAACAGAATCCCTCCTCCAACACATTTATGGGCTAAGGCTGCAAAGATCACAGGCTTCAGGTTTTGCCTTCGGTTTAAAGGTTGGCCCGGCACGGGAAGTCATTTGATAAACCCTAAGCTGTACTTCATAATCTTTACTGCTTTATGGAGCTTTCCAAATCTTTTAACACACTGTAACCTTTTCAAGACAGATTGCCAGACAACATTTCGGTGTTGGGTTTACTTAATGCGGCGCTGGCGAGGAAGTGAATTTTCACGGTGCCCACATTACTGCCGGGCACCCCGCCCCCCCCCGCTCCCCGGCCCCGCGGAGCCGTCGCCTGGGAAGATTTATGAAACCGGTGGATTTCTAATATCGTGCGCACGGATTTTGATCCGTCAGATTACAGCCTCCGCCGTGTCTGAGGCTGCCGCTGGTGAAGGGCGCTGGTGGTACATATTTCCTCTGATTAGCGCTTTCCTGGAGGGGAGGGAGCTTGTGATTTATTGCCGCGTCCAGGCATTTAGGAAGCGAAATTAACCCCAGAATGCCTCCGTCCCGTTTGAAGTTCACGGCTTGTTTTCTTTACAGTACGGAGCGCGGATCAAAGGCTCGAAACGCCCTCTCGTGTTTACTCGAGTTGCAAAAGAAAGAAAGGAAAAACAGACACCTCTCAGGCAATCAAAGCAGCGGCTCGCCGCCGCCGCAATCCAACACCCGGCGGGAGCCGAGGTCCCGATACCACCCCCTCCCCCACGAATCCCCCCCCCTTCACCCCGTGACGAAACGGCCCCGCCCGTGTGACGCCATCAGGCTGCTTCTTTCCCGATTTCTGCAATAAATTAACGGCGGTGACAGGCGGGAGGCTGAGACGGATCCGGTGGTGGTTTTATTTATTTATTTATTTAGGCTGAGACGGATCTAATGGTGGTTTTACTTATTTATTTATTTATTTATTTAGGCGGGGTTGTATTTTTTTAACACCCCCCCCCCCCCCCCCCCGAACAAAGCCGGCCTCGCCGCACAGGCTCTGGAGGGGGGCTGGAGCTGCCCAAGCAGCACCCGTCGGGCTCCTCCCGGTGCTGCTGCTGCCGACACGGCGGCACCCATGGGAAGGAAGCGAGGGGGGACACATTGGGACGCCCCGGGAGCGGCCCGGCCCCGCCGTCAATCAGTGCCGGCCACTCCTAAATCACGGCCTGGCACTGCCCCCGTCGCGCGCGCTGATTGGTGCGCGCCGCCCGTGACGTAGCGGCCGGGTGGTGCCGCAGCGGGCGCGGAGGCAGCGAGGGGGCGGCCGCGGGCTCGGGGGTCCCGCGCTGCTGGTGCTGCCCCCGGGAGGGTGACCGGGGAGCTCCCCCCCGGCAAGGAGCGGCTGCAGGCGGTCCCCCCAGCCCGTCCTGTGCCAGTTCTCTGCCTGCTCCGCTCACGCCCGGCCGCTGCCCGCAGGGAGCCCCGCTCTGCCGCTCCCGGGAAGCCCTGCACAGGCGTGTGGCCGCCACGCAGAAGCACGGGGGGCCGTGTGCGGGTCACGGCCGGGCTGTCCCGGCTGCGGGCACGCTCCGCCCGGGCACGCGCCGCGCGGCCCCGCACCGTGGGAACGCGCCCGGCCCCGCTCCCACGGCGGCCCCGCACCGCTGCCCGCCCCCGGGGCGGTGCGCCCGGTATGCAAATGAGCGCTGATTGACACCCCCGCGCCAGCCAATGGCGCGGCGCGCGGTGAGCTATTGGCCGGCGAGCCTGAAGCCGTCACGAGTGACGCGACCGATGCGCCAGCCAATCCACGGGGCGTATGCAAATGAAGGAGGCGGTGCCGGGGAGGGGAGCCGTAGCGGCGGTGAGCGCCACCCTGTGGCCATTCGGGGCGCTGCAGCAGCTCGGGGCCAGGGGTAGCCCTGGGGTCGCCCGGCGCCGGCAGCGCCGTTTTGGGGGAAATAAACGGGATAACGGAGCAGCGGGGGGCTCCCCTGCGGCCCCGCCGCCAGGGGAAGCGGCGTTTTGTTAAAGGGTTCGGGGGAAAGGAGAACGGCCCGGTGGTTCTTCCCCGAAAGGGTGAAGCGCTCCGGGGGGCGCTGCCCTGGGGGCTGTGTCCGGGAGCGGGGCTTTAGGGGGCTTTTCTGAGGTGCCCGCTCGAGTCTGGGGGCTCCTGCAGTGCTCCGGGGTCTGAGCAGGCTCCCTGAGCCCGGGTCCCTGTGCTGGGAGGGAGGACACACCTACATGCACGTACCCACACACACTTGTGTGTACGTGTGCCTTAAGTGTGTAATTTTGTGTGTAATTTTACGTATTAAAAAAGAAATCCCCCAGCGATGGGCACGCCTGAGCTGCTGCCTATCTCCTCCTCCTCCCCATCCGGAGCCCCATTCCCCGGGCACATCCAGCCGCCCCTCCGCCGAGCCCTTCCCGTCTTCTTATCTCTCTTTCAGGGGGTTTGTGTGTTTTCCTGTTCTCATTGGGAGCCTGCAGCCCCTGCTTTCATTTTCCAGAGTTTCAGGGCACGTTGTTTGCAACTGAAACAACTTCGAGGCGGCCTAAGCAGCAGCTACGCCCCAGCCTGGCGTGTAAATAACGCACGGATGGCAAGAAGCGTCCGTGTGTGTGTCTCGGGGCTCAACTGCAGCAGGTTGCAACCGTGTCTGTGCTGGTGGAAGTGGAAACATGCCTGAATTCAGTGCTCAGCGTTCAGAAATTATCCCATGAAAGAATAAACGTGACTTTTGCATGTAGCGAATAAAGGATTTGTTTTTGATATTCTGTTTTTGTGACTGGGGAAAAAGATCAAAGTCCACACAATTTATGTGGCCATAATGATAGTTTATCCCACTGTGACCCCACACATGAACATTTTTTTTCCATCCTCGGAGAAGGTTGAAGCACCACTTTCGCAACAAGCAGAGCAATTTTAGGCACGTCTTTATCTGTATCGTGTGCCTGGATGGAAGAGAGGGGGCTGCATGTGTGTGTGTGTGCCGGAGGGGTTAGCCGGGGGATGGAGAGAGGCTGTGGGCTTTGGGAAAGCAACGATTCCTGAGAACCCATGTGGAGTTCCCCTCCTTTAAAACCCTAAACAGACATTCCAAGGAGGAGGAAACAATCCCGATTTGTTTTCATTGGAGGTTGTAAAGCAAGACCCAAACAGAGTTAGAAATATAAACCAACTGAAAGATCTCCCAGCTGTTTAGCTGCTGCTTCTAAACAAGCCTGATCTCTTTTTCCCCCCTCTCCCCTCCCAGATCTCCCTGGCTTGTGGTTTCTCTCTAAATAAGGCAGGTTCCCTAGAGAGCAGCTCGCTCCCTCAAGAAATGACTGCATAACTTGCCGCGATGTGAAAGGGGCCTTGAGCCGGGGAGGGATCAGGGAAAGAGACGGCTCCACAGCCGAGGGAGATATCTGCTGTGGTAACAGGCAGAAACAAACGCCACGCTTTGACGCACAAGTCTGATTACCTGACGGCTAAGAAAGAATCCCTTCTCCCGTCCCCAAATCGTTGGAAATAACTGACCCCATGCAAAATTGGTCCCCCCTCTGTTTTCCTGGTGTGCGGCTCATTCCCAGGGACTGCAGGGGAGCCGAGCTGGTCCTGCAGTGAGACCCATGTGCTTCCCGATGAGCTCCTAGTGGTCACCACCAGACCCTGTCCCCCCCATTTTCTCCTTTCCTCTCCCTAATCCTGTGCCTCTCCCAGCTTCTCCCAGCCCTTCTCCAGAATCCCACCTAATTTCTGGCCCGTTCTTGGACCACCATTTCTTTTTGTTTCAGTCAGAGCACTTTCCATCCTAACACTATTGACTGCTGAGTTTGTGCTTTTCTGGTCTGTTTTATTTTCGTACGGCGTTCAGGAACTGTGACTTTGGCAGACTTGTACTCCACAATTTCTTTGTTTCTGTTCGCCTGCAGTGGTGAAGCCCTGAAATCCCCTTGCACTCCTTGACTTTCCCCTCTCCGTGAAGTTCAGAGGCTGCAAGAATGCCGGAAAACAGCCAGATCCGCGCCGGGGGCGATGGACGGAGCGGGACAAAGCACAGCTTGGCCCCCTTCCTGCAGCATCACGTCTGCGAGTCCAACAAAGGCCATGCAGAGCAAACAGCAACAAACTAAAAGAAAATGAAGGGTTTGAAAGAAACCAAACCAGGCCCCCCCACCCACATATTTTTGGGTTACGGCTGTAGATATTACCCAGGTTATTTCCCCCACGTTGGGCTTGGTGCGCGTGAAGTGTTTTGCATTATCGCTGTGTTCCCGGTTAGAAAACTTCACTAAACGCAGCCCCCATCGCTACGAAGAGCCCTGGGGGGGGTTCTCGGGGCTGCACCAAGGCAGGGATGGGTGCCGGGGCTGTTTGTGGGGCCGTACCCACGGGTTTCGCCTCGCCCCGAGCTGCACGGCTCCGGGCGCAGCCGCCGGAGGGCAGCAGACACCGCGGGACACGGCCCGGCTCCTGCGGCCCCGCCGAAAAAAACAGGGCTGCCGGCTTTGCCCCCAAATTCTGGGTGATGGAAGGGAGGGTTTGGTCCATGCGAGGGGAAAGCGAGCTGCTGGAAACGGGGGTTAGCGGCAAGTGGGTTCCCGTGGCAGTGCTTCCACTCCTGTGCCCCGGTTCTCGCAGCCTGAGCAAGGGAACGAAGCCTTTTGAGAACATTTCTGCAACGTGAAAAATACCCAGACATGTTTTTGAAATGAATGTGGGCAGCCTGGGGAGACATCCACATTAGTTCCCTTGCAGAAAGCAGCAGGGCAATGCTGGAAAAGCAGAGGGCTGACTTACTGACACCTAGATGTGGAAGTGATTGTGGGGCCTTAAAAACTAGGGAAATATCTGCTCTTAATCTGGAGGAGAGCTCTTAGCACAAACCAGGCAAGGGATGCACAGACTAGACCTGCATACACACCGGAGCACATTATTTCTGTGGATTTGCAGGTGAGCTTTCCAACCAGTCCACTTTGCCCATCCTGATGTTTGTCTGAATTCTCTTCAGCAGCAGTCATGGGATGGAGTTGTTGGGCCCCAAACAGCAGCAGAAGGCAAATTTGCTGGTTGCTTTTTGCTGGCACTTTCATCAGCAACCTGCCCATCAGGCTGGTCCTAATTCCCTGTCAGGAAGCACAAGCGGATGACTTAACTAACCGACTGCAGAGAAGTGACAAGCTGAAATACTCAACCCAAGAATAAACAAAACTCACAGAGAAAAAAAAGATCCGAGTCATTTCAACATGAGATTTCAACATGAGAGCTGTGTACCAGAGAGGTAGAAGAGACACGAGTCCCATGTCAGAGATCTCATGGTGCTTTTGCAAAACCATAGCTCAGTGAATGCCCAGAAAATAAACCAGTGGAAATTTAAATTGTTTCACTGTAAAAAAGCTCCAAGGTTTAGATGTTGAGCATGTTGTATAATGTAAATGCTGTACTGGCATGGTTAGATGCATTCCCAATGTTACAAGAGGGGTCCGAGTGGTCCCAGGACTCTGTGAATATGTATGGAGTCCATAACCTGTGGCTGAAGGTCCTGATCCCTCAGAGTCTGCCATAGTTGCTGCTGACATGGTAACCGCAGTTTCTGTCATGTCCCTGATCGGGAGATAAAAGGCCATTGAGCACAGGGATGCTTGGAGCTGAATGGGAGCATTGCAGCGGTTTCAGAGCCAGTGTCTCTATACATGACATTCAGGACAGATTCTTTCTTCTCTTTTTCAAAACAAAGAAACAAATGAAACAGGAAAAGCTCGGCAAAGAAGCTTGGAGGCTTTCTCAGCCTCGTCTTCCAAGCCTGGGTGCACTGCCCTGTGGACACAGAGGGACCGTGACAAGTCGCACCGGGAGCCTGCAGCAAAGTGGCTGATAATGCAGATGCTATGATGTATGGGCAAAGAAAGGCCCATGCTCCAGCCGTGCTCTGGCCTCATTCCACACACGGCTGATAAGCAGTTTTGATCATTTTGCTTGTTGCCAGTGACATGATCCTTCCAAAGGGTAACGTATTTTAGCTTGGACATCGCAAGGCTCGTTCTCCACCAGCCAGATTAAATGACCACTTTGACATTTTGCATATGCTGTCATCCGCATGCACAAAGCATCACACTGAAAAGCAGACACTGAGTGTTTTGTTGCCCAGAAAAACAAGCCAGGCTCCCTGCAAAGGTGTGCCCACTGTGCTAAAGTAGGGACGTGCAAGATTGTATCCACAAGGGTTTTTTCCCCTGACATCCCCAATAATTACTCACACTTCAGGAAGCAGCAAGATGTAGCAGTTCGAGCAAAGACTGCTATTACAAGAAACGCTAATGGGAATTGCAGGCTCTAATTTCACTTCTGATCCTGGTGCCTCTGGCTTAGGTATCTCAGGCCAGAGCTGCACTACATGAATGAAGTCAAGGGAATAATACTGACTTAGCCTATTTTGGAAATCTGTCCCGCTGTGTTCTTTATCTGTTTGCCAACATAAAGCCTCACATGGAAACTTATAAAACAGTGTTTGGGTGGTTTCTGGATAAACTCTTGAACAATGTTTCGTATATATATATATATTTTATAATATGGAATTGGTCCTGTTACTATGTTTTCCTTATGTATTAGTGGAAACTCAGAGCAAGAGGCAGATTTTTTTATTTTTATTTTTTGAAGGTGGGAAGCCCCTCTCATGATGACTAACTGGGGTTATAAACAGCATTTAATTTGGTGTGAAGATTATAGGTTTCAGCTCTTGGACAATAAGTGGAAATGAATGTTGTGCTTGATGCCAAAGCTTTGAGCTGAAGGAAGGGGGAGAAGAAGGGGGAAAAAAAGTGGTGTTTTTGTTTTGGAAAACTGCTGAAACCCTACATCATGGGAGACTGATTTATTGTAATGGTCCCCAGAAAAAAATTATTTCTCATAAGCCTGAACTTTAGAAATGGTTCTCCCTGGGCATGTCAGAAGAATCTGCATAGACTTAGGTATGACTTAGATATTCTGGGGAGACATTAAGCATGGAAACCATCTCACAATCGTCACTGAGAACAGGATACTAGTAGTGAGTAAGTTTAGTCCCATGTGCTATGCCTTTGTTTTGGCAAAGGAAAACTTGGTGGCCCAAGGGTGAGAATCCTGGAAGCCCAATGGATGTATAGAGAATCATTATGCCTTGCATTTCTGCAGCTGGTCCATAAAACATGTCTTTCTTTCAAGTCTTTACATCTGTTTAGATCCCACCAGTGACACCAGGTGTCATGAGATTTCCTCTGGCCCGACTTTCTCCGTGTGCCCATGAGCAATGAAGAATTAGGGCTTACTTATTGTTGTATCTCTGTCACAGTCTATGGAGAGGAATACTATTTGAGAGCACATAAAAAATTGCCATGGATTGACTGTAGGAAGCATAGCACAGGGACCATTAGTGCAGACAGAGCTAAGACATATCATCTTACTGGATGAGCTGGGGGAACTATGATTTCTCTGTGGACCAGGAGTGGTGGGGAATGTATTCCTGTCATACACCCATAAGGAGGAAGGTTAAGGTGATCTGGTACGAAAGGAGGGGACTTTCCAGCAGGTTCAGAAGGAAGTGTATTCATCCTGGAATCCATCTTCATGGATGCATAAAAATGCATGGGGGCTGCAACAGTACCTGTTTACCTACAGCCCCCAGCTTCTCTTAGGTAAGTAATTGTGAACGTCGTTGTGGCATTTTTGTGTGTGCCCTTTTCCCTCCAGCTATTTGTCATTTTCACAGGCTTTAATGACATGAGTCTCTTGGCACACCGGCTATGCATTTCCCATGGGAGGACTGCACTCACCCCCTTAGGCACCTTGCCCAGTGCAGGCTGCAGAGCATCAGGAAGGAAGAGGGATGGGGAAGGTGCTAGGGTGAAGAGTTGTGGAGAAGAAAGAGTGATTTGCAAAGAAGGTGATTTGGAGATCACTCTACCTCAGGAAGTTCAGCTGAGTGCAAATGTAATTGATGATTACCAGATAAGCAATATGTCTATTGGAATTTTGCACGGATACAGGCAATGTTTTCCATGTAGCTCAGAAATGACCTCAGAGCAACTGCCTTTTGCTGTAAAGCTGTATTTTTTTTTCTTTTTTTTTTTTTTTTTTTTTTTCTTTTTCATTTTTTTTCCCCATCAAATTAATTGCCTGCAAATTACCTTTTTTCCTCCTTCCTACTTCCAGAGGTGGAAGAGCCAGTCAGAAAGGGCAAAGTGCAGCAGTGTCCGAGGGCCAGTGGGCCACTGCCCTGTGACAGAGGTTTCTGCCTTCCTCTGCTCCCTCCTCATGTTGTGTCAATTTGGGAGATGAAGTCAGAGCCTGAAAACATTGACAAAAAGTCTGTTTTACTTGGGACTCACCCTTCTCTCCTCCTCCCCAACAGGTCTCTGCTTGAAAGGTTTATTCTGTATTTTTCTATTCAGACTCATCACCAAATGCTGTGATCCATCGGAGAGTATTTTATTTCTAAAGTGAGCAATCTTCAGCATGGTAGGACTTAATCCCTCTGACATAAACTTCCAGGTCTAATGTAGTGACATATTCTTGGGCTTAAGGGCAGAGCAGTTTTCTAAATAGGAGGGGGGAAGGGGGAGAGAAAAATGAGAAAACCTTCTCCTTTCACGTAAGAACTGGCCAATTAGTGGTTTGGACACCCCTACCAGATACTGAACAGAGTGGATGGAAAAGGTATGTTCGGCTTGGGTTTGACTTTCCCTCATCTTGTAGTTTTTGGCAGGGACTCAGACCCTTGCCGTCTCCCCGCTGGCCCTGCTGGCTTGCTCCCTCCAAGGTGGTGACAGCATGTTTTTCAGCTGCACCAGAGGCCACAAATTTCATGTCAGGCTTCAAGATACACAGCTTGATAAACACATCTGCCTCCAGCGATTGGCAGCATTCTTTCTGGAAAGGAAAACAGCAAAAGAAAAAAAAAAAAATAAAGGAGGGGGGGGTGCTTTATATAAACAGGCCAAGCGATATGCGGGGCATAGCACAATGCAGCACTGTGGGTCTGTCTGCGCCCCGGCCGCTGGACTCTCGTTGACAGGGCCTCAGCAGGAGTGCTGCTCATTGCCATGACTGCCCCGGCAGCCAACATGTCTGCCCCAGCCTCAACATGGCCGCCCTTCCAACCAGCCTACCAACTCTTCCAAACACAATTCTTGTTTCCCCAAGCAAGTAGGATAATATAAGAGAGGACAGGACTTGCTAGTTGTCCTAGACTGAACCTTGTTGTGATTGCCTGAGTCAGGACTGCAGGCTCAAGGGAGATTTTAATGACATTAATGTGATTCCTGTGAATCTGATTCCCTATAACTGCTCATTGTATGTTTAAAATGCTCTCCAGAAGGTTCCATTTACCCTCTCTGTCAAGATCACTGATGTCATGCAACAGCCTATGGAAATGAACGTAGTAAAGGTCTTGATGTGACAACATGGCAGCTGGGATGGCAGAAGTCATCCTTGATCCCAGATGAAATTCCTTGTCTGCCTTCCCATTCCCACCCAACTTCCCTTCAGCTGAATCTTGTGGAGTACTTTGTGGATGGAAGCTAGCTGGGACTAGGATCATCTCTTGCTAAACTCAAGTGCTTTGCAGAAGCGTTAATAATGATGTGAATCCCTGATTCCTTGTGCTCTGAACACAAGCTACTAGTCTTGACTGTGGTGGTTTTTCTGCAGCTCTCGTACAGTCAGCTCCCCTGGGAGTGATGGAAAGATGATGGATTTCTCTCAAAAAGAAATTAGACTTTGGCCAGCAGTAGCTCTGGCCCAGAATAGTAAGTTCCCATGTGTTTTTTTTTTTTTTAATTTTAATTTTTGACTGCCATGGTAGCGATACCATGACAAACTCAAACTTACTTGTCTGTTCACTAAGAAAGCACAGAGTGGAAAGTATTTGAAAACCAACCCAAGATCCTCACCTTTTCTTCTGCCATATTCTGCCTAATCACAGTTGGAGACTTCTGAAGCAAAGAGCCCTGTGTTCAGTCATCTGTCAGGGCTGTTAAAGAAAATTGTAGGGCACCTTTGGTGCAGTAGAATCTGGCATAAACCCAGTGTGAAATGCTGGGTCTTCCCCACTGTAAATACTTCTGTTAAAGGTTGATGGCTTTCCACTCTACAGACAGGACCAGATCTGACAATTTCTCAGGAATATATGGAGTGGTTAAACTATAGGCACTCATAAGAATCTTGAACAAAAAAATCAGCAGTTAAAAAAATAAAATCATGAACAGATGATGAAAGTGCATATTCGTATTTTATCCCCTGAAGCAGAAAAAGGAGAAAAAATCCTTCTGCACAAATTCCTCAGCTTAGAGAAGGAAATGGCTTCCTGTTGGGGAGGGGGCTTCCTTTATATTTTAAAACTCCATCTGCTGTTCCCCAGTTAGTTAGCAGGGTGGACAGGGGCACAGCAACTGTTCTGCAAATGTATCCTTCCCCCCCCACCCCCCCAAAGGTCTCAGGGCACTAAGCAGAGGTGCTGGGGAGTTTTTCCTTCCCAGCTGGGTACACGTGGCAAACTTCACTTTGCAAATGCACATTTGTAAGGTTTCCTATGGGACTCATGATTTTCCTCTTTCTGAAGTGGCTGGGGAACACCAACCTTGAAGGGCAGGGTATGTTTGGAATATACTGCTCCTTTTGTATATTCTTTGCTTTCTTAAATCAGAGCTCAATTTAAAATGCTGTGGCTTGAACAATTCAGTGCAAGAGAGAAAAATAACACAGTGGGGGGTAAGAACAGAGTTTGATTCTCAGTCATACTAATCAGCTGTCTTTACAAAGAGACTGCAATATGTTTCAGGGAGTGATTTATCCCTCAGTAGTGTAAGGTGACTTTAATAGGAGACTCCGTCCTTCCATCCACAAGCCCTCATCCCTCAAATGCCTTTTATTCCTGTCAAATATCTTTTCTTCCTATAAATTCCCCTGCACAAACTATACTTCTGAAGCAACGAGACTGTAAGTCAAACTTCTTGTAAACCATTGAAGGCTTTGGCCATAGTTTGGAATAGGAGCGTGTGAGGATTAAGGCAGTCTGGATGCATCAGAATGTGAAGACTATTCCCATCTACACAATTCACATTAGCAAGGTCACTGTGCCTTGTATGTTTACTTCTATAAGTGGAAAAGCATGTCAGCTATATCCTTTTTAAAAAAATTATTTATTTAATTAATTATTATTATTATTATTTTTTTTGAGAGCTGGTGTGGCTGTCATTTGTTGTTACCTGTTTGTCAGAGGAAGCACACAGGAGTCAAACAATAGTCTGATGCAATAAGAGAAAAGATCCCTGTCCTGGACTGGTAAATGGAGCCTCTGTGTTTGCTGTGACCTCTTCTTCCTCAGCTGATTGTGGATCATAACGATTGCTGCCATTTGGACAGGAATAATTAATGAGATAAATGTAGGTTAGTGGCTTGTGAGCAGCCAAGGGCAAGGCTGCCTGTCCATTTCAGCTCAGCCTAAACCATGGGGGCACTTCCTTCCTGAGTCAATAGTGATCCTGTAATGCTAACAAAAGACCCCCATTGATCATTGCCCTCTGGTAATTGCTGCCAGTGTGAGCCTGCCTCTCACAACTTGTTGACATCTCTGGACAATTTAACTAAGCCTCTTTAAAAGGTCTCTGCAAAAGAAGCAGGCTGAGGTCTATAACTGTGTGGTCAGTAATGTAAGGACAAATAAGAGTCTTCCCCAGATATGCCAGGGGAGGGTAAACATGGTGTTCCAAGCCACAGCACTTTTATGGTGTTATATGAGATCTCCACGTCTAGCTTCAGTGCTGTTTTTCTTCTGACTTACCTTACTTGGAGATCTGGCCAAAAGTGGCATTTTTGTTTCATGGGAATTTACATGTGTACATGCAGAATACCGTCTCTGGCTTGAATTAGACCAAATCCAACAATTTTTTTTTTTTTTGGGGGGGGGGGGGGGGGAAATTGCACCCTCTCCTAGTCTGAGAGTTCCCCATATTCAGCAGCATCTTTGTTCAGAGGTGTTCTCAGGATGTTCACTGTGAATTGACAGCTTACTAAGAGCTGGTGTGACCTTAGGGTATACATTCTAGCCTTGTCATGCATTTCCATGGATTATCCTGGAATTGTCTGTACCCTCTAGACAGACCTTCAGGGCAAGTTTGGCAATAAAGGCCTTATATTCCAGGGACATCCTGAGAAATCAATGTAGAAGTCACCAGAACCTCAGCTTGGATGAACATTAGTCCAAACTAAGATGCTTTGGATGAAGCACCTGGATGCTAAGAAATTCCCCACCGGCTCTATTGCCTACCTTTCTTGATGCCATAGAATTCTGCCCAAAACACCATGTCCTGAAACAGAAGATAAAACCTCTTGGTGGTAGGGTGTATAACAGCACTGAAAGGTCTTTATAATGGAAATTTGTCCAGTTAGCCAGTATTGGCACTGGAGCTGTTTGGTACTGGCATCAGAAGTTCTTAGTTATCTTTTGCTATCATTTCCACAGGCTCTTGATCTTTGGTCCATTCAGGGTCCAAACTGGAGTCTGCTCAGCCACTGTGCTGATACAAATGCTGTCATATTTGCCTGCAACTGCAGTATTTATCATATCTTCAAGACACAGGACCCTCACAACTGGCAAGGTTTTCCTCTCCCAGTATTGTTGTTCAGTTATAGTTGAGGCAAAAACTATGGATTGTTCAGCTGATACATTCTTCAGGAAAACTGAAAAACAGTTATTATTTCAAGTGAAAATCACCATGAATTGCTGGAAAAAGAAAGAAGAAAAAAATAAAGATAGAAAAAGCAAACAAACAAACAAAAAAACCTAGTGAGGAACACCACAGTGATTTCTGCACAGAAGCAGAATGGGGAGAGCAAAGTTACAACATCTGCTTCCCAGGGAAGCGTGGCCAAGAATGAAGTGGACATCCAGTCAACACTAGATGTTGTCATAAAGTAAGCACAGGGCCCTGACATCATTCCAGCTTAGGAGACGGAAGGTTGGTCACCAAGGACATCTGTTTCTTGCTCAAAGGTTGGGAGATGGACTCTTTGTGGAAATTTCACATGCCACTTTTTCTTCTGGGTTAGCGAGAAGTACAATCCTTTTGAGATTGATGGTTGTCTTGCATCTTATGTATGTGCAGGTCTGATGTTCTAGTAACACCAGATGACACTTTACCCTTTACAATATTGTTGAATCGATAAATGCAGACCTTGTTTATTAACTACAGCTGACATTGTCTTGCCAAGGACTCATGTAAAGCAGATCTGGGTAATACTGGGATTCGGTAATGACAGCTTATATTAAAAGGGAAGCATAAGGCTGAAGCTTTACCACAGGATATTGGTTTTCTACAGATTCTAGTAGGGTAAGATCAGTGTCTCATCTTGCCAGAGTGGATAGACAGAGTAAAACACTATGTGAAGCATGGATCTTTTGAAGGACACAGAAAAAAACAAGGGCTTTTCTCAGCTGTCAGAAATGGTGTAGCAATTTTGAGAAGAGATGCCATTCCCTCCCTTTCACATTATTGCTCATCGAACTGGTACCATCTATCTGCCACAGGTAGCCCCTTCAATTTGTGTTTAGAGGAAACAGAGTAAGCAGCTGGACCGCAGCCAGACCCTCAGAGCCCCAGCTGGTGTGTGAACATGTTGCAGTGGTCCTCGGTGGGAGCTTGCACACTAGTGGGCTGTGGTGTCCCAGCACTCAGCCACTGCCTTCTGGATTGGTCCTCTGGAAAACGCTCGGTGTATGGGAATCTTGAGGCAAAATCATTAGGGAAGATCCGGATACTTTTCTGCCCAAATGACATCCAAAGGCAAACATGAGTCATGTAGAGGATGTCTTGATCAGGCCTTCAAATAACTGATTACCAGTTCCAGGAAAGTTGCTGTCATGTCAGTTTAGCTCCTCATGCCTCTCTGCCATATCTCCCCAAATGGTATACCTTAGAGCTTATAAACCATTGCTTATTTATTTATTTATTTATTTATTTTAATTCCTTAAATATGCAACAACAGATGAAAATGACACCTTCACATTCTGTGTTCTTCCCTGAAATTTTCTCATGAGGGGTTTCCTCCCTCTTACCTGTCTCAGTCCTTTCTTACCCCCCACTTCACTGGCTGCCTCAGCTGTGGCAACCCAAGGGTTACTCAGAAGACAGCTTGTTGGAAAGGCATTTTAACTAGAGGAGCAGATACAGAAACAAACAAGCACCAGTCATTCTCCTGGCTCCTACTTTCTTTAATGCCTTCATCTTGGAGCCAGTGTGAGGTATTATCACCCATCTTGTGCAACACAGACCTTTCCAAAAAAGAAATCCCTCCTCCAACCTTTTCAGGAATTCTCACCTCCTCTCCAGCCCTGTGGGTTATTGCAGGAATTGATTTACTTCGCAGTGGAAATTTTTGCAGATGTCCAGGTGTTTCAAAGGGAGACGAAGCCAAAGATGGAGCTCTGATGTTGCCTGGAGGCTGCCAACTCTGCACTGTCTGTCCACATACCCTGCACATCACTTCCAGTCCTGCCTCACCTCAGAGGCCATGGTCCTGACAGGAACAGAAGGAACAGAATATTCACGTCATGTGATGCTCTTAATCAGGAATGGGTGTTGGAGGGAAAGAGAGAGAAAGGGTAACACCTGGCTAATTTAAGCAGCAATGTAAATCAATCAACTGCTGCTCAGGGCCTTCAGCAGCTTTGTGCTGTCCTTAGTGTAGCAACCTTCAAGAGGTCTGTAGAAAGGTACAGACAGTTGCTGTCATTTCTCCTACTGCTTCCCTTTCTCTCCCCTTAGCAGCTTGCTGAAACCCTGTATTTTAAGTCTCTTCCTTTAACGGCCTCCCAATAGGATTCATCCCCCTCAGTCCCTGCAGGAAATCTCCTCCTACACCTGGATCTGGGATATGATGGGAACGAAAAAACAAGCAAACAAACAAAAATACAACACAAAAACACCCCCCCCCCCCAAAAAAAAAAAAAAGACCTTTTGTAGGCAGTGGCCTGCTGGCTAATGCAAGTTTGCTACCCTGTTTGATCCACTGAATTTTATTTTTATTTCTTCTGTGTGGACAGAATTTCTGCCACCAAGTCCACAGGGGCATTATAGGAACCTTCAACGAAGTCCAAGAATCCCTTGGCACTGTGTTGTCCCAGGGCAGGATGGCACAAAGAAAATATGTTGCAGAGAGCCCTGCTATATGACAGAATATTTGTTTCTCTTTAATAAAATCACAGGCTCTGCTCAATCCTGTGTGAAAATTTCCTTATCAAAATGAGAGCTATAACTATATGGAAAACTACAATCTTGGTTGTTTAAAAAGTAAGCTACCTGATTCTTCTGGAGGGCTGGTTTTGTTGGTCTTAGTATGAACCTCCTGGGGTGCTTGGATGCTACAAGCAGACCTTCCTTAGCAAGCAAATAAAACACAGCCTGGAGAGACAGGGTAAGTATTCTTCGTAACCAAAAATGATCCAGAATAGGGCCTTTTCCTCATTAGAATAGCACAAGAAGCATGCAAACCTTAGTAAAGAAAGAAAAAGAATAGCAGTCCACTCACAAAATAAACAAAATAAATACATGGGGACAAAGGAGTGGGTCACATTGAGGGTGAGTTTTTGTGTGCATTTGTGTTTCAATCAAAAGGAAGCACTCAGAAAAGATAGGTGTAGAAAGACCTATCTGTGTAGTCTCCTCTGTGGAAAACACAAGAAAACATGGCTCATGGGCTAACTGGGAATTAATTTCTCGCTAAGTTAGACAACTGATTTCTTCAGGGTACTTCAAAAAGCCCAGCCTGTGAATTTGTTGACTGCAGTTCAGAGAGTTGGGCAGAAATGAAGGCTTGTGGAGATCAGTCCGGGCACGGCTGGCCCCACGGCCTCTGCTCCACCATTCCCTGTCCTTCTGTGCCATCTGTGGTGGATGGTTTGCAGTCCAAAACTCTACTCAAGACCACACTATTGTGAAAAGCCTCAGAATCTGGGTGGTTTCCAGTGCTTGTAAAGCATCTCACCCATCAGAACTATGGAAGAAATGTAGAAAACATCAGTGACGCTGTGGAATAAATGTTGCATTATTAAGTGCATTTATACATGCTTGTCTTCATACTGCTGAAGCCTAAGTCTCCAGAAATGACTAGCTTAAGAAGGCCTGCAATGTGAACATCATGCAGTTGATTTTCATCAAAGACAATTATCTGGGTAACATTCTTTGGGGGATATGTTTGTTCATGGTGCTTGGTATCCAGATGGGACTGGATGTCATTAACCATCAGGGTGCATGAAAAGGAAAGAGCAGAATAAGCATTATTCCCAGCATGGTGGCTTTTAACCCCTTGATGAAGAGAGCCAGAATTTCCTGAGGCTTAGGAGGCAATTCTGGTGCCAGAGCTAAAGGAGGCATGGAGTTCATTTTATTTTGAGTAGGTTTTATGAGTTGATCTCTGGCATTTTCCACTGAGGAATTCCACTGCATTCTCACATGTATAATGGCTTTTTATTATTTTTTTTTATTTATTTTTATTTTTTTTTAATTTTTCCCTCCCCAACAAAGGTAAAACAGAGATGTGCAAAGTGCACATCTATATGCTATACGCATATCCAGCCAGGACAGAAGGCAACTGCCTTCTTCCTTGAAAATATTTAGCATATTTCAACTATGGTCTGCATTTTGGTTTTGTGTTCATTTATTTTCTATGTGCAATTCAAAACACTGATACAAATAAATCTTTTCCAGTTTACAATTTAGCTATGTTAGAGTTTTCTGCATTTTTTATGCTAAGGTTTAAGACTACCCGGAGAACTAGAATTGCCTCTGCCTCCTCCCTGTTACCACCTCCATCCAGGGTCACTTTAAATGGAGTACAGTTGCACAGAAGCTTCACCTTGGCTCCTGAGACATGCAAAATCTCAGCAAAATTAACTTGAATTTTTGGCTCTGCAATGAAACCAAAAGCCCAGGCATTTTCTCTTGGTTTCAGCTTTCATAGGGACAATTCCATGCAGCTTGAGTCCTTTGAGAAGTGCCAGGCTCCTAATGAAAAGGAGCTGGAATTGCTGGTTGAGGTTTCATGAGCAGGCAGGAGAGGAAAGAAAGAGTGAAATTCGGCATTACTCAGAGCTTGTGCTGACAGACGAATTAAAATGTAAACCTGGGCTAAGATTTCCAACACCAGAGCATAAAGTTAAGCTTGTAGGTTTCTCCCCAGTCTCTTAAATAAATCCTAATTTTAAGAAGCCCTCACTGCCCCAATATTTCCCTGCAGAAATTTAAACAGAGTTTTAGGAGCATCTAGTTATAAAAGCCTTGGCCCAGTTTTCCAGATATATGCTACAGTAAATCATAGCATGTTTCACAGTTTAAAAGAGGAAGGAAACTGCAGATTTAAAAGTGAATAAGATGCTGTTCTTGTGTTCAAAGTCTTTGCAATGCAGGAAGAAAATGTTCAGATCTACACCAAACCAAAAGCAAGCCTCAAACCAAAACTCAACATCTAAAACCAGAAGATGCTAACTGAGTTGTGTTCAATAAGAAAAAAAAAAAAAAAAAAAAGTCACATTTCCTGGAATAAATACCCATGATGAGAATATTGGGAAGCTCCTTTACTCTGCAGACTTGGAGACGAAAGGCAGGAAAAAAGAGCCCAGGTTGGATTCTAGTGCTCTACAATGGGCCGTACTACTTTTCCAGACCTTCTCATTTGGGGAGTTAAATGTATGTAAACTTCTGAGATTTATTTGGTGAACCAATAAAATTGATTTGAACAGTCCTGCTGAAAAGTGTTGCTGCTCATTTGGTTTCTTTGCTTGGTTCAAAATTGCCTGAGGAAAATGTCTTCCCTTCAAAACATGGTGCTGGCTGGTTTTCCCAAGTCATCTGCCTCTGGAAATTTCTGCCTCGCCATCTCCCAAGCCAGGAGAGATGTAAGGCACACAACAAATGATGTGGGTGTGCATTTCAAATGAAGCCAAAATATTTCATGGTCACATCTTTTCTGTACCGTGCTGAGATGATTTGCTGAATCAAGACCCAAAAGCAGTTTGAGATGCCTTTGGGCTGGCTGGTGAGAAGTTGACTGAAATAAATAAAGGGTTTCTTTTCTTATGTTGCATGCATGGCAGTGAGCCCTGCCAAGTGGCTGCTCTGCAGCAGGGTTTAAATAACATTTTCTCATCTCTCATTCCATTGAGGCGATCGATCCGCCAAGGTTTGTTTTGGCAAGAGCTTGCCTATTGTGGAATGTAGAAGAGAATGGGAGAGCCTCCAGTGGCTGGGGGTGGGGATGATGTTGATTATGAGAAATTTAGTGAAATATTTGCAGTATTCTGAGCATCAGAAACTAAGATTCCTTGAAAAAAAAATGAAGGAAATATCATGAAAAGGTGTAAATAATCACTTAGATGCCATCTGGTATGAGGTCTTGTGGCAAAGAAAAATGGACATGACACTTTGCAATGGGAAAAAACATTGTTTTAAGACAATCAGACCCATCCCATCCTTTTCTGTAGTTTCTCATGGATAATTATAACAGGAGTGACAATAACCTTACCAATGTAAGGAAGACAATGTTGCAAAAATAAGGCAACAAAATAATTCTTTAAAAAAAAAAATATTTTTTTTTTTAAAGAAAAAAGTTAAGAATGTTTTTTATACTAGGCTGTAATCACCCATTCCAGCAACAACTTCTGGGAAAAAAAATAAAAATGTTTGTGTTGAGTTCTGAAAAGTCACTGCATGCTTCTTCTTGTGAAGCTGGAAAGAGCTGAGTGTATCCGTGCCATGTAGTACCCTGGGCTGGGAACTTGACTCTCTGTTTTAATCTGAAACAGCCTTGTGTTTGCATGTGCCAGGTGCTGCTAGGCTATGTTAGGCAGCGATGCAAGTCCTCCTGTGCAGGGGTGCAAGGGAAAAGCCTGACTCTGCCCAGGGCCACTGGGATCTTGAGGCTGGCTCGGCTGGACAGATGCTGGGAGAGGAGGTAATGAGTGAGCAGAGGGCTTGGCACAAGCCCTTGGGTTGTGTCTCCAAAGTCAGCCTAGCCACAGCCCTGCCAGGAGATGTGAAACCTGAACAGGTAGGGGCTGTGCAAAAACCCTTTGTGAGAAGAAGAGCTGCTGCTACCTGAGCCTGGAGGTTGAGCTTGGCTTCTCTGGGCTGGAAGCTGCTCACTATCCACACTTGGTGGTACCTTCCCAACAATTTACAAGATGCAAAAGCTGACTCTGCTCACGGGTCATCAGTTCATATTGGCTAATAAAATCCACACCCTACCCACAGGCACTGCTGGTCAATATGCCTCTCTGCTTTTGACTGCCTAAAATGATACCATACTGTTTGGCACAGCTGTACATAGAGGAATTACATTTAAATTCTCCCATAAAAGAAGCATTACTTTACAGTGATATTAAAAGAAACCATTTATGAGTGTTAAATCTTTATTTAAGTATAATCCTTACCATGTGCTGGGTGGAAAAAGGCAGCAACCTGGAGAATAAGAAAGGTAAACTCAGCGCTTGGGGCTTTAGAAACACTTCAATTTTCTAGATTATTTTTTTGGGGGGGGGTGAAAGGTCTTTGGGTAGGGAGGGAGTCCAAACTCTGGTTGGTCAAAACATGCAAAAAATGGTTTATTTATTTATTTGCTCATATAGAGGCATAATGTTAGCCACATTTAAGTGGCATATGAAGTAACTAAAATGAAAGGGCTGTTACTGCTCCCTCCCTTACTTCATGCAGGGTAAATGTTATGGTGTTTAGCTTATGGTATGGTGCTTCCACACCATGTGGAAGCAGCTAAACTTCCCACCATCTTCCTATTCACTCTGTGACTCCCTAATCTGTATGTTCATACCACATTCACCATACCTTCCACACTATCTTTTTTCTCTGGCACCCACTAATGGTGGCATCCTCTCCCTTTCCTCCTCAGTGACAGTTATAGCTGGCCAGTATTTCCTCATTAAAACTGTTTTTTTTTTTTTTTTTTTTTTTTTTCACCAGGAAACTTGGTTTTGATCTCACTGAAAGTTTCTCTGAAAAAAATGAGTTTTTTTGGAAAAGCTTCAACTTTTTTTCAAGAAAGAAAAACTTTGGCAAGCCAAAATGTTAGTGTTAGAAACAGAAAGTGTTTTTTGGAAAGAGAGCAGCTGTTTGAT
>CM021766.1:34494310-34515816 GCA_011076525.1 Nettapus auritus | reverse complement strand
TTTGATTTTTTTTTTTCTTTTTCTTTTTTCTTTTTCTTTCTTTTTTTTTTTTTTTATTTTATTATTTTTTTTTTTTTGTAAGATGAAAAAACTGGTCTATGCTCTTTTTCCTTTCTGTTTGTCAAAATTTTCCATGTGAAAAATATTTGACCGTCTCTTCTTATGGCTGTGAAATGCTATTGGAGGCGCCTCTACCCAGAGGAGCAGAAGAGGGAAGAGCAGGAAAGACCCTTGCAGCCTTTTCCTTCTTAGAGTTTGCACAGAGCTTTTCTCAGAACCCATGGTGCAAAGTGCAGCAGTTGCCATACTTATTTTTCAGATCTCCAGGACAACTGGGAAGATCTATTCCTATTGACCCAAATAAATCATATCCCACTAATCTAATTCATACCGAACAGTTTAGGAAACAGGTGCATCCAACTCATCTTATTATCTATGCAAATACTCAGCTAAAAAGCTGTGTACAATAACAATGTCATTTTTACTTAGGAAGGCAAACCCTGACAACATATTAACGATAACATGTTTTTTCTTTTCTTTTTTCCCTCAGCAACCCATGCCTGCAGACTTTTTCTTTCCTTACTAGAAAATAACAAAACATGTTATGCAATATGAATAATAACGTAGCTCACATAAAACACAAAGTGGAATGCAAAGGAGAATGAAACACAATTTGTGGCCTGATGTTTATCCTGTAGTGATGCATTCGTGTTGTACCCTTTGTCATGCTCTTCTTGTAGCATTCGTTTTTTGTGTTCATGAATTACAAATGTTACAGGAAATGAAGAGAACATAGCAGAAAATTTGCTGCTCTTCATATATATAATTTGAATTGGAGCAGATGAAAAACATGGATTAAACAAGCAGAAAGGAGGAAATAAATTGTAAATCTTGCTAAACATTATGAAAACTAGTGCACAGTTGATAATAGCATTTTATTATTTTATTTTATTTTATTTTATTTTTTTATTTTATTAATTTAATTTAATTTTATTTTATTTTTATTTTATTTATTTTATTTTTTTTAAGCTAAAATCTTATGCTGGAATAACCCGCTGTTATAAAATTGGAGTAAATCAGTGTCAGTCTTTGAATCTGCCCTTAAACCCAGAGTGGCCCTCCTGAAATCAGTGCTGGTACTTCAGATTGACACCACAGTGACTGAGATCAGAATCTGATCCACAGTCTTAGTTTGTATTATTCCAGGAGCAGTAAATCTTAAGAATGTAGCATTTTTTTTGCCTGATTCTGTGGGCTCTCCCCAATATTCCAGCCACTTTTCCTCTTGCCTCTGCTTACATGTCAGTTATTCCCATCAGCGGGACATAATGGATGTGATGAAAAGTGGCAGAGTGAAGCAATAGTTAAAAGGGCTCCTGCAAGCACATACAGAGCTTTCAGGAAGATTTATCTGAGTGAAGTACCTGAAAAGCTGGAAAAGCCTCAATATACTTCTGAATGCACACATTCATTTGGAGCTGATTGCTGTTCCTCTGGTGCCCTGTAAATCCTTGAGGAATGTAGTTGAGGTCTGGGATCTTCCGCAAAGGGATTTGGAGGGGTTGTGAACAGAAAAATGGAGGATTTGTCTGACTTTTATACATCTGACAGTTTTAATATATTTTTATAGAGAAACTTTTGGTCATACATACATATATTAATATAACTATGCAGCTTGAGAGAATCCTCCATGAACCAGCCAGTCCTATTAGCCATGGTTGTATTCAGTATTTGTAAGTTTTCACCAGAAAATTTGGATCAATAATTTTCAGACTAGAGATTTGTTCATAAGCTCTTCAGTATTTAGTCTTTGTGCCTGGTCACATAGCCTATCTTTTCTTCCTTACAGAGTTAACAAAACCTTCTAAGGGGGGAATGAAGATGGAGGAATGGTAAGAAGAGATAACGAATAATGAATTTCTATGCTCAGGTAGAACCACTGGCCACAAATCTCAACAAAAAGGAGTCACATAGAGATTATGCAGCTCATGTATGATTTGCACATGTGAGTTTTCCCCCGTCATACCTACTATGTTTTGTGCAGACTTATCTTTTCTAACTTTTTGGTAGAATGGGTTAATTTACTCCTAATTAATCCAAGCACAGTAGTGAATGTGAATCAAAGATAGGGGCAACCCAAATGCTCAGCTTTAAGGCTCATATGTATTTTAGGATCTTAAGTTAACCATGTAGTCAGAAACATTAGCCAAAAAATGTTACAGATAATCTTAAGGAAAAAAAAGAAAAAGTGAGTATTTTGGTGCTGTTGAGCCAAATTATTTGACATCTTTCAAAACAATTGTCGATGCAGATCTGAGGACATTTGCTTTGTGGGCTGTAGATTCTGTGAATTTACATAGATACCCAAATCTCTGTTGAGTTAAAACTGTCCATGGAGTTGTATTTCTTATGCTGTGTGCTTCCCACTGCTGCTAAAGAGTCAGTTTTCCCATCACGATGGTGAAACAAAACAAAGAGTGCTGGGTAATGAAACTCAGACTTGAGAAGTCTGGATTATTATTTTTCTATTTTTATTTTATTTTATTTATTTATTTATTTATTTATTTTTGCAAATGTATTCCTGTTTTGGCAAAACTGTCACTGAGAGGGAGGTTTCTGGTCCAGAATAGAATTTCTGGACAAAATGTGAGAGAAAGGGAAGCCAGAGCACCCAGTAAACTAGAAGGCTTTCCTGACAGGGTGGTGAGCTGAGGTGTCCTGTGCATCAAGGCTCTGGGAACCATGTTTCATGATTTTTGCCATGTAGGCAGGCCCATTTTATAGAAAGAGTGAGAATGTCCTCAGACAGGAAACTGAATCTGAGATTTTATGATTCTGGGATCAGGATAGTCACGGCATTACTTGTAAGGACAGAAAGAGGTATGAAAGAGGAAGGTGGGGTACACCTGAAGTGGAGTGGGAACATTTGGGAAACTTTTTATATTTTCAGAGGATGAGAGAAACATTTCTACACATCACCAGTAATGGACAGTGACCTCACCAAGCAGACTGTGACCTCTAAGCTGACGGCAACTTGGCAAATTTTATCAGTAACATACAGGTAGAAATCAAAATGTATTTATGGGAGAATCAGTTCTTCTCCCTCCTGCATGGTAATGTGCTGCATCGAGACAGAAGGCTATTCTACCCTGTTTTGAACAGAATTGTGGCTTTTCTTGAGAGCTTCTCTGTACTTCTGAGCCAGCCTCTTGTTCTTCACTGGGACAATACAGGTGCTCTGCTGCTTGTCTGTATAGGCTAAGTGTAAAGACAGATCTCACTTTTGTGGGCCATTGGACTATTGCCAGAAAAAAAGTTGCTTATCTTCTCCTGACTCAAATGTAGCTTATATATATATACATACACATATATGCGTATATTTAATAGGACTAAGTAAGAGAAAGCATGTCGGTAGAGTTTTGTTATTTAGTGCTCTGTAGAACTTGGGCTTTCATTTAAAGATTTTTTGGGATCTGAATTGAATATTTTAAAATTGAGTTTGACTAATGACCTTTCAGAGAAGTCAGACCATTTGTCATCTTGAATGAGAGAATGTAGCTGGTTGTAGTCAATTTTGTTTAGAGATTTTTTTTCCCTTGCTGCTTACAGACACCAGGTCATTTGAATTTAATTCCCTTGAGAAGAAAACAATAAACATACTTTTGATCACATGCTAATATGAATATCTTTCTGAGATGCAGATGCTGATGTTCTTGGTATGTATCCTTGCACATGAAGTTTTGTGTCTCCTCTGACAGAGGGGAATATGCTCACTGTACTGCCTGCTTCTCGTGATGATCCCCCAAACTAGTGAAGATTTATTGCACAAAATCATTTGTGGAAACACTTCCATTCTACAGAGATACCCAAGACATTTTTCTTGTTCTTACTGTTGCAGATATTTGCATAATCATTGTTATCACATCGGATATACACCACTGTACATCATTTTATATGTGGTTTGTGCTATTGAAAGAGATGAAATGGTGGAAGCTAAAATTCTGTGGAATAGTAAAGTTGTTTCACATACATTATTTGACCTTGGATTATTGTGATTTTTTAGAAAAGGGCCAGTGAAGCTCAGTATGTGGTGGATAAAGCACTAGCTTTTCTCTTGGAGTATTTTTATTAGAAATTTGGATCATGGTTCAAATCACAACTAGGGTCCTAAATGAAATGAGTCTGTGTTTTCATCTGAGTCCCCCAATGGACAATAATCCAGATCATAAAATATACCACTTAAACTTTGGCAGTCTTCTGTTCTTAGGAAGCTTTATTGCTTTGTATTACCTTAACTCAAAGATAGTCCGTCCAGGACTCAGTTCAAGCTGAGGTTATTTGAAGAACAAAGTTTGTGTTTCTTACTAAAGCTGGTCTGTGGATAACTGGAGGCTCTAATAGGGTCACAAAGCAAGCTCACATACCTCTCTGCTGTATCTTAATGAAATTTAGCTGTTTGGCAGGAATGTGCGTCAGATCATTCCCTCTCTATCTCCGACATGGAGCCAAAAGGAGGTGGGGAGACCTTGGAAAAATTATTCTTTGAATCCCTGGAGCCAGAAGCTTTCTGACATCATCACTGATGGTTCAGAAAGTTTAAACAAATCCAGCACGATTTGGGATCTGTGCATGCAAAAGGTCACAATTGACAATCCAGCCTGTATTTTTTGATCCTTACACCTCTTACACCCTTGCCTGGGCATCTCTGTGTCACAGCATGGCAGCTTGCCTCCCTGCCTACAGGGTGACCCACATGGTCTTTGTGCTGCCTCCTGGCAGCCCCAGAGCCTTGGGGAGAGCTGAGGCCAGCTGCGTCTCAGTAATGGGAGTGGAAGTGGCAAGAGCTCGTCTGGATTTACATGAGGTAACCAGAGTCTCACTTTAGCCCTTGGCATCGTGTGCTGGCTGCATTTGATGTCATGAATGTGGGCTATTTTTCATGCTTCGGTAATAGAGGAAGTGCCTGGCTTCAAAGGAATTCTGGCTTGAAACATCCTGTACCATCTCAGAGACAAATGTGTTATCAATATAGACACCTTTTCCTAATGATTGATCTAAGGCGTAGTAGTCCTTCCAAAGCAAAAGGCATGGGGGCACTGTGAATTAATACCCGACATCTTTCCCTGTGCACCAGAAATAAAGGAAAAAGGTTCACGTGGATGTCATGGATTGTGAATGGATCCCATCCAGGTGAAATTCCTTCTGGTTATTTTTAATGTAACAACAACTGACATTAGTAGCATTTTTTTACCCAGAAGGTGAAACACTTTTCAGACTGTAGCTTAAAACCAGCTCTCAGTTACACAAGTGTAAGTCTGTGCCAAATAACTCCAGTGAGGCCAGTGGAGTTATTGGGGGTTTACGCGGGTGTAATTCTGAGCAGAGTTTGACCCTTTGTGGATATAGATATGCACTCGATTTATTGCTCTATTATGCTGCAAGCAGGTGTGCAGGGACATCCACTGGGGAAGGAAAAATATAAGTCCCAACTACAGGTCACTCCATACCCCTCTCCTCTGTCTTGCTATATTTCCAAATCAAAACGCACAGGCAGAACAAATCAACCTGAGCTACTGGGTAATAACCACTCATGGACACCTCAGCTTCAGCCCTATGCAGGGGAAAGGGAGGTGCCTTTTCCCTTAGTATCTCCTTTTGCATTTTCTTCCCTTCCTCAGCTGCAATGTTACCTTGATCAGGGCTGTCATGGCAGGAACCAGGTCACTCTTTTTATGCTGAAGTGTTGTAACATCTTGTTATATATACGTGTGAGTGAACGTCTATAACCGCAGATGCATGTGCAGGGGTGTGTTAATGTTGATGATGGTACCAGTGATAATCTAAAATCATACATGTAACTGTTTGGATGGGTCTGGATCAAGAGAGACACGTACAGAGCTGGAGCTATAAAGAAAGGTAATAGCAGGTATATTGCTTATAATTTGATATTGATTCAAGGTTGTGTGCTGCCACCGTAGCTACATAGCAGTATTTCTAGGAGGAAGTGCCTCAGCTGAAATTATGGGGTGACTCGTAGGAAAATAACGTATGGAGACCTAAACTGGAGCTTGACCAGCATGCCTGGATTAAAATCCTGGGGCTGACAATGGATGGAAAAGGCAAATCTTTAAAGAGTGTCAATGATCCAGATTCTGTTTTTAATATTTCCATCAAAATGATGATATTTCCAGCACCTCATAGACCCTTTCTAGATCATTGCTGGCTCAATGGATGTTCAGACAGAGATCAGTTTTGAAACTGTGATCCCTGACAGTACAAAGTGACCTTTTATGAATTCTGGCTTTGAGAGAAGAGCATCATTTACTGCACCATCGGTTTTCTCTAGGAATTTGCACTCCTGGGGCAATTGGTGGTGTTTTGCTTGTGAGATGCTGGAGAAAGCTGGAGAAGGCTGCATGCATATACTGCTGCCTAGAAGCCAGAAACATTAACTAAATCTCATGTGAATGTTAAGAAACCTGAACTTTCCTTCTCAAACAATTTAAAAAATATTTTACTTTTTAAATTGAAAGATTTAAATTAAAAGATTTTTACTTTTCAATATTTTACTTTTTAAAATTGTTGTTGAACATCTTCGTAGCAAGTTTTTCAAAGAAGGACCACCTTTTAAATATCAGGAGTCAGTAAAAAAAAAAAAAAAGAAAATTATTCACATCCACATAGAATTTGCTTAGGTACTTTTTCTCCCTCTGAGTGAAATATCCAAAGCCAGCCTTGCCCCGTGGACACAAAGCTGGGTACACCAGCTGTTCTCTCAGTGAATTTGCCCATGAATCAAGTCACTCTTGTATCAAGTCACTTGTAGCAGGGTTGTTAAAATTATCCATGTACTCAACTGAAATCTTCCCCAAGCAAATTACAGACAACTTGTTACTGTCACTAATGTTCCATATCTATACTCTCTTTAAACCTTTGAAAGAGGAGGGAGATGCTGTGAAAAGCTGGAAGACTTCTGACAATCTATATTTGAAGTAATCATCTTCTACCAAATGTGCACAATATCTACAGGTATGGAGCTAGAGCTGATTATAAAATAGATAAGGATTATTCAAAGTAGAATATACCTTTTCATTATTTTTTCTTAATGGTCAATTAAAAAAAAATTGTCAAAATATTTCAGGATTTTTCTCTACATTTCCTATAACTCAATGAATATTCATTGGTTACATATATCTTTTCCTGTTCAGTCTTCTCTCCTTTGTCCTTTCCTGTCTCATACATGCCCTTTCTTCTGCTATTTTTCTAGAGAAGTCTGGGGAGAAGAAACAGTGAAGGAAAGGCAGAATGGGAAAATGAAAGGAAAAGGCTTTGAAAATGAAAGAAAAAGGAAAAAGGGAAGGAAGGAAAGAAGGAAGGAAGGAAGGAAGCAAGGAAGGAAGGAAGGAAAGAATGAAGGAAGGAAAGAAGAAAGAAAGGAAGGAAAGAAGGAAGGAAGGAAGGAAGGAAGGAAGGAGGGAAGGAAGGAAGGAAGGAAGGAAGATGCAAAGAGAGGGAAGACTCCTGCCTATTTTAGGCCAAAGCAACATGTCATATTTATGGTTCAGGCACGTACAGAATCTTTTCTAGTCCAGACTAAGGACCTTGCAAAACCATTCCCCACCTCGTAGGTTAGAGTCTGGCTTATTTTGGAAATGCAGTCTTCTTGCTACAGACATCTGCTTCATGCAGGGCCACCAAGAGATCAGTTTGTTGGGGATTCACTGGAAGAGCAGCACAATATAAAGATGTTGAAGCCAGGGCACAGTATCAGAAAAGCAGAACTGTTGGGGAAGCAGCCTAAAGCCAAAATCTTAATGCAAGAGATGCACACTCAGAAGATGAGCGTGAAGGCTGGAGGTGTGCTCTGAGTCTGCAGCTCTCTGATAGCTTCCTCGGTGAAATGATACGTGCTAGTCTTATGCAAACCTCTCCCGGGAAGCTCATCTGAAAGTATCTTGCCAGCAGTTGGCTGTTTCATCCCAACACCTTCACAGTGAGGCTGACATGGGGCCGAAGCTAACACATCCATGGCATGCATGAACTAATACCCCCATGTGACTTCATGTGTTTGGTTTACAGGTTTTACTACAGATTTTATTAGACTGTGATTCAAATCCCAACCCTTCCACAGTTGCCAGGTTGTCCAGATGCTTACAAATGACAATAAATTAGAAATACTTAATGCTGAAGCTATTTAGTATCATGCGAGGATAGAGACCTCCAGGCTGGAGCACTCTGCTTTGCGAGCTTTTACCTTGAGCTCGTTGTGGGATATTTGCCTAACTTTAATTTCATTATTTATTTTCTCTTACTTTAATGGTCTCAGAGGTTGGAGAGAGACCCAGAACTTGGAGCATTTCCTTTCAGTCCTGCTTGGAGCACTTCATGTCTCAGTATAAACACCACCAGGGTTTCTAGACCTGCTGGGTAAGTTGGGGTACTGTGGCTCGCTGCAGCAATCTCCAGAAAATGGTTTGGATCATCCTGTGTGTCTGACAGAGGTCTTCTACAGCCATGCCTACACGTAGTGTACCAAGCCGGTGTCTGTATAGGGCGGCGTTTTAGGTTTTTGTTAAACACCATGCAAAGCCTGCACTAGCTCTGGTCGCCCAAAGGGTATGGCCTTGCCTAGTATGACTAAAGTTGCCTGAGGAGCTCTGCAGATTTCTCTTGAAAAATATTTCTGTGGAATTTTTATATTCAGAAGGGAATAGTTTACACCAGATTTCTCCCCCAGCTATCAGACTTGTACTGTTATATATTCTCATTTCAGATCCCTAGGTACACAAGAAATATTGAGAGTTCAAATCTGGGCCTGTGGATGTGAAGCAGTTTTATCAACAGGTAATAGAAACAGACTCTCTCACCCCATCCCAGCTAGTTTTTCTCTAGTTGATGTGGTATTTCAGATAATTAATAAAGTTTTAAAACTCTGCGAGGCAGGCAAGGAATTAAGCTGCCAGCAGCTGGGGATCACAGGGTGAAAGGACTTAGAGAGAAGAGGGGAAAATGGGTGCGGAGGGTGGGTTGGGAAGAAGAGTGCAGGACAGAGGTGATATCTTAGTCCCTTGAAGCCCACTAGAAACAACTTAGCAAACTAGATATCTCATCAATCTTCTAGCTTTATATATATGTGTGTATAGATATATATATATATATCGTCTGTGGTTGCAGTTCCCCAGCGATATTTGGCTACCTGCAGAGTGTGTGGAGGCACATAAGCTCTATTACTTTTTCTTGTGAGAGGTGCATCTCCTGTCATTGGGCAGCTTGGTTAGCCTGAAAGGCTTTCTTCAGGCTTATTTCTGCCTTTGTGCACTACAACAGGCTCTGCTACTACCTGGTAAGTAGGCACTGTGAGACTAGGCACTGTGAGACCACTTGACTTGAGAGCTGCTTTTACATCTTGCAAGCTACAGTAACATAGTCCCTGCCTCTGGGTGTTTCTGGCCACACCTGGTCACAGTGCCCATCCACCTATGCAGATACTCAGGGTTCAGCCAAAGACACTCCTCCTTGCTGCTGCTCTGCCCTTTCTGGGGCACCAGAGGTGTCTGCAGCCTAAACATTTTATATGCATAAAATGAAAACACAATGGTCTTCAAAGAAATGGCTCCTGAGTCTACTTGCAGGTTAAAAACCAGCTGAGCTTCCAATTCCAGTAAATTGCTCACCGATGTTTCTGTTTTTATTATATATTTATATATTTTTCAGCAACAGAGATCCCCCTGAAAGCTGGAAAAGAAGCTCTCTCAGTTTGTTACCTCAAATCATCAAGCAAGCACATTTTCTAAGTGTGAAAAATAATGGGGACTGGGCTGATAAACCCCAGCCTGTCTGTAAATGGGTAGGAGAGCGAAGCCACGTGCAGCCCAGCCCGGTGGATAAAGCAGCGCGTTACCTCTGGGACTTCTCTCCAAGCTGAGTGCTCTAAGGATCATGCAGTTTGGCCATAAATGGCTCGTGTTGTATATTTAAAAACTGCAGAGCCTCCACTTGAGCTTCCCTAACAAAATGTTTGGGTTTCGTTAGGCAGAGGATGCTTTCCAAGGAATGCAGAGAGCAGAGGATCTCCTCCAGCCAGGCTGGAGGCCAGTGCAGGAGGCCAGGTGTGAGGATTTGGGGTTCATAAACAGCCCTCACCTCTGGGCTCTGTCCACTTCTCATCAGTAGAAACAAGTGCGGAGTCCAGGCCTCAGCTTCACTGCACGCAGAGGGTTTGGATGCTGAGAGTGAAGCTGGGATTAAATGCTGTGCCAAGCACATCTCTAGTATGCGGCGGTAGGAAAATGTTGCTTGTACAGTTATGAAGTGTCGGCATGCTTTCTAATGTGCTTAGTTGAGAGAGAAACCAGAAGGAACCAAACACATGCTTATATAAAGCCTTTCCCTAAGTTAAGAGATGCCAGATCTAAACTGTCATTGTTGATAATCCTAAACACAAGAGGAAATAGCCTTTGTCTTACCAGGCTGCTCTCTTGGGCAGTGGGCTCACCCCAGGGTAGAGGAGCGCCCATCAAAGCCAGGCTGATGGTTACATCAAAGTCAGGCATGCTCATGGTTACAGGTGAAGAAAATACAGGCAGTAACCTAGACTCTATAATAAAGTGTCCCAGTTTTGCTTAGAAAATATTCAAGACCCAAATATGCTGCAGAAAAATGTACTTCGGTGTGTGTATGGGTAGGAAGTAGGTACCTAAGATGGCCCAGCTGAAGGTGCAGTTTCAGGGCCAGATATGCTTATGCAGTTCATGTCCAGTGCCTCCTTGCAGTCCTGTTAACTCTGCTTCTGCTTTAAGCTGTGTTAAAGGTACAACCTGACTGTCAGTGAGCACATAGTGTTTTTCATGCAATCTGTCTCTGTTTCTTCCGTAGTCCAGCACAGGAAATAATGAACTCTTCTGAGGTAATGTTTTGTGTTTTGCAGGGTTGTTGCTAAAAACATATTTTATCAATCTGAGTCCTGTGCATGGACATTTTTATTAGACTTGGATGTGGGGATTTTTGTGTTTTGTTCTCTGCCCTTTGTTGTCCAGCTCCTCTTTAAGACAAGGTGATACACCAGGCTGTTTGTCTGCTCACCCACCAGCCCTCCTGCAACACCTCTGAACCTGCTGGACTTTTTGAACCTCTCCAGATCCCACAGGCATACTCAGACATGAGCTCTTAAACTTCTGAAAACTGATAGATGTGCAAAGAAGGAAAACCAGCTCAGGGAAGGAATCCTATGGGGCTTGTTCAGCAATGTAGTCTTGTTCAGTGTTCCAGCATCCCAAAATGACACCTGTCTGGGCTGCTCAGCCGTACGTGCCTCATATGGAGCCAGCTATTTTCTCAGGTTTTAGGCAAAGAAAGAGGAGGGAACTGATGACCCTGCTGCACAGGGAAGGCAGAACTGTGTTAAGGGAGAAGCCAAAGTGATGAGTAACTGCAGAGCAGGGAGATAAGGGACCTATGCTGCTTTTCTTAATTTTACTGTGACTTCTTCCATTCCTGCACAGAAAGGCTGGTGTATTTGTGGGGAAAGGACTGTAGGAGCAAGAGAAGAAAAATTGTCAATCCAGAGTTGATCTCTGGAGGAAAAAAAAAAAAAAAAAAGGAAAAAAAGGTGTCAAAGTGAACACTGCTCAGTGCCGAAATATCATCTTCTGTGTATGTATCAAAACATAATTCGCTCCTGCAGAAGGTATGGTATTGATGCTGGGTAATGAAGAAGCATCACACATAAGAATATTTATAAGAATGTTATTAAAGGTTTCTCCTTTCAAGAAGTGACAGATTAACTAACAAAATAATCCATTTTATTGGACAAATTGGTAAGAAAAGTATGGTGTCTGGCGGACCTCCAGCACCAATAATACCATTAACAGGAGCTGTGGAATTGATGCCAAATTAAAAGGAGAACATTCTGAGCTCTGAGTGACACAAGTGGCCTTCTGCCAGGAAAGGTAAGTATGAATGCATGAGGAACATTTTCTTCTTGTTTTTATATTTACCTTTGGCATTAAGAAGTCACATTGGGGCTGTTAACATCTGAGGTGGTATAAATCTAAACAGGTAAAGGACAGGACAGGTTTTAAAAGTATTTCCCAGCAATTCATCTTGAGCACACAGCTACCAACTATTCTCACTCTTTGAGTGCAGTACCACAAAATAAATTACCATTCCACATTTTTATTAGCATTTCATTAGAAATAAAATCCAAAATGTTTGACAAACCATATTTTAAAAAGTTTCTGAGGGTAGCTTTCAGGCAAGAGAGGGATTTTTTGTTTAATTTGTAAAGGAGACAAGATTTGAGAGCTCTGAGGCATTTATTTATTTTTTAGCACCAGAGATCCTGCTTCCCTGATCTTGAGCTTTTCTTTTTCCCCCAGGCATGCAAAAGGTCTCAGTAGGGCTCTGTCTTGAGGAGGGTGCTAGTCATTGGGAGGAAAGGAGGGGAAACACAGCCATGAATAATAGATGTTTAGGGATCAGGTGAGAAATCACTTTTGTCTGATGGCAGAAACTTTACCAACATGTTTAATAGCAAAGATCAGATCTTCAGCTGTCATAAATTGACATCTGTGGAGCTATTTTTTTCATAGCAGCTGAGGGTCTGGCCCATAGGTCTGGTTTAGAGGTAACTCAAGTCCAATCTGGGAGCAAATTAAGGTGGGCATTGAATGGCTACTTTCCAGAAGTTAGCTGGCCTGACCCAGCAGGTGAGGCCCAGGGTACTTCCCATCTCCTTTCTTCAAAGTAAGGGCCATGAAAATAGTAATGGGCATGGGAAACAATTACATTGTGATGGATGTACATACTTTTAATCCTCAGTAACCTCTGCTTATCATGTCATTCTAAGGATGTTTTCTGGAGTGACCATTCTTATATGGGAATTTCAGAATCCAGTTTGTGATTCTGTCACTGAAGGACTTTTTTTTTGTTTCCAGAGAGAGTTTTTTTTTTTTTTTTTTTCCTACTTTTAGCTCTCGTTGTAGTATACTGGATGAAAACAAACAAACAAACAAACAAACAACACTTTAGGAGATGGAGATACTTATTTCAGGCAGGAACTGAGTGAAATGTTGTTCTTTAAGGAATTGTGCTAAGCATCTGTCCAGTTCCCCACCTGTCTGTCCCATTTTCCTGGAAGCACTTTTTTTTTTTTTTTTTTTTTTAATAAAATATTTTTTCTGATCTGTATAATGCTCATTGTGTAACCCTATTAAAAATGGAGAAGAAGAAGAAATTTGGGAACAAGGTTAAACAAGATTGGCTTTGATCAACTAAGAAATTTTAGAATATGTTTCTTAAAAGCTGAGGTCTGAGGCCCACTTCAAAAATACTGGTCCAGATTGTGCAACATTTTGATTCAGTCACAGGAAATTTTCTGCATGTCATAGCATTGACAATACCCCCAACTACCCCAGAGCTATACAGAATGCTTGTGACTTTTGAGGGTTAAGGCAGATTTTTATGTGCTAGAGCAGTTCTGGACTTTCCTAGGCATCTCTCACCTGGGCAGAAAGACTTGCGTGTTTCCATCTCTGTAAACATGACACTTGTGCCTACACTAGGAAGCTCAACTCACAGCTGTTAGAGAGGCAAGCAAGCTTGTAGGAAAAACTAGTATGAGATGACTGAGTTGTCAGCTGTGTGCTTGACTGTCTCTGGAACTAATGGTTTGCCAAATCCTGACAAAATGTGACTGAGGAGCAAATATCTGCACACAAAATACATATTTTCAAACTCAGATATTGGTATATATAGAATTTATATATTAAAAAAAATCAAATCAAAACAAAAAACAACAACAACAAAACAACAACCAAAGCCATCTCAGATGAGCTGAAGCCCAACCCTGTTAACAGATCAGACCAGATCTGTAGGCTGTTAGGGAAAAATGTCTCACTGCTATTTGCAATTACTTTTACGGGATAGCTAAAATTTTTGTGTTTTAGATGTTGACTAAAATGTCAAAATCAGAATGCTGACGTAATCACCATTGGTGGCTGGGAGTTATTTTTGTAAAGAGGGGTTGTACAAAATGCTCTATTTAACACACATACAACACCATGAATATTGGTTGGATAACAGAACTGAAGGTGGTCATTTCTATTGTAAATTCTGGACACTGATTCAACGTGTAACAAACAAACAACAACAATAACATCAACAACAACAAATCAACAACCTGACCCTGGAATCTTCTTAAACATAGCAAGCTCTTTTAAGTAATCACCCATTTTGTGATATGCAAGTCTGCCATCAATATTTTCCCATTCTGAGCAGGATTAGAGGTGTTGGTGCCAGAAGTCAACATACCAAGAGAGTGTCTGCTTTTTTTCCAGCTGAATCAGAGAGCAGGAAGTGCAGAGAGCTGTACAGGAGAGGTTTCCTCATGCTTTCCAGCCTTCTTGGATGGAATTGGCAGAAAGTTTGGACAGGACCTGGGTTAATACTGGCACTCCTGAACACTTTTCCAGCCCAAGTCCAGTCTCCAAACCATGTGGGCTTTGTCCATTCCTAATAAGTTTAATCTGATCTAATCTGTTTTTTATTTAAACAGAGATTAATAGCATTTCTTTGTTCTTTGGTGACTTGATGCTAATCACATGCAGCACACTCCTTAGGATCAGTTACATGAGTGCCTGAATTGCTACCTTAGATGATGAAAAACATCTGGGGAAGGAAGTGTAGCAAAGGGGAAAGGAAGAAAAGAGGCAGATGGCTGTGTCTAGGGGCTTTAGCTGTGGTGTCAGGAGCACTTGTAAAATGACTCTGTGGGTTCCTCTCTGTATTTAGGACTTGTGGGTATTCTTTTGCCTTATTCCTACATACTGGTGTTGGACGGTTCCTGAAGCTTTAAATAAAATAACCCAAAGTCCTGGCATTTTGGAACTAAACCTGTGTAGTTGGCAAGTTTTCACTAAACTCTTATTGCTTCTGTTGTGGGAGATTTCCTGCGTGCCTTAGTACTGACAAAATCTCTAAGCACCCCAGATCTGTGCAGAGGGCTTGTGACATGTTGAGGTTAAGACAAATGCAGAAGAAGAAAGCAAGAGAAGACCCTGCAAGGGAACCTCAAAGCTTGGACATCAGCAGAGTGGAAACTGGGGGCAGGACAGTGCTGCAAAGTCCTCTCCTGGCCTGTAGATTGGGTTCTTCGATGCTTAGTCAAATGTCTGCAGTTAAATGTAGAGGCAAAGTGTCCAACAAGTCATGACATCCATGTACTGGACTGTGGTTCTGATGTATGTAGGAAACAGGTCTTTAAGGTTGTAAAGAGACCTGAATATAGTCCCTCATCAAACAGTGCTTACATCGTTCCAGCTTTTTATTGATCCTAGCTTTCTCAATGGAGAAGGGAGATGGCTTTCAGCATTTTTTCAGACTGTGGATTTGTAATGATTTTCCCGGGAGAATGCATGTGTCTGCAAGAATTAAAGCCTATGCATGACAGGTTAGCTTTTTATGTGCTGCCTTAGAAGTGGTCCATCTATGCTCAAGGCTCTACTGTCTACCAGTGGAATAGCCTCAGTCTAGGGGAAATCCTGGTCCTAGTAAAGCCAATGTCAACGCCCTTACAAGTTTCAGCACAGTTAGAACTCTAACCTCAGAAACTCTTGTGGTGTTCAAGGAGAAAAGAAAACCTTTCATTTCATGACAGGATGGGAGGCTCAGCAATGCAGACAGATTGTCTTGCAGCAATGCCAAAAATAGCACCTGTGTTTTACAGGAATAAATCAAGAAAATCCAAGATCCCCATCTCCGAGGAATGGCAGATTAATCCACGAATTAAACTTCTATCACCTCCATAACAACGTATAGCTTTAGCTCAGCTGACTGGCATGGACTGCTTTAAAGGGATTTTGTGGCACAATCTAAGTCCTTCACAAATCAGTCCTTCACAAGTATCAGTTAAAAGGTTTACCAGATGTCTTGCAAAGTCTGAAACACTGGTTGACTGTCTTATTTTATGCATGCCCTTGAGTAAATAACATATTTATGTCACACTCTGCATGGTTAAGTATATATTTTTCCATATGTTGCTTCAGCAGAAAACTTAACTGAGGCTTACTTGCAAGAAGCAACATTTCAGGATGTCAGCATATTCACACCAACTGCTGCTCCTGCATAAGTCAGCAGGAATAAGCACTTAGAAAAGCTCTCTTAAGGTAAGCTCTGGTATCGAGTATGTATAACAACATTTATTTAACTCCCAGAGGAGTTTATGAGGCTTAATTAATGCCAGCAAATTGGATTAAGATCTGCGGGTGAAAGATGATACAAAATTGTACAGAGGGTGGCCCACGGCTCTTGCTGCTATTTCAGAGCTGTGGGATCTCCCTGGGATTTGGGTCAAGCTGTGGTGCAGGGAGAAGCACAGAAGATCGAGTGGGTTTGAGCAGGTAGTCTCATGACTTGTGTCCTCTGCTCGTGTCCCAGGTCATCATCCTTCAGGCTCAAGACTGACACACTGAGTTCAGAAGATCAAGGTGGTGGTCGCAGCCCCCTTTTGCTGCAACCTGTATGTGAATGGCAATACAACACACCCCATCGAAACACCACGTCAAATACGTGAGTGCAGTTATATATGAACTGCTTGATGTTTTGCAGTGACTCGGATCCAATGCTTATATGGTCTACTTAAAAGCCAAACAAAGATAAAAATTCAACTGAAACTGGCCAGAGGAAGGGAAAACATCAGAGGCAAATAGCTGCAAATGTCAGGTTGCTTATGTTGGAGCCTGTCTGGTTTTTGGCCTGAGAGTTTTCGGTTAAATCTGCAAATTCTTTCTCAGGCATTTCCCTGGAGTGGTGCTTTCCCTAAACAGAGGTTTGGACTACCCAGAGGTTATAGACTTACTAGGTCTTTTACAAGTGAGAACTTGGAGTGGATTTAGAAATAAGTTAATTCCTAGATTAAAACAACAACAAACATCCCCACCAGCTCTGAGGGCTGCTAAATGACTGAGCAATTAGGGTGGCGTGATAGGCCAGCTGAACTGGCATTTCTCAACCCCATAAAAAACAATGAGGGAAGTGCCTGGTCTGAAAACCTGCACAGATGGTGCTGCATTAGCTGCTCTTTTACAGAACTAATTAAGGAACTCTTTTTGGCTTACAGTGGCAGGCACTGCATGTGAGAGCTTTATAAAACTCATTTAAGACCCTCTACCTCAAGACAACTCCAAAGGCTGACACAATGGTAAAAAATGGTGCTCAAGAAGGCCGTGATGTTTCATTGAGTTTCCATCAAGATAATTGTATATAAAATAACTAATTGATTATGTATCCACCATGGAAATATTTGGACTCCCGTAGCCAGAACAAGGGGTCGTTGGAAGATCAGACTGAAATAAACCTTCTAAATGTGCCCATGGGTTTAATTTTGTGGGTTAACAAAAACAAAACTAATGGCCTGTGAAGGTTATCCATTTACAGTAGCCATAGATCCACACAGTATCAGAGACAGACCTAAAGGTGTTCATTGTACATATGTGCAAGTACTCAAAGCCCAGAGACCTCTTTCTTCAGTTTAGGAGCTTTTAAACACACACATTATTCAGCAATTTTTTTTTTTTTTTTTTTTTTTTTTTTTTTTTTTTTTTGCCTTTCTTCACAGCATAGGATTAGTGTCAGATCTATGGTCAGTGATTTTCATCAACCAGCATGTAAACAGGAAAATTCCCCCAATTAGGGGCACAATATGTGGAAGGCAGAGAATTTCGCTATCTAGCAAAGGTTCTGCATCCTCAAACTGATGCTTGATAAGTCCCGCTGGGTTTCAGACTCTGAATTTACTCTGAGTTTATAGGATATGCTGCTCTGAAATCTCGAAAAACAGGCTAATACGCAGTTCCTAGGGGAACATGAAAAGCAACCTGGTTATAAATATTTAAGCTACATTGTAAATTGTACACTAGAGGTAAGAAAAGCAGGAACTCCTCCATTCAAGAGATGTGTGAGGTTAGAAAATGTGAAGTGTGGGACTGCGCGATCCTAGATAGTTTGTCCCCTTCCATGTCCAGTGAACAAGAGATGTCAATTGCTTCAAAAACTCCCACTTGATATCACTGCCTCTGGAGCCCAATGCACCATTTTAAACTTTAAGGAATAATTATTTGTTAATTCAAAGCCAAATATTTCATTTTGGTTTTCATTTCATCTGAAAAATACCTTTAGTTCTTAGTTTCGCTCAGGTCAAAAAAGTTGGCTGGGAGGAATTCTCAGCCGATAAAATCTAAGAGACAGCAAAGATCCCTACACAAAGCTTTATTTTTTTAATTTCTGTGGTATTAATCTGATGCTTTTTCCTATTGCCAAGAGTGAATGCTAGTGACCTGTTACAGATTGTGCTCTATTTTTGTAGGATAAAAAGTGATTTTTGCTTATGAAGAAGGATGTTATGTTATTCGATGAAAAGCACTACTTGGGGTGATCTGCAATGTTGAAAGACTGGCATCCACTTACAGATTTTGGCTCTCCAGAAATCAGATCAAATCCCCAAGATCTTGGGGGCTGTGGCAGCGTTGTGGCTGCTGTTGGAGGAGGTAGGATTTGTTCCCTGGGTGCAATGGCAGGCAGTTTCAGAGTGCCTAGGGAATTAATTCAACTGTGTTGCTTCCACTTCTTTCCATGCAGTTAATGAAGAGGTTTTTTTCAGTTTTTGAGTGGAAGATCAAACCAGCTTTTTTAAAGACAAAAAAAGAAAACCATTAAGTAAACATACTGAAACAAAATAAATCAATTCAGCCAAGGAAATATTACTTATTTATTTATTTATTTATTTTTTCTGTTTTTGGCCTTTGTAATGTTGCTGACAAACATCTTGTGTTTAATTTCCCTTATCACCTTTTATTTTGAATTAACAGCCTGGTTAGCTTAGAGATGATGTATGTTTCTTTATTATTTAGGACACTTTTTTATGGCATACATGGAATTTTAGAACATTTTTTTCTCAATGAATGTGAAGTTGCTGTCACCTCCGTGGTTTCAGTCTGGTCATACTTAGGATTTTTCAGGACACACACAGGCCAACTTCTTACTTTTGGCAAGAAACAGACAACTGGGTTCATAGATTATATTCATAAATATTTAGTGTACTCATATGTGTGGCTTTCTAAATAAAGAGGAGGAAAACCAAGACCTGAGGAAACCTGGTAATTCTGGGGGAAGAATAATTTATTTTGTCAGGAAGAAAAGCCTTCTACAAAATCTGTAAAACTATAATTTACTCCTGACATTTAAAATAAATCATGTTTTTGTACAAGTATAATGCGAACAAAACTACTTCCAGAAAATCAGTATGGGTTTTGACCAACAGAAGTACTTGAAATATTGAACACTGGAAGTATTCAGTAATAGTGAACAGCATAGGCATGTGTGATTTATTATGCCAGGAGAGAGACTATCTAATCATATAGACCCCATCCTCAGGAGCGGGCAGAAGTCTCTTTCTGCACATGAACTTTACTGTAAAAAAAGAAAACAGGGCTGTGGTAACAGTGGTGGTGGCTTGGGGCTGGTGGGAGTAGCACACAGACCTTCTTCAGCTGGGACACCAGCAAGGAGAGAACCTTTCCCTGTGGGCTGAGCCAGGCTCTGCTCACCTGCCTCAGGTCAGCTTTCTTGGCTCCTGCAGAAAACAAAGTGACTTGAACTGTCTATTCTCTTTGTTTTCCATTTTCTCCTGTGCTTGTGTTCTGTTCCCTACAGCTTTTCAGTCAGTTGAAGCTTTTCCCTGATGGTCACACTGTGAGCTGGGCAGAGCTCAATGCACACACAGCTCTTTCATTCAGTCACACTTGTCCTCATCTGTAACCAATAAAAAGATGGCTGATAGGGTCTTCCTGCCATTTTTTTATTTTATTTTTTTTTCTTCCCAAAACAGTCTTGACTGAACATATCTCTTTTCTGCAGCTTTGTTAACAGCACTGTTACAGAGAAACATAGTCTGAACGACACGGCAGCACACAGTGTGACAATAAATTGCTCAGTGCTTTTGGATCAGTCTAGCTCCTGAAGAAATCCAAGTGTCATCTAAGAAAGACAGAGTTTTTTCAGTTCCTCATGATCTGAGGCCTGTCTTTGGTTTGCCCTTTATGAGTAGGCTTACACCACCTCCCCATTCAACATCTCTATAGTGCGTGATGTTGAATCTGTACTGCTCTGGCTGCTGCTGTGGCATCCTGCAACATTGCACAGATTGGAGACAGAAAGGATAATTGTGCCCAAGGCAGGTTTGTTCCCTGTGGTTTGAAAATCACCTCATTTTTAAGTTCAACTTAGTTTTCATTAAGACTGTGATGAAATCTCTCCTCTCATCTTCGCATTAAAATTTCCCCTTTCTCAATAGGATTACATTCCATTTCCTGTTTTCTGCCTTCCTCTATCTTAAACTGCCCTAAATTGTTTGGTCACCCTCTATCATTGGGATAAAATATTTGTGAGGCAAGCTAAAAAGGGTCAGGGGAGATGTTTGCATGCAGGACCCTGTCAAATCGCAGGAGTGGAAGAGTTCAGAAGACATATGTGACCAATTTTCATGGTTAGCTGATAGGAGCTCAGTTGCCTGGGGTAAGATCCGAAACTCATGCATCAGTGAAAATTATCACCCCCTGAATCTCTGGCCAGATGTGTACCCTTCATCTGATCTTGTATTATTTTCAGGTGTCCATGTCTTTGCCCAGGTATTGGAATGGAGGCTTTGAGGCATGCCTTTGGAATATATTTCAGTCTCAGACATTTGATAGGGCTATGAGAAACCTTTTTTCTTCACTCCTGCCACATCACTGATGAAATGAATTCAGAACACGCAAAACGTTGGTCACTGGATTTATGGCAGTGTAAACAAGAATAGGGCAGCCTGCTCTTTGACTACAAAGCTGAGGAACAAGCTATGAGATCCATGCATAATACTGTTAACACACATTGAACCCCCTCCATGTTAGCCTCAGAGGCTCTTGATGCAGCTTTATTGATGCAGCCATCAGAAATAAGTTTATCCCACAGAATAAATTACACAGTCTTCAGACACGTTACACCTATCCCCATTCAAGACATGCATATGCATGTCTGTAGGGTCCTGGGACAATCTGGACAGTTTGGCTGGGTGGGACGAGAGGGCACAGGGCACATGCTCTTCATGCTCTCTCCCAGTTCATTATAAAAATGGCCATTTCAAATAGTGCTTATGAACTCCTGCCATTTGATGATGGAACATTAGCACAGTGGGATTTCTCTTGGCCCCTTAATGTCCTTGAAATGTGGTGTCAGAATGCAAGTGAAGTATTTGAAGGCTTGGGGTGAAAGGAGCTTTCTGGATCTCCCAGCTGGGAAAGGAATTGGAAGGACAACTCCAAGGAGGGTTTCCCACTGGAGGACATGGCATGGGGTGAGATCAGAGCTTCGTAGCCTGAGCTGGAGATGAGACTAGATGACAGGTAGAAAATGACCTGTTAAAAACAAAAAAGAAAAGAAAAGAAAAGAAAAGAAAAGAAAAGAAAAGAAAAGAA
>CM021766.1:34479626-34494300 GCA_011076525.1 Nettapus auritus | reverse complement strand
AAAGAAAAGAAAAGAAAAGAAAAGAAAAGAAAAGAAAAGAAAAGAAAGGAAAAGAAAAGAAAAAAGAAAGAAAAGAAAAGAGTGCAGAACTTGTAATGTACCTATTTGTTTGTAGTTGGAATCTGGCTATGTGATCTCTCACTAACTCCAAGAGAAGCCTCTTGGATTGCTGCAGAACTGGGCTCTACATTCTCTAATTCCCTGTCTTCCAAGCTTGAGGTGGGTAATTCTTTGACAGTGTTCGACAGTGTCCAGCAGTGTTAGCCAAGAATATGATATCCTTGTATCGTGTTCCCCTGTGCTGTATTTACTATATTTATGTTAAAATAAAATGCTTCTGGACTTTAAAACACTAGACTAGAAAGATGAAGAGCATGTACTGGAGTTTCAAATGATACACAAAGTTGATTAATAGTGACCCAGGGGGTCAACTGAAATTTAGGGCTAGAGTTTCTAGTAATGGAGGAGAAAATTACTGAAGAGCAAAAAATACTAATTTTCCCCCTTTAAGCACAATAATAGCCATTGTCAAATTTCAGAAATATAACACCGTGGACCTGTCTACTGAAGGAAGCAGCTGAAAGCCCTATTAGTAAAGTCAAGGGGAACAGGACTGAACAAATTTGGGTAAGGTACCCTGGGGAAAAATCAGGAGGCTAGTGAGATGATCTGAGGGCTCCTTTGATCTTTGCTATTTCTGATTTTAAACCTTAATATTACTGTATCACCAGAACTGAAAACAGAGAGAAGCAGGAAAATACTTGGTATTGAAGAGGACAAGGATACGTCTGCTAATGTGAGAAATAAAGCCAAATATCAGAAGGGCTTTTGGACTGGAACAGGTGAATTTCTGCTCTAGACCTGTGGAGAGAGATATCTTTGGGGGTGAATATCCAAATAATCAGCCAAAGGGCCCAGACCATGGGCAGAGGGTCATGCTGCACTAAATTCAGTAGTGTTGAAAGTCATCTAATACGTGGGAAGAGGGAAGGGCCCGTGCCTTCACCTCTGTCTGAGGTCCCTGTAATAAATCCCCATTCTGCCTGCAAATGCCAGAGATGAGAGGAGATGGGGTGAAGGCAAGCCTTGTCACACTGGTACTCCTTATTTTATTCCTGCTGCAGCTGTGGCTCCCATCCCTTGAGGCCTTGTGTCATTCTTCTCATTTCAAACCACAGGGTGAGGTTGCAGATTTGGTAACCAATACCAGAGCACACCATGTGGAGGGACAGAGTGCTGGCTATTAACTTCCCTGTATTTTCATTTGCAGAAAGTGCTTTGTGTGTTCTGTGAGCGAGCCAGCACAGCTTAACTGGCAAGGCTCACAGAAAGGATAAATCAGCATAGTGCTATTGGAGCTGCAGTGATTTATACAGCTGAAATTCTTGTGTCTGTATTTTCAGTTTGCTTTTGTAATTTATTGAATTTTTGTCCTTTTGGCTTGACTCTGCCTTCATCCAAGGGTATCCTACTGCCATTCCCACTTCATAGTATTTCAACACAAAAAAGAAAGTCACTTATTCTTTGGGAATTATTTGACGTCTAAAAAGTCTTTCATCTCCATTTTACTATTTTGGGATAAGAACCAAGGTGTTCTGGATGATATTACAACTTAAAGAACAGTTGTATAGTAAAATATTTCATTATCAAGGATCACCTGCTCCTAAGCTGTCCAACATGAGAGTTTTATATCAAAAAGAAGTAACTGGAGGTAGTCTTTTCCCGATGATGAAAAATAGCAACTTTGGAAGAGGAGGTCCTCAAAGGTTTTAACATGGAAAGTTACACCCACATGTAGGAATTGGTTACATTTAGAACATATTTATGAAAGGCCTTCTGTCTCTGGCTGAACACTGTGGCTGTGCATCTTAGCTGAGTCTGCAGGCAATCAGTTGAGACTTCTGTCTTTGACATGAATATTTGTAGAAACATCAAAATGATAGGTGTTTCATCTGAAATTGAGTCCAGAAAGATAAACTGGGACTGGTATGTGACTCAAGCAAGAATTTTATCCAAGCAGTCCTGTCTTCGGCCTTATCCAGGCAGAAGAAAATAATCTGGCAATATATCATATTATTAGATGGTGTGGTCACTTATACTTTTTGAAGATGATTGGATGGGTTCAAGTTTGACTTGTCTGAATTTAAGAAATGTTTGGACTGTGCACATGGTCTAAAATTTTGGGTAGACCTGTGCGGTGTGAGGAGTTGGACTTGATGATCCCTATGGGTCCCTTCCAACTCGGGATATTCTATGATTCTAAGTTGCCTCTTATATCATTGTGAATTCTGAATGATTCCCTCAGGCTTACTTGGTTTTCTTTAGGGTTTATGCTAGTGCAACTAAAGTCAGGGGCAAAGTCCTTGGTTGATGTAAATGTAGTTCCACTATCCACTGTGGAATTTAACTGGGTTTAATGTTAATAAACAGTGGAATCTAACTGAGTTTAATATTCACTCAACTTCACTCATTTAAAAAATATTTTTACAAAAATTATCAAACAATAATATAAGTAATTTCTGAATTTAGCTCCATCATGTAGTTTGCATGTTTTTCAGTTACTAACACAGGAGAAATTGGGCATATCTATATTATTATGAATAAACCAGTTGGGCCTAATAGCATTCTGACCTGAGTTTGCATCTTACTGTGTGCCTGCCCATGTAGTTGAACAAATATCCCCTGTCTGATTAATAATACTTATGTTGTTGCAGTTATTTAGAAGTGGGCTGTAATGAGATGAAGATTTTTAGAAAGTGTTACCACTACTGGTGTCTGTGAAACAATCATTACATTTTGTGAAGTTTTTGTCTCCCAGCTCTTAACTGCCACAATCCTCATATTTATATTCACCTCCTATATTTAGGGGGAAATGGTCCAGAGCGCTTTTCTGGGGACATTGTTCTCTCCCTTGAACAATGGGGACAAATCCTTCGAGGAGGTGTCTTTGTAAGCTGCCATACCTATCATACACACAAATAACTCATGCAGCTTGAGTTTGTGCATGACTTCTTCAATATTCCTCCTCCCATGAAGGGCTGAAAGAAGAAATTCAGACTGTCCCCAGATTCAACAGCCATTGGCCTACAGTCCAATCCGGGGCCAAGCTTGGAAGGTAGCTTTGCCCTGAGGATTAAAGAAGGCATATCATCATCCTCCTACAGTCAGTGGTATTGCAGGGAACAAGATGTCATTGACAAGTCTTTTCCCTGTTGTGCTGACCACCTTGTTCTCCAGGCTTGGTCCATGGAAGGTGGCATGGCTGTGACATGCTGCAGGTCACAAGGAGTAGTTTCAGATCCTGCTTGTAGAAATACTCATTTCAGTCAACAGACTTCCAGTGAATAAATGGTAGAAATACCTTGAGACCACAGCTTGTGTTGGCTGTAGTAATTTATTGCCTGATTTGGTGAACGTATCTGATACCATCAGGATTCCAGATAGCATTATTATTACCATTAATAAAGACCACGTACATTGTTCTTATTGTCAAAATTATTAATATAAAACAAAGATAAAGGTAACAAATCTGTTTTAACGGAGGAATGGTACTGATACATTTGCTCATCACTTAAATCCTGGTCTTTCTCTGTTCTGAGCTGTCACATATTTTCTGATGCTTAGTAGACCTCTTAATTAACCATAAGTTTGGTAGCTTCACTTCAATCTTAATTACAGAATTAATACTGTTAGGACTTAACAGTCCTACTTGTCAAATGTTTTAAATACCAAAACATTTTAAAGTGACTTGCATTATATAAAGAAGTGTGTCAAGTCACACAAGAAGGGAACATATGTGATCCATTTTACAAGAGCATAATCCAACAATTTACCTAAGGACACAGGAATTTTGTGAGGTAATATTTATAAATGTTGCAGGTGTTGTGGTAATTGTAAATTGGCAGCCTTACATCATCCTTCTCTAATTGGCCTTGGATTCTGGTTTCCACACAGTCATCTTAATAATTTCATATCCTGCATGAAAGCAGGAAGAAACCACTCTTTTAATTGGAAAAAAAAAAAAAAAAACAATCCGGGTGACTGTCCCTGTGTGGCTTCCAGTGCAGTTTGGAGATGTGAGCTGGGAGGGCAGTGTTGGGATGTTGGGGGCACCTCAGTTCTATATGGGTGGTGCTGGGTCGTAGTGCGTCACAGTTCATTTCAATGGCTAGCAAAGTGACTCAAACTCCTGCAAGAAGGGAAAACTCAAGGAACATACAAAAGTTATCTTCTTCAGTGAGAAAATAAACTGTGGCATATAACAACCAGCTGTTGCATACTCAGAGGAAAAATTAACTCCTTGTATTAATTAAGGTATGTGATTTAAAAATTCACAGATGTCATGAAGTGCAGAGTTAAGGCTCCTGGTAGGTCAGCCATAATTCTGTCCCTTATGTGTGTGCTATAAAGGGACACAGGAAAAAGGGAAGTGGAAATGAAAGTATTGGATAAATAGTAATGTAATTTAAAATCGGAGTCCAGAAAGCACATAAATACATGTTTGTCTTTAAGAATGTGATTTACTCTGTCTGAGTCAAATAAAGTGAATAGAACCATTCATTCTGTGTAAAAGTTAAGCACATGCTTAGAGCTTGCACTGGATCAAGGATTCTCTGTCCTTTGAGATTTGCAGAAAAAAATGCAAAAAAAGAAAAAAGATTTGCAAAAAAAAAAAAAAAAAGTGAAATTTCTGTTTTTATTGTCTGAACCATTTCTAGCTTAACTCCAGATCAATCTAGAATATTTTCTAATTTAGGGAACCTGGAATCCCTTATACCTTCTTTTGTGTTCTGGTTGAATAATTTTTTTCAGTGTTAGTAAAATAGTGTCTGATGATTTGCCTGCATATCTTAATTCATTATTTCTTAGACCCATTTCTAACTTCTTCACATTTCCCTTCAGCTCAACTAAGTGCCCACATAAGCGGGATTTATGCCTTTACTGCTAATAAAGGCAAAAAACCTATTTTATTTCAGAAAATTCAGGTTACATAAAACTGAAGGCAGTTGCCTTTGTGACAGGGCTAATCTTATTTGTAACTGTCAAGGTATAAAAAGCACGTGGCACACTGTGCTTTGTAACACGTACGCAGTTGTAGATGAGAAATGAGGTTCTTCATGCAAACAGCAGTATCTGCAAACACTAAGAAAATTTAAAATGGACAATTGCATTTTCCATAGCTTGATTAAATATGTTCAGCTGAAAAAAAAAAAAAAAGACATCTAACTTCATTCACAGTTGCATGCCATGCTGTTGTGAGGAAGGTCAGCTTCCTTCCACTAGCATTTAATGGACTTTAATATTGGAAAAAAAAAAAACCAAACAACTAGATGTTGGGAAAAGCAAATTAGTCTCTACCTCAGCAACCATGCAGAATTACCTTTCCATACAAAAACAGTTTTTATTTATTTATTTATTTATATATTTATTATTTTTATTTTATTTCCATCTAACTCTTACTCTGTCTTTTTCAAAGGAGAAAAGTTAAGGGGAAATTGAGAGAGAGCAACTAGCATTCAGGAAGTTGACTGCTACCTCAGAAAGCAACCTATAGGCTTAGAAGCCAAGGTGATAGCTGGAGCACTAGCTGTAGTGGTCAGGTCAAATAAGGGACAGTCATAGCAGAAAGAAAAAAATGTGCACATCCGTGTCTTTTTAGTTTTAAAACTGAAAGGTGAAATTTATTGCAAGATAACATATAATTCAGGTGTGTTGTAAGAACATTCTTGTCGTAGGAAGCTGAGTGCAAATAAAAATACAGATGCAAAACTCACGAGTGTCATAGGTACAACCACTGCAGTTGCATTTTGTGGATAAGCTAATTAAAAAATATGAAACCTCTTAGTGTTTAATATTAGCAAATGAGTAGGGGATTTCAATATCCCTAATTTGGGACATGTCATGGAGAGACAATTTTTATGTAAATTTGGAAAATTCAGCTGGGATGTCTGACATCTTGCACCTCCAAAAATATCAGCATTGGTTTGTCTTCTACTTGCCCTAGAAAAAAATGATATGCCACAAAGTAATGAACCTGAAGACACACCTGAAGTCTTGGCATGTAAAAAAGAAAAATTACTGCAGTTTACCTGCAAATGCTCAGCAAAGAAGTATGTGGGTGGGCACTAGGGGGTCTACAATACTGCAATCATGCGGGGTATCATGAATTTGGGAATGTGGGGCTTCCCTGTAGTGAGCTGATGCATCCATCTGGCATGCTGTACAGCATGGTAGTCGCCATTGTCTTAATGCTTTGTGCATTGTGCTGTTTGCCTGTCCATACACAGCTGGAGGCTTCTGCTTTTTGTGTTTTCAGATCTTTGACTCAAGAGTTGTCTTTCTTTTTATACGTTTGTCTTTGTACACCAGCTAGCACACTGGGCTCCTAACACACAACTAGCAGCTCTTGGTGTTGTGGCAATACAAATAATATCATTCATCCTGATTTTACTCAAAGTGCTAGATGTTTTCCCAAGCACTTTCTGAATCTTAAAAAAAAAAAAAAAAAAAAAAAAAAAGGTTGAGTTCATGTTGACTAAAATTTCAGACATATTTTTTCTAATTAAATAGGATTGTTTGCAACATGTAAAAATAAATCAAGGTTTCCAAACCATTTAGCTGGCTGGATCTCCCAGGGCTTGTGTGTATGTCACTGAGAGTTTAATGTTACTGGTAAAGAGTAAACAGTGTTCCGTGATAGATTAATTACATAAGGTTGCCTTACAAATATTAAATAATTGATAGGTATTCAAATCTGAAGTAAATAAAAACTGACATTATTTACTTGAAGTTTTCTTCCCCTCTCCCCTCCCTTAGAAAAGTAATGCCCATTCCCCAAATGTTTTTGGGAGAAGACTAAGTTTGTTTGCTACTATCACATCCCTATTTCAGTGCAGACACAGGCAAAAAAGAAACCTTTCAGGGAATTCTCTCTTTTGTGCTCAGTTACATCTTCTGTACTCCTTAAATTTCTGACCACAGCTGGTGGCTTTCCATTTCAATGGCTGGATCAAGACTAACAGGGGTGACAATGTACATTTTCCCCTTGCCCTCTCCCTGGCGTTATGCTGTGCTTACAGCCATGCAGATATCTTAGAATTAAAGGAGTAATCTCTGCTCCCAGCATTAAACACTGGCTTTAGGGAGATTTTTCACATAATACAGGAGGAAGAGTTGAACAACTGGGCCTTTAGAACTGCCTAGGGAGATGAGGAGGTGTAAAAACCAGACAGCTATGAATAGACTGGGTGGTCATTGATTCTCATAGCGCAAGTCTTTTGCTTGTTCATTGCTTCCTGCTAACCTCCTGGAAAACCTTGCTGTGCATACCCAGAGCTTCTGAGACAAGTTTGTTATTCCAATCTGAAACAAGCAAAGAAATAATAATAATAAAAAAAGTAGATGGAGTTTGCAGCAAATAAATACATCTTGTTCTTGCATCGTAAGGTTTAGCAGTGGTGGCCAACCAAACACGGGAAACCTGTTCAGCTGTCGTTACCCAGTCCTCTCACCTTTATAAACACGTCTCGTGGCTGATGTTCATATTTTCATTGTGAAAATAAATACAGAAGGCAATACTAGGCATCCATTCCTGGCTGGCATTTTTTCCTACTGAAAGGAATTAGCCAAAAATGAAGTGAATGCAATTGCGTTTTATGTTTGTTTCCTCCTAATAACTTTTGAGTTCACTGGCCAATTTCAACTAAATTTGACAGAAGGTAAAAGGCTCTGAGATTATCAGCTTCCTACAAAGCTGGGGAAAATCAGCATCTGGGTAGAGGAGATAAAGCCAAATGAGTGCCCCCACAGATGGGAAAGCAAACAGATCCATTCAGCCTGACAGCAGCCTGCTGGCCCCCGAGCATGAGCTACCCATGTTGCTGTCTTTTGCTTGGTGAATGTGTCAGAGGGGACATAGGATGGAGCCAGGGTACAGGGTAGAAATACCTCTCCAATGTACAAGATGTATTTATACATTTCTGACAGGGAAAGGCTTTGCATAGAAAGAAGCACTGAAAGTCATGGTTTGGGGGGGGGGGGGAATATTAAATAAAACAATAAAACTGCAGTCCTGAGCAACCAGTACAGCTCAAAAGCAAGCACTGACGTGCTATCCTAAAGTTGGTCTCTGTGAAGCTTTACTCTTTACTTCTACCAAACGCTGAAAAAATATGTCCTGATCACAGGGCACAAAATACTTCCCAAGATTAATACAGGTGGTATGAGAAATACCAGGATAAAAACAGGATGTTCTAGTGTTCTTAAGTACTTATAGAAAATTATCTAAATCTATACATACATGGCCTGTTTTCTCTGGTTCTGAATGGAGTTCCCTGGAGATCCAACTTCAAATATATACATATATTTACGTGATTTCTCTTTAGGTGGCTAGACAAAAAAATATTTTAATGGATACTTCTTGATACTTGAATTTGGTCTTGTGATATGATTTTTCAGAGATGATGAAAATGAGAATCTTTCAGTGGAAGCCACAAGTATCTGATCTTTGAAAAAACAAAACCAAACCAAACCAAAACAAAACAACAACAAAACAAACACAAAAACATTCCAAGATGACCAAATTTATGGCTGAAAATTATTCCTACCTTGTCATTTTGAGGGGAAGTAGTCAAAGCACTAAGTTTTAAAGTGAGAGGAGAGCAAACAGAGAATACTTCTGGAGAAACAGAGTAATCTGTGGTTCCAGTGGAAATTTACTTTATTAGGTAAGAGTTTATCAGCAGACCATCAATAACAGTGGAGTTACAATGTCACTGTATTAGGGAAATACCCCAGGATGAAACAAGAAGAGACAAACGGTTCCACTGTGGCATTAATTTTGTCACAGTCGCTAGTTTATTAGGGTTGTGGTGCCCACCAAAAGACCACTGATTCCTCCCTTCTTCCCTCAATGGATGTATTTTGCTGAAGAATTGATTGGGGTGCAGTGTGAAACCATGGTCTTCTCAGCTTTTCTTCAGGAGCCTCAGCTCTGGTATTCAAAGGAGAGAGAAAACCTTCCCCTTTTCTGTAAGGACAATTTTGGACTACATGGAGGACCTCATCTTATGTCTCACAAGTCATATGGAGTTTGAAAAACAACAAAAAAATGCTATAAAAGCTGTAAGCTCCTATTATCCACAGAAACAAGAAAGCTGAGTGTTTTTGGCAGTGGACCTGCTAAAAGCATTCCAGAACAATCTGAAAATTAAATGCACTGCACAAAGCCATTTTTTAAACTAGAAGGGAAGTATTGAAAGAGCAACTTTGTTTTTTACCACGGGGACACTGGCAAAGAAATAAGATCTATCCCATTATGAATATAGTATTAAAGGGACATATAAGATATTGTTTTTGAAGTAGCCTGTTTGTAGCCTTTTTTTTTTTTTTTTTACAGTAGACTGTCAAAGGACTTCTAGCATACCTTTGTTTGGGACCAAGATTTAATCACTGAGGTCCTGACCTTCAAATCCATTTAAACACCTTTTCTCCATTTACTGCATGGCAATTAGAAGCCTACAGAGGAGGTAGATCTTTGAGAAGTTAGACCTCTATTTTTACACAACATGTATTGTAAGACAGCTGAATGCACTTATGGATATATGCTTCCCTTCCACATCAGTATGTCTCTCTTCACAACAAATTCTGAGATGCATTCTTTGCACTCGGGGCAGTAAGCAACATCTCCACTCTGCTGGGAGTTGTAATTCAGATGTACAATGTCATAGAAGTCTCCCCTACTTCTGACCACCCATGCCATGTGGGCCTTTAACCAATGATTTTATATTGTACCAACCCTGTTGGCCAACACCGTCTTGGTTCAGTCTTCCACCATGCAAGTGCAGAGAGTCGAAGATGTTAGGGCTTTTCAGTGTTTCCATGCTTAGCTTCTGTGATAAATTCTGGTCCCCAGAGAAATTGTCATGGTATTTCTGCTGATTTTTAGCAGCAACAGAGACTCCATTCTTTGTCAGTGTTTGCTCCATGTTTTGTTAAGTGTTTGTGTTGAAATATCTTGGAGGCAGCCCTATCAGATCTGATCTACAGATCTTCTCATAAATGATTTTCTAGTGCTTCCTACTGCACTTGCACAATCTTCTTGGTATGAATGCCAGAAGAGTAAATCACAGCATTTGTCTTTCTCGTTGTGCAAAAAAGGGCAGAGAGAAGAGGGAAGCCTGAGTGTTATTGCCCCTAACCCCTTGCATGTTTCTGATGTTGAAATCTGGCAGCTCTGGTTTCCATGGGTTTTGTGTGTGTGTGTGCTTGGAGACTGTCTTAATTTGCATGGTTCACTGCCAGGTGAGAAAGAATAATGCCTAAAAGTACAGAGCAAACATAGCTGGAGTATCAGACTACAGCTTGCTGGAGGGGATTGAAATGGTAGCTGCTCAAGACTTGCAGACCTTTGGCAGGGCTGTAAAAATACAAATAACAACTAAAAAAAGGGAGACGTTGTGACCCTGGCAGCAGCAGGATGCCTGTGCATGCAAGTCCATCCAGGATCTGACTAACTGTCTCGTAAGGTCCATGTGGAATGTGTGAAGATTTGCAATAATCCCTTACTGAAACAAAGCAGAGGACTTAACAGCTGAAAATGGCTCATGCAGCAGGACCTTGGCAGGGGGACAAGCTTGTGCATAGCTCCATATGGAGCCGAGCTATTATCCTTTTGTGCAGCTTGGCCTTAATGCTAGTGCCTGTGCTAATGCCCGTCTGCAACCAATGGACCAAACAACTGGCCAACCAGCCGGCCAAAAGCAGTAACAGAAAAAAGCTGTGACTATCCAGCAGTGCTGGGCAGCCCACAGCCATTCCTCAAGGCTGGATTTTGGCTGTAATGCGCCAGCCCTGCCAGGCGGGACCTGTCTCAGGCTGGGTCTCCTTGGTTTGCAGGCAGGAATTAGTCAGAATTGTTCTCGTTCCCTGGGATTTGCTCCTGAGTTAGCTCAGTGTGCTACTAAGTCACAAATTAACTTAGCCTCACGTCATCTGTACTAAGGTGTTGGTATTGCTCTTACACATAAGGACTTGGAGGGCCAGAAAGGTTAAAACTTCCCCACAAAAGCCCTGGTAGTCCTCAACAGGACAGAGGGGACAGCCCTGGGAGGGTGTCCTAGCCCTGCTCCTGACCAGACTTCGCACCTACAGCTGGTAGCTTGTTTGCATTTCATGCTTAACTTCTCCCTCTGTGATCAGGATTAATAATTAATTCCTGCAGTGCTTTGGCTGGGGAGGACTGCAGCCTCAGCTGCAGCGCTGACAGTGTGAGTATGAGCAGGGTCTGGCTTCTATATGTATGTATTTGTGTGTGTGCATGTGCATATTTTGGTATGTGAGGACAGCAATACGAACACTTCAGTGTTATAGTAAAAAAAGGGAGATTTAAGTAAGATGCTTTTTGGGGAAAAGAGAGAAAAAGGTTCATCTTTGCTATTTAGCTTGGAGTATTTCTTACAACAGAACTCAGTTTGCAATAAAAGATGTCCAAGTGTCTGTGCAGCTCTGGCATGCCCTATTTCAAGTGGAAAAAGGCTGTTCTGAAACCATGCAGCCCGCCTCCTCCCCTCTGGCATCAGCTGCCCTGCAACCACCGCCTGGCGGCCATGACCGCGCTTCCTCTGAGAAAGAAATCTGGGCCTGGGGGGGATGGCGGTGGTGCAGAGAAGGAAAATCTGAATCCTGATCTGGAGCAGGGCTCCCGGGCCCCGTCTGCCCCCTCCCGCGCCCGCGGTGGTGCTGGCAGAGCAGGCCCATGATGTCATGGCAGCTGCCGACGGCCTGACGGACAGCTTCCGCAGCGCAACATGGGGCCCTTTGGTCGCCCTGTCAGAAGGATTGGCAGCTGAATGGCACCAAGGAGCGCCCGGCCGCATTCCCTCTGGGAACACTGCCCTCGCTGATGGACAGAAAGCAAAGGGAAAGATTGTCTTTGAACCTGAAAAGAATCCTCTTTTTTTTTTTTTTTTTTTTTTTTTTCCCCAAATTCCCCCCCCCCCCCCCCCCCCCCCCCCCCCCCCCCCCCCCCCCTTTTTTTTTTTTTTTTTTTTTTTTTTTTTTTTTTTTTTTTTTAAAGGTGTTTTGTTCCGCAGCGGTTACTGAGCCTAATGGCACTGAATGACTTTTCCCCTCCACAATCTGTCAGTCACAGGCCGGGCTCCGAGGCTGTTAAATGAAGTCCTTTCAGAGCCAGACGGAGGAGGAATGTGTCAGTCATCCAACAGACCCCGCTGTGTTCGGATCTGTCAGAGGGGTGACAGGGCAGAGCAGCCGGCCTCGGCTGGGGCACATTCCCAGCAGCGGCGAAGAGGCCCTGACAAACCCAGGTGCCGCAGCCAAGAAGTCAGCCGGCTGTACCGGCTGTGCTCCGAGCCCCCAGGCCTTCGCCATCAGCCATGAGGCATCATTGGGGTGGGAAGCACCGCTAGCAGAAAGCCAGCCTTGACATGCAGGATGTGCCTGTATGAGGCACAGCTTTCAAATTAATGTGACTCTTAACTAAAAGACTGGAGACAGTAATCCTCCAAATGAAATGCATTTAGGTGGACTATGATTCTAAGCCATTTCTGCCGAATTACCTTAATTTTTTGAGTTTCCCCTGTTAGATGGCATTCCATTAATCTTACCTATTAGGTTAAGAGTGATGTGCAGTTTGTTCTGGGGCCTGAACAGTTGGTCCTATTCACTCAAGTGCCAGTGTTTCACTGCACGTTATGAGAAGTGCCCACTGTTGCTCTAATGAGAATAATGATCCACTACTTACATTTCAAGGGTCTGCTACTTCATCTTTTCTTTTTTTTCTTTTTTTTTTTTTTTTTTTTTTTTTTGGTGAGGGAGTTTGTTTGAACAAACAGCCCCTGTTCTTATCGCAGCTCACAGGGAATGGCCCTCGCCTGTTTTTACAGAGGTGGCAAACTGTGGTTCTGCACACAATACAGTCCTGTGTTACTGGGGCAGCTAGGCTCCTGATGGACTTGAAAATGCAGGTTTTCCACCTGTAATGAGTGGGTTTACATCCCTCACAGCATTGCTGGCATCCCCGTTGGTTCGCATACCCATGTTGTGGTCCCAGACCCAAAGAAGCAGGTGGGAGGGATGACCTGCCTGGGACAGATGCTGCATGGCAGCAGCAGCTCTTTTCCCATCCAGTAGCTCTTTTCCCATCCAGTCTGTTCTGCTTGTCTGCAACGTCGTGGAAAACCAGTGGACTCTCACAGCTTGTCAACTGCTACTTTAGACAGAGTCTATCATGTCAGCATGTGATTAAAAGCTGCGGCAAAATACATTTCCTCTGCCTTCTTCCCCTCTGCCCCAGTGTATTTCCCTTGTGTTTACTCACAGCAGTGGAGCTCTGCTTGGTCTGTGGGGCTGTGGCCACCCCTGGGCAAGGATTGCTTTGGAGGTTAGCTGCTTCTAGAAAGCTGCCTCTCATGGATGCTGACAACCATGGCTATAAAAGTGGTGTTGCCTTAGAAATCCACCTGCTCTGGTTACCCAGTGGATTAAACTCTGAAATATAGGTCTTGCTTGGACAAAGCCCTAAGAAGAGCATCTGACTGATATGCCGACAGGAGAGATTTACACTGTTGGCAGCTTTTACAATTAATTTTCAGGTCAGTGGGTAAGTCATAGGATAAACAGAGTGGTTTCCTTTCTCTGAAGCAGCACAACCACAGCTGACAGCCAGCATGGTACAGAGCCCTGTGGACCCCTAAAGGTGTTCAAGGAGTCACCTCTGCCTGGCCTTGATTGCTTTCCTTTAACTGTTGAAGGAAAAGAGTAGAGAAAGACAACATTTTCAGAAAACTGTCCCTGCATAATTGAGTTGAGAATCACTAAGTGGAGAATAACCTGCTAAGCCACACAGGACAGACCCAGGAAGGACTGTAAAGACTGACTTAAAGGGCATCTGTTCTGCCCCCAAAGGGAGATGTTCCAGCCTGGCTGGGATGGCCAATGAAAGTCCGTAGGAGGGGAACCCATTTCATCCACATGGGCTCTTGCTCCATTTGTCACTCAGGGGCTAAGCTGCAGGCACAGGGATGTGTGGGAGGGTATGAGTGAAAGGGGCCCGTTGTCATGTAGATTATTTACCCTCTCTGTGGAGAGGAGTGATTAGGCCCAAAGGGCAGTCCATCACTGTCCTCAGGCTGCATTAACCGAGACCCACTGGCTCCTCTTCCACCAATGCTTGGAAAAAAAGCTGGGCTGCACAGTGGGCCCCATGTGGAGCACATGGCAGTGGGGCATCTTGATGTGGTCAGAGAGGTCACCTTCCCCACAGAAAGGCCAGGGAAGCCCAAGGAGCACTGCCTAACAAAGGCAGTGGCCTCTTGCCTGTGCACGGACAGGAACGTAATTGCCGAACATAAGCTGTCCTTGTTTCACAGGGAAGGATCAGACAGCCCCGTTGGGGTTCAGCTGATCTGAGGGACAGCTTGGCCCTGTAAGTGTATTGAAAACCTCTCTGCAAAGAAAGGTTTCTTTAATGGTGCCTTAACAGACAGTTAAACCAAAACCCAGCCACACTGGCTGGGTGAGTCTGCAGCATGGACTGCAAAATATGGGAGAGAAATTCTGCTCTACCAAAATGCACTGAAACCTTCCCAGGCTGGTTAGTGTGCCTATTATTTTATTTTATTTTATTTTATTTTATTTTATTTTATTTTATTTT
>CM021766.1:34438136-34474630 GCA_011076525.1 Nettapus auritus | reverse complement strand
TTTTTTTTTTTTTTTTTTTTTTTTTTTTTTTTTTTTTTTTTTTTGTGCTGGAGGGAAAAGGGAGGTAAAGAGGCATCTATTTCATCTATCCTTAGGAAGGGAAGAGACATCTTTGCATCTATTCATAAGGCAGATGATGCATCTATTTCTTGACATTTCACATATGCCTTAAAGTGAAGTGAGGAAAAAGCAGAAAAGTTCAACACTGCGATGTTATACACAGATGTTCCTGCAAGAAAGGGTGACAAAAAGCGTATTTTTCAGTTATTCACATCTAATACTCGGACAAAATTACTCTGTGTGAATCATTCCTCTGTTTTACTTGTGTAAACTGAATCCAGTGTCACATGGGCTTCTACGAATAATCCTTCTACAGATTTTGGCTAATATATAGAAAGGCCAAAGAGGTGAAAATAAATAAATAAATAAACAAACAAACAACAACAACAACAACAACAACAAACAAACACAAAAACAAAACAAAAACAAAACTCCAGATCATCCAAAATATTCTAAAAATTTCCTAAAGGCCAATGTCTGCTTTCTCAGCCAGCAGAAGAGTTCTTGTGAGATTTCAGCTGCACCAAAAACAAAGTGAGAGCCCAGGTTGGCTTTATATCTGGTTTACAGAATTGATATGCCTGGCAGATGCAGAACTGAATATTGAAAGTGAAAACATCTTATATTTGAGCTTCCCATTTTGGCCATCTGTACTTGTGAGATTAACTGAATTGTTTTGTGTTGTGCAATCAAAGGCACTAGAAAGATACTGGTTACTTTTCATATTTAAGACCACAGCTAATGTGAATCCTGTATTGGTCTTGAAATTACATTGAAAAGCTGAAAATGAGCAAAAGGAAATGATGAAACATTCTTATCTTCTCAATTATTTATTCACTTTTCTTCCCCTTCATTTTCACTCCTGGGATAGTAATGAGTTTTACGAATGTAAGGTGTCAGCTGTAGGCTTTTCTGTTGAAACCTCTAAATTTATGACTCCTCTGGGCATTACAGGCATGGATAATGCATAATTTACAAACAGACTTGAAACTTTCATCTTCCTTTTCCCACTCCTTTTCAGAGCTTTTTGTTCACAGTGATTTGTTTTGCTGTAGCAGAAACCATATGCTCTTCTAAATCTCAGTGGAGTGTAGAGATTCTGCAACACTGCCAGATGTTGCCAAAGAAACTTCACCTGACACAGGATTGCATGAACTTCAGTCAAAACTGTCTTTCTAAAGGACATGTTTTTCTGCTATTTGGTAGTGAGAAGAGAACAAATCACAGCTGGTGATGGTGTAGATGCTGTCTTGGTATCAGACACCCATGATCTTTGCCTTATTTTGGTGGGGCAGGGGCTGGAAGCTTTAGTGGGCCACCTCTTAAAAAGATGGGTTGATAGCTTGTAAGTGCTGGTCCCGCTTCTGGCATTGACTCTGCTTTGTCACTAAGGAATATTTGACTTACCATATGGGATAAAAGTCTCATTCAGACTGGGAGTGAAAATGGTCACACCAGGTCTTGTGGCAAAGAGTGGTAGAAACATGGTATTTGAACAGATAGATAAGTTATTCTGGTTGAGATTCTCTCTGTTATTTGATAGTAAGTGTATGACTTGAATTAAAAGTCTTTACGTTCTCCCTAAAAACACACCTGTAAAAGATATTTAATAAAACATTAGGTTCTCTTTTTATTCTAAAAATTTCCTCAGTCTTGTTTGAGTCTCCATGACTGCTTTTTGCTGTGGTATCAAACCTGATGGTTTAGGTGCTCTAGGTGTGAGGGCAGGGGATGAACTCTTCACCTAAAAGAGAAAAGTTGTAGGACTGCCTCAGACCCAGAGATACTGAGAGAAAACTGGCTGAACAGAATTGCACAACGATATGAATTTGACACAGGAAGTGACACAGCTAATTTATTCTTTTAGAGAGTAGGGCTTGATTTCGTAGGTACTTCTTGTGGATTCCTTAGCTTTGCACTCCAGAAGCCCAGCAGTCTGCAGACTACAGCTAAAGCCCAGGGATTTGCTGAATACCCCTGTGACTGCCATTTGGGCTACACCTAAAGTGAGGTGTCAGTAATCTGAGAATTGTGTTAACAGCATGGTTTTGCCTCTGCTCCACAGTGTGATTAAGATGTTATTTCTTCTTGCGGTATAGCTGGGAGCTGTGTCTTGAGCATTTGCATGACCACGAGGAGATGTGAAGGTCCCAGCTGCATTACAAAGGGAGTCATTCCTACATACACCATCTCTGGGACAGCTGCAGGGCATGATATCTGGACATGGCTCTTGGATGTCCCGCTGTGCCTCCTCCTGATGGCTCATGGACACATTGTGAGACCATCTGTCCAGTGAATCCTCAGGCTGCTTCAGACCTGACCCCGAGGCTGTACTAGCCCTATTTTGGTGCCTCTGCCCACGTTCCTGGGACATCGGAGCTCTGGTTCTCACTTCCAGATTCCTGCAGGCTTCTTTGTTGAGCTTTCCTTTCTCTTCTCCTGCTCCACGCGCTCCTCATGCCTCCTTGCAAACAACATAGTTCTCCTGGGTTTCAGGTAGCCCTTTGTCCAAGGAGGTTCCACTTCAGCATTTTCCACTGAGATTTACCAGGGCTGACCTTCCCAACTTGGAGATGTGGGTGTTAGTGGCAGAGCCTTGCTTTCATAGCAGCAACTCTCAGCTCCATGTTGACTGGTATTGACCATCAAAACTGACATTTTGGTTTTCTGTGTTTCATCTGAACATAACTGCTGAATCCAGTATGTTGTGGTAGGACCCCATACTATAAATGATGGCAGGATACACTGCGATTTGGCTCACTCTCTTGTTTGATTTGTTCTGCTGTATTGAGTTACACATCGTTCAAGGCCCAAGGCTTCCAGCACAAGTGAAATATATAGTTCAAACAATGTGCTCTGGGGTTAAATGGTATGGTTTAAGCGCACACAATCACACATTATAAATCGATCCCTCAGCATTGCAGAAAATATCATTAATATGGAAGCCGTGTCTTTTTTTTACTGTCATATCTAGTTCACATAAGGAATCTTTCTGACATATAGGATTGTTGGTTATTTTTTTAACTTAAAAATGGGGTAAAGTTTGATAGCTTTATTCAGCAGTGCACCGTGGAAATGTGGCAAATCAGCACAAATATACAGCCTGTCACAGTCATTTCTGTATAAAATATGAGCCACAGTTTTGAAACATATGGTTATACAAGTTTTAATTTAAGTGGCATCCTCTTTAGTCAGCAAAATAAGGTCTGGCTTGCCTGCAGGAAATGGAGTCAGCACCTTCACCTGCTGAAGTGAAAAAGCACCCCCAGTGACTGGTGTTGGTTTCCACTGCTGGTGTGCAACTGAACAAAACCATGAACCTTAGCGCTCAATGCACAAAGCGGAGACCTGACAGCCTTTCCTTTATCTGAAAACTTCTAGAAATGCAGCTTATCATATTCCTTGTGGTTGCACACCCTGTGGTCCCACCGCCTGAAATCCCCAACGATAATGAGGTGCACCCTCATGCTGGAAACAAAACAATTTTCCACTAACACTTGTTTTCGATTTTACCTCTCAGCCACGATGAAGAGAGCCCCATACCGTTCCATCTTGCCAAATATATTTATATATATCTTGTTGCAGCCTATTTTCCTGATGGATTGGAAAAATTTAAAAGCCTTCCTCAGTCCTAGAAATGAAATAATAATTAACACCTACAATAGAAAGCTATCATATCTTTAGGAGGTGGGGAATAGGGCTTGTCCTCCCACTCCTGACAGCTGCTGCTGAGAGACATTTCTGAGCTGCTAGAGACTATCTTTATGAGCAGATTCCCTTGTAAGTCTTAATTGCCCAGACCAATAGGTCTACACTTGGCATCTGTTTTTCCCTGTGATTATTTTTTTCTCCTTTCTCACTGCTTTTCCTATCTAATTCATTGATTGCTGCCTCCCTCTTCTGACAATATTTTTCTCTACTTTTATTCAGTATTTATGTGGTGATGAGAAAGATTTGGGAGCAAAGGAAATGTAGATTCATTCTGGGTTTTTATCAGGATTTCCCAGAGTTTTGACAAGGGATAAGTCTTCTTTGGACTGGGTAGAAAAGGTTAACCGAAAGATGCAGATAGGATGGCCACTTGAAAGACAGATATTTCCCTGTACAGAACTCATTGCAGAGCAGTGCTTGTAAATACAAGGAGAAATGTATCCATAAAGAGTTCACCCAGGCTTTCCCAGCACACTGAAAGTGGTTCATCTGACTTTGTTTAAAGTTTTTTTGATCCAAAGAGCAGGAGAACAGTTCACTCACAACAAGCATCTACAACTGTGCTTGAACCTTTGACACTGGAAACTGAGGAAATTAAACCAGCTGCTACCAGTTTCTCCTGAGTCAGAAAGATGTAAAGCCTGCAGAAAAACAAAATGGTCTTTTCCCTCATATTTCATTTTCTAAAGAGGAAAAAAAAGAAAAAAAAAAAAAAAAAGAAAAAAAAAAGAGAGAAGCTATTTTTGGAAGGGGGAAAATATCTGTGCTTGCATTTCTGTTTGTAATCCAGCATGTGATTGATAAGAGGCTGGTGTTTGAAATTGTTATCATAGCAAACTCAGTTACTTCTGAAGTCAGAGCAGGGCTGGAATGTGGCTGATCCCTTCTGCTGCCTTTGTCCTGTGCTGAGCCGTGCCCTGCCAGTGAATCGCACAGTATCTTAAAATGACCTTCCATTCAGGCTGTATAAAGATACTTTTAGTCAACTGGTAGAAGCAAGTGACCCCCGACCTCCCGATTTTCGCTGTGTGCATGGAGGCATTTTCTGCTGCTGATGGGTGGTCCCAGTAGACGGTGGCTACAGATGTCTGCTCCTGATAAATCCAGAGCTCAGTTCATGGGAGGGGACCTGTCACTGGATCTGCTTGAGAGTGAAATATGTAAGCTTATAGGCAAGTGTTTCTGCTGGCCTTAGGCTCCATTGCTGGCTGTGAGGACTGAAACCACCTGACAGTGCCTTGCACTGTTTTGGAACCTGAAATTCTCCCACAGCTGCTGTGCTCCTGTGCTGGGGATGTTGCTGCAGTGCATGCAGGTGGTGGACAGGGGCCATGCCCTCCACCAGGCACGCTGCAGGGGCAGGATTCATTCCACTGTGATGTGCTTGGCCCCAGGTGGATATCCAGGGGTGGGGTGCATGTGTTGGTCGCATGGGATTGGGACCTGGGCTATGACTGTCCCTTTTCCAAGGGCTTCACAAACATCTCTGAGTTCCCCTTGCCCTGAAAGCTGCTTTGTGTGTCTGGCTGAAAGCAACCATGACACCGTCCATTTCATAGCCAGTTAGCCTGTTTTATTTGTCATTATGACTTTCTTGTACTGGAAATCTTCAGCTGAGAGCCCATTCTCAGCACAAGCTCTGCTTTTTTTTTTTTTTTTTTTTTAGGTTGTAGCACCTTTTCGGAGTGGTTAGCCAAACCACTGTCATCGCTGGCTGGAACAGCTTATTCAACTGCACCCATCCCTCTTGCCCATCCTCTGCTCCTTTCTCACTTCCTTTCTTCTGGTGCCAGTAATATCTATGAGCTATTGTATGCTGCTCAGTGGCAATAAATATTAATAAATGTATATCACTTTACTTCTGGAATAGTGGGAGAGGAGGTGAGCGATGTACATTTTCCTTCTTCAGAGGCTTGGCTCCCTTCGGCATGCCTTTTCCTCCCCAAAGAATTGCCAAATTACACTCTGGTTTCCCTTCCCAGATGAACTACATCCTCACATCTGTCTGGCTCTGCTCCAACCTACTCCAAGTCAGGAGGAGCTGGGAGAAAAGTTGAACATGCAAATTGAAAATGTCAAATTTCGGCTTTATTTATTGCTAGTTTTGTAGAAAGAAGGAAGTAGAAGGACTTTCTGTCAGAAGAACTCACTGTCACTGTTTAACTGAATAAATGAACCTCCGGATTGAAGTAAAGGAGTGCTTGGACAGCTAAGGGAGACCAAAACAGCAGTGCTATAAGAGCAGTCTCAGTTGTGTTGGGAGAGTGCAGCACTGGGAAGTGCATCTTTAAATTGATGAACTTTTTGGACCCTTGAAGTTGCTGGAGAAGGAACAACAGCAGAACTGGGTGTGTTTTTACACTGAGACAGTTTTGGTAGGACTTGAGAAGCCACAGTCTCAGAATATCATGAGATATCAAAGTGAAAAAGAAACTAAGATCAATGACATGAGGGGGAGGACAGGAAAAGCCAAGAGCCGTAATGCCCTAGAAGTACAGGAAACAGCTGAAAAACCTCTCTCAGAAATCTGAAGAGCTAAGAGCAGTTGACCTAAAAACAGTCAGAGCATGAACCAGTTTTGAGGTGCATAGTAATATTTAAGGCAATAGTGCTAGAAACAAGGATTAGCACTGAAAGAAGCACTGGTCTGTAGGATTTGTCTCCACAGACTTTGTGAATTATGTGTTTTAGTAAATAATAGGAAAAGAGAAAATCTGTGTAAATGCCAGAGGAAAAAAAAATGCTCCTCACTAGGTGAAGAAGTAATACCTGCCGGGAGGGAGGTTATCAAGCACACAGTCCATGGTGAGACAGAAGACAGATTTTCCAAGAGGCTAAGGACTGTCTCTGCCAGTTATCATGAGCTATAGCAAGGTACATTTCTATTCCCATGAGGAGAGAGGGATTGAGTGATTTTACAGCTTCTATTTCAGGTAATGGCTGGATCAAACTCCAGCTCTTCCTGTGTTGTTCATAGATTTCACAGCTAGTTTTAAAACACACACCCCTCCGATTTGCAGATTTATGTAGGTCTATGTTGAAGTGGCTGATGTTCAGGGTTTAAATGTGGTTTAGTGCTCTTAAGGTGATCTTTTCACTTTTGTTTTGAACTCAGGCCTTTCCATATGTGTGCTTTATATTTCACTGACCCAGTGTTTCACCTTTGAATTAGACAATTCCTGTTCAAAAGATACAATTGCATGGTTACACCTTATATTAAAATTGAGAACATTTATTTATGCAAATTTAACACATCTCTTGGCAGATATAATTTCTGTGAAGGGCTTTTAGGGTGCCTGAGGTGCTATGCTGAGAAATGTGATGCATGACAGACAGCAAGAGTGTTTTACATAGATGATGTTTTGACTTGGGGCAGACCAGAAGAAGGCCAGAGCACTTGGATAAAAAAAGCAACAAGTATTAGCTGTTCTGTATCAAACGAAAAGCATATGAAAGTCCCTAGTGACATGAAAGTCATTCATGTATGAGCATGAGTGTGCAACGAAGTCCAAAGGACATGGGAAATGCACATTGGTTGAGTCTGAGAAATGGAGGAGGTAATGAAAAGTTCCAGAATTGGGGTACAACGTTGGTAAATATGAAGCTAAATTATCCATAGCTGCTCCCAATGTGTGCATTTGTTCAGTTTTCTTCCAAATGTGTTGTTAACCTGGAGACAAGCAACTTGTCTGACACAGCAGTAAAAAAAAAAAAAAGCCACTTGCCACCTCTAAAATACAGTGCTAATATAGAGGCAGAGAATAAGGTAATGGGCTTAGCCTGGTGGTGCAAAGAAGTTCATGTTCTTATTTATTGAAGCTGAAATGTTGTCTGAAATGGACCATAAATCATTTACTTCCACTGCGAGTTTGGGTCCATCCAGCACTCTGCCTAGAACAGCGAGATGATTTTTAACTACAGAGATGTGATCTGTATATCTAATGCAAACCTGATGGAGAGGTGTTAATGGCAGGCACCTAATGGAGCAATTGATAAAAGCTGAGAGAAGTCCACACTATGTGTCACTTGAAAAAATACCTCACAGTCTTAATTGAAATATGGATTATGATACCTGTGATGAAAACCTGTATGAAGTCATTAGCACAAGAGCAGTATTCTTCTAGCTTCCCTCACTCATCCAGGGAAGCAGATCCTTCTAATAATGCGGATTTTCTCTAAGACAGCAGAAAGGTGATTCATAAGGAGTTGAAGAAAATGTGTTGAAAAAGACAGATGAAAGTTACTTAGGGATGGAACGAGAGACAGGTTAGAGATTTTCAATGAATAATGATACTGAGAAAGTGTTCAGGGCTTGTTGCATATGTCAAAAATGCAGACCACACTGAGCAGAATGGTATTATATTGGCCTTCCAGGGAAAAATAAGCACTTAACTACTGATAACTGTTTACTGGAATTGTGAAAATTGTTTGAAAATTGTCATAATATAATAGCAGTTCTCAAAAACTGAATGTATTTGAGAAAAATTGTTTTTTAATTGAAAATTTAACAAGACATTCTGTTTCTAGTATATCATATTTTTCCTATTTTTTTTTCTTTACTTTTCATGAGCTGATTTAAGACTGATTTTAAAGATTGCTTATATATATCTGTCTTAAAAATATATTCAAAAAACATAATTGATACAGGTGGGACCAGAGAGGCAGATTATGCTATTGTTGTTGATACTGTTAAGGTAGATCCCTTAGTTAAAAAGTAGTTCCTGGAAAGCTTCTGTGGAGCAAAGTCTACTGAGTTAATCACTGCACTTAACTAAATATAGATTTGAAATAACGGAGGAAGAGTATAATTATGTATTTCTCTGCCTGATTCTGAAGTCCTTACTCACAGAAGTAGAATGACTTAAATCAATGAGACTATTCACATGAATGAGTATTAATCATATGAGTAATGAGAAAGGGTTGAAGGGTCATTATTAAAGTTGCTAGGAAACTTTGCAGCTGCTTCACATGGCCCAACTATTATTATATTTCCCCAGTCACTGCTTTTAATGCAGTAGTGATTAATTTAACTATGGTGATACTGACCCCATGCTTTTTTGTGTTCTGTTTGAACCCCCTCTAAATGCTGTCTTGAGGACTGAAGTGGGTGTAAGAGGTGTGCAGGCCAAAGCCCTCCACATGTGGTACATTCCACCCTCTGCCGGTTTCAGATTTCCTTTCTCAAGAAAACTGTCTTGGCGCCCAACATGGAGTTTCCAGTTCCCACCCCATTCTTTACATCCCTGTCTGAGCATATCGGTTATCTCACGCTATGGCACACAGGGTGTGGAAGTATTTATAGCTAGCTGCGGCTATCAGGAGAGACTTGCAGTGCTATCCTCAGTTCTTTCACATAAGCCTATATTAATTACTTCCTTTCCCAGTCCCTGCAAAAGTAAGTCCACATCTTCCAAAATAGCAGCAACCTTGAAGCCAAATATGCTCCCAGGTGTTTTCTTCCCCCCCTGCATCTACAGCCAGCAGGATGTCATTCCTGCTGCCTATGACAGCCCGGAGACTGACCTTACTTATCCATGATACCATTACCAGAAATTTCCATTAGCCTTGAAGCTGAATGATCCCACAACCCATTGCTTCACTTTTGAATTTGTCTTTTGAAGGGACAATCATGGCCATATCAAAGCCATCTGCTTTTCTTGTGTGGAGGATCATGGTATACTGAATGCTTTGTGTTATGGTAGGTTGTTTTAGAAGTATAGGAAAACACTTCCAAGCCTTTTTTTTTTTTTTTTTTTTTTTTTTTTGTTTTTTTAATATATATATGTAAAGTTTTGATACATTATTGTCTTTGGTCACACTGTAAGAAGAGCCTAAGAAGAGTGAGACACTCTGGCTTTGTAATTTCATACTTTATTTTTAAGCATGTGGCCACACCTGGGGACCCAGTACCTAGTGCTGTTGCTGTTGCTAATGCATCAAGTTATTAAAGTTTCCATGTATCTCCCCTTATCTTCTTAGCACGTAAATGTTTGCTCCCAATGATATTTTCAGAAAAATGTGATTCTGTGAGCTTGTACCTGCAACAGCAAATAGGTTACCAGAAGAAACAAGTTATTAAGCAAAAGACAAAACAGTATGGTGGAGAAGAAGTGGTTCTGTTCTCTAACTAAGCCAAAGGAGGTTATGAGTATGAATATAGGAGTCCATTTAAAAAAAAAAAAAAAAAAAAAAAAAGGAAAGAAAAGGAAAAAAATAAAAGAAAAAACAGACATCAGAGGAGACATGACTGAATCTAGAAGTAAAAAGCCTGGTGACGGCTTTCCTCATCTGTCCTCCTGGCAGTGATCCATTGCGTGAAAGAGCACTTCTCCTGCACAACATCAGCACTGCTCGAAAGCAAAACCTGAGCTACAGAAAGCAGATTCAGACACCTTGGTTTTTAGAGTGAAAGGTGGGAAAATGTCAACTCTAGGCTCTTCACATGCAAAACAATTTTCCTGTACTTCTGGCTAAATGCATTCAGCTAAGTGAACTGTCAAAAAGTGCACCATTAACTCCACTGTGATAAATAGAACACATCAGAAAAAAAAGTAAGCTTATTTCAAGCCTTGCATTTTTCGTGGAGCTGGGTAGACTCTGGATCCTTCACTACTTCTGAGTTTGTCAGTAAAAGTGTTGATCAGTGTGAGAAGACTGACACACATTCCATGCCTTTCTTCTTCACCCTGGTTCAGGAAAGAAGTAAAAAAAATGTTCAGTTCTAATCGGGTATTCACATTGTACTCATGTATGCACGTGCTCGTATATTTCTCTAATTAAGAACTTTTTCCTGAAACAAGGTCTGGGAGCACATAAGTCCTGCCATGGACTGGAAAGGCCAGGTTGAACGCAGCAGGTTAAAACTGTCATCATTTGCCACTTAGAAAAATTTTCATCAAAAAATGTTATTATTTTTCCACCTGTGATTTAACTTAGTTACCTTCCTCAGTGAGTAAAGGTGAAATGTGCTTACCATGGTGGTAAACTTAGGAGACCTGAGATCAAATACATGTTTTGGTGTGTCCCCATGTGATTTTGGAGAGGTCAAAAAATGTGCACATGCTAGAGCTCCCTGAAATAACTGTCACTGCACTAACCTGGTATGTGAGTGAACTTAGCAGAGGAAATGCAGAATTCAGCACAACCTAAGAAGCTGAGCAAATCAGTCAGGCTATCACATATCTTTCTTCCACAGAGTGATGGTGTTCACATGGACATTTGTTGTCTTGTTTTTTCTACAAACAAGTGTTTTGTGTCTGGAGTGGAGGAGGGATTTCTTGTTCTAGCATGTAGTATCTCAGTTTTCACAGGGGTTTTTACGTGATTTTTTTTTTTTTTTTTTTTTTTTTTTTCTTTTTTGTTTTGCTTTTATATATATAAAAATATATTTTTTTTTTTGTCCATAAATATTTCTTTGTTATCAATGCAGCGTGACTTGGCATAAAACCAGTGCAGAATGTGTTACTAAAGAAAACAGCTGTTCAATGCACATGAGTGTATGGAAAGATTTCCTGAAGCTATGTGGGATTGGACATCAGATCATCTGGACATTAAAACAAAAGAAAAATAAGAAAGGGCAATGATACTAAGTACTCTTACCATAGGCAGTAAATGTATACTGCCCTGGACAACCACTTGCTGTCTTCTTACCAATGAAAATACTTGTGTAAGAACAAGAGAAAAAGGAAAATGAAAAGTAAAAGGAAGAGGAGATGGAAAAGGAAATGAGAAAGGAAACCTACAAAATGGTGTGGACAGTTCCACACTTGATGCTCTTTCGGTACCTCAAAAGATGATAGACCTCTGCCAGCTTGCCCAGGAAAAACATTATTTCCAACTCCAGATGTGTTTTTTCTTATTCAAGTTTGCACTTAGTCTTTCTTCCCTCCTCCTTTCATGAACAATTTTCTATCAAGCCATTATTGCATGAAACAGGTTAGCTGTTTCCAACAAAGAAGGAAGGAAACAAGAAAACTTACTTTAATGAAAAAGAGCTTTTTAAAGAAAAGCCCATCCCACTGGCATAAATCAACAAAAAACAAATGTATTCATTTAAGTAGTCAGAAAATCCTAATATGTCATCTTGTCATGTACAGCATTCGGCTGCTTTAATAGTATTATCCTTTTCTGTATTTAGAAAGGAGTTCATTTCACTGAGCTTGTAAAGTACAATATACTGTATTAGAGGTTTCATTATTCACAGGGACCAAAAGAAAAAAGAAAGATCTTTCCACACATGATTAATACCTCAGCTGAATATCATGTGCTGGATGTGGGCCATTCATCAGCAATTTAACATCTGCAATCTGGCCATGGTGAGTCACTGTTAACATCATGAACAAATCATGGATGCTCTGTGGTCTTAACATGGTTTATGGACCTTGCATGAAAAGAACATGTGTTCAGCCTGTGGATTAAATGAACATGGTCTAAATTAGATGCAAAGGAAGTTATGAAAAGGAGCCCTGCTGCTTATTTATTTATTAAGTAGACGTATCTGAGGTGAGGACTGTTTGGACAAGCCTGACCTTCAAACCTTCTCTAATAGCGAAAAGTTAGAGGGTAGGAACCAGCAGGATTTAACAGAAAAAGAACAATAGAGAATAAAGCAACGTACAGGCACATGCTTTAACCTGTAAGGCGCACACAGTTTTTGATGCTAAATGTGGTTTCATTTGGTCCCACTGACTTAATATTTACCAAGAGGCAGAATAAGCTGCCCAGAGAATAACCTGATGGTACTCATCTGCTGCATAGGCTGATATTCATCTGTAGCTACACTGGAAACTCCTCCCTTATGTAGACAAATTTCCCCGTGTCACAGTCTGGGCATGCTGACAGCAAGCGGCACATCTCCATGCTGACTCAGGTCCTGCCTTTACCCTTGTCTTCTGCTCCAGACCTGGACACCCACAGAGATGCTTGTGTTGGCAGCCTCCTTGTTCATGCCTCCTGGTACCTCTGGGACAATGCGCTCAGGTGTGGTGGTTTTACCGTGCTGGGAAGCTGAACATCACAACCTCTCTCTCACTCCCCCTCCTCAGATGAGGAGGGGAAGAAGTAAAGGAAAGAACAACTCACGGGTTGAGATAAGGATAATTTAATCAAAGGGAAAATATATATATATTAGGGAAATATTATTAATTAACAATTCAACTAAAGGGAAAAAAGGGAAAGGGGAAAAGGGAAGGGGGAAAGGTAAAAACAAAACAGAACAAGTAAAGGCTATGTGGAAGTGCAGAGGAAAGAAATTATTCTCTAATTCCCACAAATGAGCGATGCTTGATCATGTCCTTGAAGCAGGGCCTCAACACACGTAGCCGGTGTTCACGAGGAGGACAGACATTTTCCCAACAAAAGCACATCCCTCCCCTCTTCTTCCTTTTTCCATCTTTTATTGATGAGTGTGACATCATACAGTATGGAATATCTCTTTGGTTGGTTTAGGTCAGCTGCCCTGGCGATGTTTCTTTCTCACTTTTTTGCCCACCCCCCAGGAGGGTTGGAGAAAGTCCTGATGCTGTGCCAGCACTTCTCAGCAGCAGACACAACACTGGTGTGATAACACTGCTGTTCTAGCTACAAGTGCAGAGTGCAGCACCGTATGGGCTGCTGTAGGGAAAGTTAACATCCCAGCCAGACCCAGTACATCAGAGAGAGCCCTCACCCACGGGGTTTTCTGCCTTCCTGGTTCTGACAAAGGCAGAATTTGTGTCACGGAGTCCAGCGAGTCTTTTGAGCCTTTTCTGATGAAGAAAGTGAATTTAGATGGGGAAAATATATATATATATTTTTTCTTTGGTGTCTTGGGGATTGTTGCTGTGGCTGCTGTGTCAGCTTAGATATATGCAAAACATGCCTAAATATACTGACTACTCCTGCAACTTCATTATATGATAAGTTCTCTGGAGATGTAAATAAATGAATAAATTGGGACATGTCTGTTTGGGGCTGTAGAGCTGTATGATTCCTCATTTTAATTCTTACCCATTCATGAAAAACAAATCAGATCCAATCCAGGCTCCTGCTATAGTTTTATCTCTGCCTTCCCAGAAAAGCAGTGCAATGGATCCTTCAGCGTAAACCAGTCAGGATTGCTTTCTAAAAGTTGAGTTGAATGACAGATTCTTAAGGGGAACACGAATAACTTTTGTAAATTGCCTTCAAAAGTAGCACAGGATCTTTCAGTCAAATTTAAGAGAACTGTTTACTGTTGCATATGGCAGTCATTATTTGGAATAATAAACCCACTGAGAATCTGAACATGCATGGGCCAACAGATGGGTCATCTTGCTTAGCAATTTAAGCAAGTAATTTATTTCAATCGCTAGGACAAAACACTCGGAGATTATTAATTCCCTTCCAAGACACATGCAACAGTGCCACAGCCTTTCTGAATTTTGCAGCCATTATGGAAATGTACACCTGCTCTTTGGGATGTGGGACCATTTTTTTGCTTGCTTGGAGCAATTTGTTTCAGATTTCATACCAAATAAAACTATTTTCTGATTCACATCAAGAGAAGGTAAGAAATGAATGACTGCAAATATGTATTACAAGATAAAGTCACCTGGTTTGGGAAGTGCTATGCAAAATATGCCTGCCTGTGGCATGAGGGTTGGAGCTAGATGATCTTTAAGGTCCCTCCCAGTCCAAGGCAAATTCTATGACTTTGTGAAAATCTGAACACTAAGCAACAGAAGCACAGAGAAACAGGTTATTTTCTGTAATATTTGTGCATCCTATCTTCCTCTGAAATGATTAAAGCTTTATCAGCCAGGAGCAATGTGTAAATATATACACCAGTTATCTCTTGTAGCAACAAAACAGAATTTTCTAACTTATGCTTTGCCAACTGAGGTCTACTCTTGCCCCTCTTTGAAAAAAGATATTCAGCTCCCAAAAGTAATGATCCAGGGAATATGAAGTTGGCTGTCATCCCAATGGGACAGGCAGTTCAGACAGCACAGGGACTTTTGTAATGTTGCACAAGCGTTTTTCTGCTGTGACTTGGAGCTGCCATCACCAGGGTGGCTGAAGGTCCATGGAGGGTCCCAGAGTGTCCGATGTGCCCGATGGTTGGGTGCAGCTCAACTCACCACCAAGGATGCCTTGTGTAACCTTTGCTCACCAGTCCAAAATGAAAATCTGCTGTAAGCAACACTGGAGCCCTAGCCAGAGACACGCAGCATCGCTGTAAGAGAACCGAGTGCTACCTCAAGCACCCTTTGGTGGAACAGCCCCACTTCAGTGACAAAGGTTGGACTTGATGATCCTTGTGGGTCCCTTACAACTTGGGATATTCTAGGTTTTCTGGCATACATGTATTCTGCAAGAGAAAGAGCTGCTTTGAACACAAACAGGCTTTGCAAAATAAGTCCCTACCCTGTGGTTTCATGATGCTGGCATGCCTGGTGACTTGTGGCTGTGGAACAATGCAACTGGTGGTGGCTGTGAAACAACATGAGTGGTGTGCCAGAGCTGCTTCCACAAAAACTTCCTCTAAGTGCTGCAGAGCACCCGGGGCTCTACAACAGCAGCCTTGTGTGATCATGCTGACACAGGTCGTGTTCAGCCTGGTGACCTGGTTAAGAAAATTAACCAGTTCTTGAAAAGCATGGTGAAATCTTCTCTGAGCTGTCTCAGCTCTCTTCATGAGCCCTCTGAGCTGGTGGCAAATGCAGTGAGACACATTTATCTAGACTGCAGTTCATTTAAACCTCCACCCAGCTGGCAAGGAGATCATTAAACCTCCATAACTTGATTGTGCGCCTGGGTTTTACAAAATAGCAAGCTCTTGTAAATACATAGTGTGTTTACGTAAACCTCTGCAGTATGATCAATGTTGTCATATAAAATGTAGCTACTGATATTTCATTTTGAGACGTGAATGTGGAATGAATTATTAAAATGAATTCCAAAGTTGCAATATTTACTCATTATCCAATGTACTATGTGAGTAGGCATAAAACCTGTCACCAGTACGGTGGCTAGGGATTTAACAAATTCTGGGGGAGCTGTGAAGAGATGATCCTTCCTCCACAGCTGCTTTTGAGAACAGCATATGGAGTGTTAAATGGCCATCTGAAGAAAAAAGTCCCTGTAATAGAGGGAAAGGTAGAAAAAAATTAACCATTAAAAAATCAAACTAACAATGCATGTCCCAGTGCAAATTGGCTTGAATGGCTACATTTTTTGTCAGAAAAAACAAATTGCTGCCAACCTTTTAAAAATCATAATATTCTGCTTTGACATTTTCAAAATGACTTTTTAAAATGTGTAATTTCACAATAATTATTTCATAAAGAAACAATTGAATTGAAAAAGCCTGGAGACAGCCTTTTGTTTGACCAGAATCAGAATGAATTTGTTTGTTTTTCTTTCACCGAGAATGATGAACTATGACTGTGTTTGGATTGACCTGGAACATACTTTAGCTGAAATTGTTGCTTTTTAAAAATTCAGCTGCTGAGGGAAGTGACATGGCACCAATCTGTCCCCTGCTGCCTTGAGGACACATCTGTGGGGCACATCTGAGTCATTCTCAGGGTTCCCATAGCCTTTCTCACCCCTTTGTGTCCCAAATCTAACCATGTCCCATGGGCAAATGTTACCAGGAGAGGAGAGCAGTGGGAATGGATGCAAGTCTGTGAGCCCCGACCAAGCCACTCCAATGCCAAAATGGAAATTCCTGTTGGGAAAAGCTGATTTTGGATGTGTTGGTGGCTTAGCTCTACTTTCCCTTTTATCTTTATTATTTCACCCATGCTGCTGCATTTTCTAAATTCTTTGGCTATGGCACAAGCTCAGCATCCCTGGCCCTTACATTCACAGCCTTCTCAGGCTTCCACTCCATTAGCACTGCAAAGTCTTAAAGTATTTAGAAAAGAAAAAGTTCCAGATGCTTAGCAAACTGTAAAAATACACTGTTTTTTCTTTTTGTAGGAAACTTTTCACTACCTGATAAAAACCTGTTTTCTTAGCAAACAGATTCTATGTCAGCTAGAGGTGTGGAAACTTAATAGAAAAGTACGTATGCCAGTTTGGGAGAGAAAAAAATTCCAACAGTTTCCAAGTGTCACTACATGGTTTCTCATTTTCTGTTAAAAAAAGTATATATCAGTATATAAGAATACTAAAATAAAGTGTGGTAAAAAGGCAACACAAAATTCCAAATTTAGTATCAAATATATAGATGGATTTTTAGTTATTTATTTAATTTAATTTAATTTAATTTATTTTATTTTTCTAATTCAAAACAGAAAAATATGCAATTTGCAAAGTACAGGGTTGTTTCAAATTTAGATTGAGTGAGTCCTTACACGGGTAACATAAACTGGTCCACTTAAACTGGTGCAAAAGGAGCAGTGAGTTGCAGGGAGGAGGCTTCTGATGAGTGTGCATCCCATTAAGGGGCCAGAAGAGAGAGTTACAAAAGAACATTTCTTGCATCTTTCATTATAAATGTTGAGAGGCTGGTAAATTGACTCTGCAAATAACTTCTCTGCACATACATTCCATGTCACGACAGACAGAAAGCATTTCATAGGACGTTCTTCCTACAAAAGGAAGGAAGGCATCTCCCCAGGCACAAACCTTTACTCCACCTGCCATCCGCAGCCTAAAGAGAACAGATACTGGAGGGGTGCTTTGAGACAGCAGTAGGGAATCTTGTCACCTCTGTCTGATACGGGTTTAGATTTGTTTCCTGACCACAGATTTTCATTTCACATCTTGGTTTCCCCTCAAACCCTTCCCCAGCTGCAAGCTTTGTGCTGCCCCAGCCACCACTTGTTTCGGTGTTTTTGCAGGGTGTGAAGGAGTTGTGGATCTGAAGGAGCCTCTCTGAGCTGTGCCAGATGCTTGCAGGTTGGAGGCGGATGTCACTCTTGAAAGGCTGAAGGCCAGATGGCACTGTCTCCAAAAATGCTGGGTGCTCTATTTCAAACACTGCCCGTGCTGCTGGGCTGCCTCCTGTCCTGCACGCGTGACCTGCAAGGCAAGAGGACAGTTTTTTTGCACATAGTGTGGGCATTGAGTAATGTGCACCAATCTGATGTTGGTTGGGAGCCCAAGAAGCCGGCTCCCCTGCTTGGAGGCGCCCAACAGGAATTAGGGGGATAATGAATATACACGCTGGCAGACCACACAGGTTGCTCTGATGACTAACCTCCTGCTAACAGACAGGCTTTTTGCCGGGAGCCAAATTCCTTGGTACATATTGTTCTGCCATGTTACAGGGATTAAAATCACCTGCTGTATTTGAAGCTCTCAGGATGAAAAGCTTACCGACCTACATGAGGTGATGTGCCTCACAAAGGGCTGGTGGTCGCTGATCTCTTTTTGATTAGCTAAATATCAGTTTATGTACAACTTTTTATTAGTTTTAAGCCATGAGTTTATCTTTCAGAATCTGGCTTGTTTTGTCTTTTTAAATCTATATTTCAATACATTTTTGGCATGATTACAAGTTCCTGTGTCATTGCTTTGGGGGGAAAAGCAGTAAGCAGTTAAACACAGGACTGTATTGAACTCATAAGTGTATGTACTGGAAAGCTTAGGAGTGCAGCCAGACCCATTCACCACTGCCTAAATAACAAACGAGTTCTTCAACTTTAGAGTAGAACCACAGCTCATCCTTTGAAAACTAAGCCTCAGAGAAGGCTCTGGGGAGTTTTGCTGACAATGACATCCGCAGTCTGCTCTCTCTTGCTCACCTCCAGTCTCTGCTCATGCACATGAGATGCAGGTGTGGAGCCAGGGTGCATTTTTGGTTACTCCTCTTGCCAACCCCCCCCCCCCCCCCCAAAGGCTGTCTGCTAATTTTCAGGGAGGAGGCATCTGGCCACTGAGCTGGGTCACACTGGCAATGAAGAGCTCTGAGCATCTGCAGCCTCCCCTCCATGCAAGCTTCCCTGCAGGCTCCAGAGAGAATGTATGTATGTACAGATAAAAAACCTCTCCTGGGTCTAAAATGAGACTTAGAAGGGCAGACACTGTTTGCACTATGGAGATGACAGAGAATCAAGAGTTGGGTGAGACAGAAAATTTGAAGTAGAAAGGCATAAGCAAGTCAAGCAGAGTTACGCAGACTGCACATGAATCCATGTGAGCTGTAGCTAAAAGCACAAGACAAAGCATAGGGGAGATTACTTCATTTTGCACTAGGTTGCAAGGAGTGTGCATATGAAACCAAATAACAGCAGGGTTACTACCCTGAGTAAGTATCATAATAGGAAATGAATGAACCATCAAGAGCAAACAAAAGTTCTTCTTGTTTAGTAGGAGCAGGACACAGGAACATGATCTGGCTTGGTGCTAGAAAGGGTGATATAATCATTCCTTTGGCACTCCTTTGGTGGTAAAGCCAATAGAGGGGAAGGTAAAACATAGGACTTGGATCAGTTATCTTTTCCATGAGGAGTGGCAGTATGTCAGCTGAATGCGGTGGTATATCACAAATAGGAAGAAAAGGCACCTACAGCACCTGTAATCACAGAAGATAAAACATCCATCAATGGAGTAAAAAAAAATACCTAGTTTTTTATCTCAGCAGAAAGAGCACAGTCCCCTGGAAAGGCAGAGACCACATCTACTGAGGAAAAGGTGAAGTCTATCTTTTAAAGGTGTCAAACTCAGGACAATAACTTTCTACAGCTCAAGCCTGAAGCAAACTCCTTCATCTGTGTAGACAAGGTGTGTAGGCTCTTGATCCCACAGCCATAAGAAAAACCCGACTCTGGTCAAGGTACAAAAAAGACACATTACCTTGCCTAGTATAAGCCCACTGGAAGAAATTAAATGTGTAAGAGGCACATATTCCATTACTTCTGAGTAGAGAACTTAGTGAAAGCAAATATTTTTTGTGTGTGATGCATCAGCAGGGTTTTAGCACTTTCCTTAGGAGAAACACAGAACGCCATTATTCAGATTTAGTACCTTATGCATGTAAAAGAAAATAATTCTCCTGCCTACTGGTTGGGTTGTGCTTGGCACCTATGGCAGCTCATTGGGAAATGCAATAGATTTGTGATAGTCTAGAGGTTACTAGAGTCTACTCAGGTGATGCTTTACTTTGGGGAAATAAACATAAAAAGGGGCATGATCACAGGATCCTAGCAGTTTTGGAGTGAGCCACAGCTGCTAGATGAAAGCTAAACAAACACCACCAGCATCATAGAAATAGTGCATGTGAGCAAGCAGGTAACACACTGCAATGAGAAATTATAGTAAGGCCACAACCATTATGAACACAACTTCTAAATAAGCAGAAAGGTGTTACAGAGATTCTGAATTAGGCAGGGAAATGCAGGTCTTAATTTAACCAGCTGAAGGAACAATCAAATATCATAAGGTAGACAGAAAATTTGCTATAGTCCTGATGATAATGAAGGAGTTAGAGACCCTAGCTCTGAAGTATTCTGACAAAAGCACAAAATTAAGATGTCTGCACTCACTTCCACAGCGAGGGTATTAGCACAATAAATATGGATGGCCTTTCTAGAGCCTGAAAAGCACTGCTGCTGCTGCCTTGCAGAGTACCCAGTGAGCAGTGTGGCAAGGCAGAGGCTAATTGATTTGAGGTCATTGCTCATCACCACCAGTATCACATGCTTAGAGACAAAACCTGCCTTTGCTTTCTGTTAAGTCCAGCATATACCACTGTGAGCAGCCCTGCTGACTCAAAATTGCTGTTTCAGGTATTTGGCATGGGGACTGGCCGTAAACGTTCACAGACAGGCCTGTGGTGAGGCTGTGTGTTGCTTCAAGTTGAACAGAACTGAGATGCCCTACAGCCACCCTCTCTGTGGGGGCTGTGGACTTTCAAACTGTGAATTATCATGCCAGAGCAAAGCAGGCAGGTATGCTGGCTGAGTGGGGTGATTTCTGAGGGCTTGTTCTTCTATTGCTTTATTGCATCTCCCACAGGAGAAAAGATGCCCTGTTCTGCTCACTTTGTTTTTGTAGGTCGTGTCTGGGTGTGCTTAAGTGCCTTCCAGCAAGTGCTGCACTATGACAGTCCCATTCTGTCCTGACTGATTTTTTACCAACTTGAAATATTATGAAATAGGTGAAAAAAAAAAATACCAAGACTTAGCAGCACTTCCTATTGCCGCTTTATCTAAGATAAATGGTGCATCTCTTAGGAAAACACAGCAATACGTGCAGCAGACTGGAGGGAATCATTCTTTGACCTACCTGAAAGATGAAGAAGATGATGAAGGAGCCTTTTGCTCTTCATACAATAACTGTGTGCAGGTAATTGAGTTTGTTACTTGTAAACAAGAGGCTAGGGAGAGCCTAGGTAAGAAACTACTGCTGCTCTTGCAAGTTCCTGCAAGAAGAAGGCTTATTAAGGAGACTCAGAGAGATATTGCCATTCCTGTAGATACAAGAATCAGGAGGGAAAGAAGGTAATAACATCTGGAAGTGTGTTATTAATATTAACATTAGGAAGTAATAAGGAAATAAGATTTGATACAGAATATTGTGCTTTTCTTCAGACACATTAGGATAAAAGAGCAGGCAATAGAGAAGGGAGAGCTGATTGAGGTTGTATCAGAAAAAGGTTCTCCTAAGCTGGTTCTGCTAGCCACCTTTTAACTCAAATAAAATAGAGATATAATGATATGGTCTTTTTCTAATTATTCATTGAATGTCATATAACTGGTTATGCCTCGAGTTAGCTCTTGGCCAAGAGCTGCAGCATGTTTATGTGTAACTCTTCTTTCTGGAAATTGCCCTCTTCTGTGCCTTTGACTCTAGTAGATACATTCTTAAAGTGCAGTATATAATTTCCAAGATAATTATACTGTTATATATTTATTTATTTATTTATTTTCAATAGAATGTCCTGGGAATGACCCAGATTTCTTTATTTTTTTGATATCTGATACATCCCTGTTTTTAATTTCATTCATCTAACATTAGCTTCAAATATTTTTCACAACATATTTTTCTGAGGAACAGAGTTGTGTCCTGTTGGTTGCCAGGAACAAACAGCCCAGTGTAGTGAGAAATAACTGTGATAACACAATGGAAATAAGAAAAAAAGGATGAAGGGCTGTAAAAACCAGTAAAGCATTTTATATACTCAAGGTGATCATTAGCAACACTTGCTTAAAGTTTCACGACAAACTCATTCATAATGCTAAGTTTCTGGCAAAAATTCTTCACTCTGAGGAATATGCAAAGTCACTCTGCAGCTAGAAGCTAATATATAAACCAGCAGACATAGGTCCTTTCATGGGTTTTGAAAACGAATCTTTTATATGACAACTTTGTGATTCTGGAAATGCCATTGCCAAATATCTTGATGTTTTCATCTGGACTGCAAAAACAAAAAGGCAAGTTCTATGATTTTACACTGGAGAAGCTGAGGTATTTCACAAGAAGACCAGTTTCACAATTGCTTACAAATTTTCCAATAGGCAAAGCAGATGGCATAGATTATTATACACAATAAAGCCTTCATACGAATATACCACAGCTGGACTGAAATTAACTGTCTTTTCTTAAAAGGAATCTGCAATTTGAGCTGAATCGTGGGAAGGATTCCTACAATCCTGTAATTTTTTTGACCACCTAAAAGCACTTGATTTCTTGTTGTGTAATTCTAGTGAACTGAAACATTTTGATATAAATCATTTCCAATATTCCAGATGTTAAAAATACTTCTCTTCAACATGATTACAAGTGAGTCTGTCAGGATTCAATCACAGATTTTTTCCTAGAGAATTTTGAGTTACTTTTCAAGTTTCAGTGGAGAATGTCTTCTGAGAACCTGTGACCTGATGGTGGAAAACAGGGTGTGTGTTTTCATAGGAGGCTTGGCTGCCTGTCAATACCCATTATTACTTGAAGATAGAGTTGACTATTCATTTTGAAAATCCTTAGCAGGGGCCAGATATGTCTTTAAAAGTAAGGTGCCATTTATTCTTTAGAGTAGTTGGAAAAGAATGAAGGTTCACTGCTGGAAAAGCAAACAGATTTTGAAACAGAAGTTTTTGATGTATGGTGTTGCCAGCTTGTATGGATGGAGCTGGTCTCCTCAAAAGTTTATGGGAGCATTGCCATTACATACTGATGAAAGCAGAGTTGTACCCTTTTTATTTTTGTTGATATGTGCTTGGTAAAAATCTTTGTCCTTGCTTTCACAGATGATAGAATGACTAGCAGGAATATGCAAGTGTTTCTTATGAAAGGCAGGTAGATTCAGAATGGTGAATAAACACTTTCAAAGGGCTAATTCAAATAGTGATCTTCTACAATGGTGAAGAAACCAGTAGTGTGAAAACTTTTATGGGTAGGTAGATCAGCAAATCTCTCCCTGTCTTACCCTATCACAATAGTTTACTAGGCAATATCCTGGATATTAGAGTTTTTCTTTGCAGGGTCTTGGGAATTTGCTTTCTTCCTTCTCTCCCTGTAAGAATCTTTAAATAAGACTTGGACATTAATTTTGCTATAGATTTAAAATAATATAGCACATACAAAGCTATAGGTCAATATTAAAGACATTCTTGCAATTCTGCAAAAGTTTCTATTTTTACTCAGTATTGTTTTCAGAAGCTGACAGAAATTATTCAATATTGTTTTAGGCTACTCTGTAAGACTTAAGCTATTTTCCACAACATCCTCTTGAGCATCTGAAGTGTTCCCTCTACACCTTCTTCTAGATCATTGGTGGCCTGTGACCCTGTTAGACAGTAATGAGGTGTGACTGGATCACCGTTTCCTGCCCTAGACATTTCAAAATGAAGATTCAGCAATTGGTTAAATCAAATAAAATGTTTAGAAGGACTGCCATTTATTTTCAGCTTTTAACCAAAGGTTAATTGTTTCGATATTTCTAATTTTTTTTTTTTTTTTTTTTTTTTTTTTTTTTCCTATTGGAATTATTAATTAAAAGTTTCTCATGAAGGCACACTCAAAGTTTAAACAGAATTTGTTCTGGCTGCATTTGTATTCTTTTGGAGTTTGTTCTCTACCAACCACATTTTACTCCCAGCATAACTGATGGCAAGTGAATTAAGTTCACATGCTCAACCATTTGCATCGGAAGTGATATATTTTAAAGGGGACGAGACATCAATAGATCAGATTTCCTCAAGCCATTTAACAGAGCCCAGGCACAGAGGCAATTAAGTAAAACATATACAGATCTGAGTACATGCTTTTCAGCTAGGAATGAAACACACATGCCATTATGCTATGTCAGTCACCAAGGTGCTGACAAAAATTACAATCAACAATGCAATAATGAATCAAACATGCTTTATATGAGATTGGACACTGTTTATTAACAAGCACAGGAGTAGCAGGGTCAGAAACAGTAAGAGAAGGAATACATTTTTACTCTGTTCCCAGCTAATAAATTTTATAGAAGCTTTAATATTTTTAGGTATGTTGCTGAAGGGAAGTGTTATGAGACCTAACAAGAAAGATTTAAAGAGCTCTAAAATGCTATAATCCTGTTTATTGTAACTTTGTTTGAGCACGTTGCTCTCTCTGAGAGAGTCAGGGTTACAATTATAACTCCTTGTAATGTGAATTAAACTCATCTATCTGATCAGGGAAAACATTGAATTAGGATTAGGAATGATTAGTTGATCCAACTCACATTCCAGAGACCATCTAGCAAATTCTTTTTGTATTTGACAGAAAATGCAGTTGAATGAAAGATGAAAAATCAAGGAAAAATGCATGAATTCTGTGATGTTGAATTAAGATACCTGATAAGTCTCCATCAGAATTAAATTCCTTGGGGGAATTATTCATAATTAGGCACCACTGCATCCCCAAATCCAGGACCTGGCTCAGGTTCCTGTTAAGTAAGGCATGGTGACCCCAGGAGCTGCTCCTGGACTGTCTACACCAGGACACTCAGTATCATCTTTTCCACTTCACAGTGGCCACCAAAGAAGCCCAGTCAGTTGGCCCCATCCCTGTCCCTCCTGTGCTTTCCCTGGGTTCAATGGGCAGTCAAACACACACAGATTACTCCTTCCCTTTAGCCCTAAAGAAAGCACCCTTGGGGTTTAGCTAGGTCAGAAAATGTCTTCGGGTGAAGACTCACCTGGCAAGTATTAAGGGTTTGCAGCACAGTGATATTATTTCAATTCTCTAGCTATTAAAAGGCTCTGTTCCCATTCATATTACATGGATTTTTTATTTTTTTTTTATTTTTATTTATTTATTTATTTTTTAGCAGCATCTTTATTTGCACCTTATTGCCAAGCATTTTATTGCTTTTCTCTATTATTTGTTCTTTTATAGGTACTTTACCAGCCATTTGACTTCTTATTCATTGTGTGTGTGTGTTCTGCAGCTGGGGTTCAAAAAACAGTAATTAATTATTTTAAATTTGAATGAAATAGGGTTTTCAAGTTTAAAATGGACTTCTGTTGATATTTATTTTGTGTAAACATATTTTTGAGTGCAATTTAAATCTTGGTCATTAAAAGTTGTCTTTTCCAAGCTAGACAGTAGGAGCGTATCTTTTAATTTATGAAAATAAGTACTGTTTTTGTTAGATCCAGCTATATTTTTGATTTTTGGAGGTATTTCATTGCTTGTCTTTCAATGAATGGCTGGACCTATTGATCCATTGCCTTTATTTTTCTAATGCTGAAATTTTAAAGTTCATCTCATGCATCCCTCTGGCTTTGGAAATAGAAAAGCCTGGGCTACAGACCCAGGGATTTTTGTACTCAGCAGATAGTTCTCAGAGCTGGTGGGCTATAACAGTCTTCTTCTGAGATCTGTGTCACTGGGAGGCTGTTTAGCCATGGTCCAAGTAAGACTTCTATATTTGTGCAATGGTACTGTGCAAAAATGTTATGTCTTTGTATGGAAAAGAAATAATGACATTTATTGCTTCTTTTTATTTATTTATTTTTTAATAACAAAAAAGTGCTGGTTCTGGTCTTCCCAGGACATCCATGTGATCAGAAACACATAAGTAAGTAGTTTAGATAGCTACATCTGCTGTTTCTGCTTTTGTAGCACTTCAAATACAAAACTTATGCCTGTCTGTACATCATATGTGTGTGTACCAATAGGCTGTGTCGGCATGTGTTAGACACCATAGCTGCACTGAAAGAGCATTAAAGTTGCAAATTCAGTCACTCTGAGGTTAGGAAGTGCCTGGACAAAGCACACTTTGCTAATGGCTTTCACAGGTACTTGCTGACAGCAGAGGAATGCGGAGGCCAGGACTCTGAATCCATTTCAGCTCCAGTAGGAGCTGGCTCCATCCACCTAATTCCTCCTCACCCAAAGCACAGGCACGCCTCTCCGTGTCTCCTTGCCCTGCTCTTCCATGCATCTTTCCATCTCCTCTCCTGCCCCTTTTTCCCTGCTCTTGATCTGCCCATGCCACGACCACAGTCCTCCCTGCACCAGCCACCCCTCAGCCCCATTGTCCTCATGAAGACCAGCCCACCTCCGCTCACACACCCCTCATGACACATCCCAGGAAGGACAGACTTGATGTATTAAATCTCCTGCTCCAAAGTCAGGTGGACAACTTCTCTGAGAAAGGATTTTTTGAGATTTTTAATGTTGCATAACATCTTTTCAATGGTTGTGTCTGCAGGGTGGCTGAACATTGTGGATAAAAATTATGTCTGGATATAAATCTGAATGTAAACCTGGTATGGAGAATTTCAGCTTAATTGGCTATAATTTGTTGAGGATATAAGCCATTGAAAACTGGGGCTTATAGAAGGAATTATTAGGTGCCTGTAACAATAGGCTTTCTCTCCTGTAACAAATACCAAAACAGATTTGTTCTGTCTTCAGAAATTCTTCCATGGTTTATGTGCTCTCAGTTGTGTGAGGAGCAACAATATTCAATCACAAACAGAAGTGCCTTGGAATTAAAAATAGTCAAATATATTTTACATTCTCCTTGGATGAATATTTGCTATCAGTCTCATGTTAGATACAAGGTCAGAATTTGAAGCTCACTTTATGCAACAAACTAGAAAAGAATGCATCACCCATAAAGTAGAACACCCTGATGCAGGGAAAAGGTTGCTTCACCGGTAATGAAATGGATAAAAATATGCTAATGCTTTATGGATATAAAGATGCAAATCATGATATGCATTAGATTATGTTCTACTCTTTTGTATTTATTGATCTCTAGTTGTCTTGGGCCTACAGTTTTCAGTTTTTCCTTCATAACAATATGAAGCCTATCATTCCAGTGCTAGCTTTGGTAGCAGTATTTTTCTAAGTGTTATTTGGGTAGGTGTGTGAGTGGATTATCCTGTGGATTTGTCAAGATTAATGGTGCCAACATTTTATGTGTTTTCTTTGACAGAGCCAATAGCATGAGCCGGCACCAGAAATAAACCGGTTTTCACATCTTGGTAGGCATACATTAAAAAGTTCAGTTCATTCGCCTGCACAGAGTTCACCCGTATCTTACCGTTCATTGACTCTGACAGCTCACATATTTACTAGGTGGCTCATGGTTCTCCAGTTCCCATGGCTTGCAGGCTGTAGAACTCTGTACGTTTTATTTAGCCTTAAAAGTTATTGCTTGCCAAATTCAGACCAGCCCCCTTTTGCCCTCAGTGAGAGGAAATGCTGTGAGAAGTTGTTCTCTCTTGCTCTGTTACTGCTAAAGGTTTCATAGTAATAGGTGCAAGGCAGTGGGCTGCTGGCAGAGAGCAGAGGGGCTGCAGTGGGGCAGTCTGAATTTCCAAAAAAAATATTGGGGAAGAGGTTGTTTTTTGATTTGTCCCTGTATGATTTAATGGCATTTACAAGGCAGGCTAAATAACCAGAAGGAGAGCAACAATTTTCTGCTTCTCAGCGAAAACATAAATTTTAGTGTGTGACCTCAATCCTTTTCCTGTTCCCTGAAATAAATATTCTGGTTATGAAGGCAAAAGCAAAATCCAGTCTGGAGGCTGTGTTAGAGGGAGAAAGTAATGAGGCTCTGTGTCTCAGACCATCCCTCTCCTTTGAGCCCGCTGGAAGCTGATAGGTAAGTTTTGCCTTGACACGTTTTGTGATGCTGGAATTACCAGCCTGACCTGCCCACTACATTTTTGGTGGCAAAGGGAATAATGCATTTTATTGCCTCTGGGGAAAGCCAGCACAAGAGGTATGGGACCCAAGCTGCCCACAAGACCTGGTGAGAAGACCTAGGGCAGAATTTGTTTCCTGAGGTCTGAGCTCTTGAGTTTCCTCTGTCTTAGATTGCCCAAAGTGAAGACACAGATAAAGGGAGCTAAGATATAGATGGAGAGGATGTGGGTCCCAACCCATGACAGCGTTGGATGATGTTTACTTAGGGGTCCTTGAAACTATATATTTTTTTGGTTTGTTTGCAATGGTATAACACCCAGTGAGTCCAACCAGCATGGGCTTTTCTGGTGGTCAGTGCTGCATGAAGAACCAGGAAGCCTTTGTCTGCTCCTCAAAATGTTCACAACTGAAGATACAGATGTAGCAGTACTGCTTTTTATTCTGGGGAGGAAAAAAAAACCAACAACACCAAAACATCTGTTATGCTAAGACCTCATCTCTAAGACAAAGATGAGGTGCAATCACTGGCTGGATCATGTTATTTTACACAACTCTCTTGGCCCTCTCTCAGCAAATCCCCACACCCCTGCCCCTCACTGCCCCCATGTTATGGACCCAGAGCAGGCTGAGGAGAAGCTGAGATGCAAGCTGGGAGCTGGGGTGACAGCACAGCGCTGACGGGGAGCCAAAGGATCAGCGCTCCCATTCATCCTTGCGTCAGCTGAATCTGGTGCTGGCACAGCAAATCTTTCAGACACGGCAACTTGAAGCAAGACAAGATGAAGGAAGCATTAAAAGGGCTAGGACAAGCCTGTCCTCCTCACCTTGCATATCAGACACTTCACTGGCAACTCACAATTCTGCAGGCAGAACAGAGGTGGAAGTATCATCAAAGTTTTTAACAAGCACTGCTTGCCTGCATCGAGTTTATCATTTCCCTTGCATTTACTAAGAGAAAATTATGGTTTAGAAAACATATGAGCAGGGGCAAAGGTAGTCTGCAATCCCAGAACAAGATCTGTGCTGCTTGGTTGAGGACCCCTGCCAGCCATTCACAGGCAAGGCTGTTGGCTGGTGTTTTTTCCTTTGTTTCATTGCTACAGCTGCAGTTTTACATTGGTTGGTATATCTTTCAAGCCATTAAAATAGATTATTTCATAAAATATCCAAATCCTGGACTAAACTGATTACTGCTGAATTTGAATGACTGCGGTTGTTTTCACCTCAGATTGTGCTATTAAATTTAGCAGTAATTAACATACATCTCCTTTCCTTAAGTTTCCTCCAGATGCCTGCTGTTAAATTAACCAGTCTCCCAGCTTGGGAAAGCAGATCCTAACCAGTGCTGTGGCCATGTACCTTCATGCTAGGACCCTGCATAGCTCTCCTTTCTAGCTTTCCTCTAGAGTGACAAAGCAGTGGCTGGTGAAGGAGTAATATCAGATGAATGACAGTGACACAAAAATGTCAATGAGGATTTCCTTTTTTTTTTTTTAACATTTGTTAACAGTAATTAACCTGTAAATAGGTTAGGACTGTGAAGCTAATGCTGACTGAATAGCTCTGGGGTAAGCAAGAGCATTAAGCAATAGTTAACACCTTTTTTTTTTTTTTTTTTTTTTTTTTTTTTTTTTCTTCACAATAAGTTACAACTCTCAGGCATTTGATGGTGATGGAAAATTCTGCCCTGCAAAATATGCCCCAAAATTGTCCCTGCAGTGAAGGAGAGCAAGGGGTCAGGACTTCTTATAATCTAAATCTGTCTCCCAGCTATCTACTGGAAATCCTCTCCACATCCATATTTTTGGGAGACAACCTGTAAATAAGCAAGGCAAAAAATGACTTCCCATTCTATATGCAAAAAGAGTCTTTTCTTTATTCAAAGATCTAAGAAGCTATGCTTGCAAACCACCTGTCAGGGAACTTTTCTGCCTGTAAGAATCAATTGGAATAAAGGAAAAAAAATAACCCCATACTCTCCAAACCTTTCTCAAAATTGTATTTTAGTAGAAATCTTGCAGACAGCTCTAATGGTTAGCGATAGATGAAAAATAAACTGTTCTGCTACGGAAAATACGTTCATTTAGAAAATCTCTTTATCATGCCACTCTGGGGAAGATATCATTATCAAAAATGCCTTAGTAAGGTCTTCCCTTCCCTTCCCTTCCCTTCCCTTCCCTTCCCTTCCCTTCCCTTCCCTTCTTTAAAACAGAACAAGACTGATGATTTGGAGAAATGGCCCCTTTTTTCAGCTCTTCTCAAAGCAACATTTGACATCTTGAGCAAATAGAGAACCTTTAAAACAGGCATCTCAACTGCTAGAAGGGAACTGAAGATATCTTCCTCATTTAATGATGCTGGAGTTGATGATACCTACTGTACTTTCTTCCTAAGGAGAAAACTCACTTGAAGAAAATTTTATATTCCTTGTTCTTTCTTAAAAACACAAAGTTCACTCTGGAGTCTTGTTACTTCTCCTGTCATACTGAAATTAATGTTCTTTCTGCTGAAGGCTTTCCTTGAAATTCTCAATCCTGTAATGAATCTGGCATATGACAAGTCACAGAAACCCTCCTGTCAGCTTTAAGATGAGGCAGATGGGATTCCTTACAACCAAGTGAAGAAGAACCCACTCAGCCGCATGTGCTCATTGAATCTGACATCTCCATGTCAGCAGAGTCTGGATACTGGGAGAAAAAAAAATATTTTTGGTGGCTGAAAACTTCCCAGATTGATTCCCTGCAAAATATGAGAAAGCACAAACCTGGCCACTTCTAGGAAGGGGGTTTGCAAAATGTTACTCTTTTGTACAAGCATTTTCAGATGACACATTTTATGTCCCCAGGTGAGGGGAAGCAAGAAAGTGTGGAACATTCTCTTTCTTACTGGGGTGTTGAATGTGCCCTGAAATCCTCTGAGTATGGAGACACCCTGGAGATGGGCATCAAATAAGTAAAACCAAGGAAGTAATCATGGCCTAAATTAGAAGACTAACTCAACAATGCGTACGACTGGAGTTTCCATTTTTGATTCTGACCACTTTAGGAAAAGGAATCTGCACAAGACTAAAGATAAGCATGTATTTTAATGAGATAAAAATCCAAGTCTTTTACCAAATTATGCCAATAAAATTAAAGTAAAATATCAGATATAAAGTGTGTTTCTAAACCTGTTGCAAGTACAACACTGATACTATTGAATGGACTGGATACAGCAGCTGTATAATGTTACAGTCAGGATGGGAGTTGAAGAAAGGAAGATATTACGGATGGGGAATAAGTCTTCAGTGAAAGATTTTCTTTCCTTTTTTTTTTTTTTTAATTTGTCTGTTTGTTCATTTGTTTGCTTGTTTGTTTTCAGGAAGATAAGTATGAGGAGTTACAGCTTTGTTTGGTTTTACTCTAAAATTCTTTGAGGGGAAGATGTAGTAGATTTGTATGTAGAGAAGCATCTTGTGAGCTACAGCCTTATTCACAGCTTAGAAGAGCAATCTCACTGCTGCCCTGTGCTGCTACTGCAGGATTATTATATTGTATCAGGTGCTATTACCCACTGGTGAATTACAGCTCTTTGGTGCATTAACCTTAACTCCAGAACATTTACAGAAGCAAGTCTGGATCATCAGATCCTACAAGGCATTACTGCTATAATCTACATTATAGTTGGTATTCAACATTTTATTAGAATGAAGAATGATATACTTTGATCACTCAAAACCAAATGATTTCTTCTATTCAGTGTTTGAACTATTAATGTTTCTAAAGGCATGGATCTATCTGTCTAGCCAATAAAAAACATCAATCATGGAGCTCTGTAAACACTCAACAATTTCAGTATGCTGTATTAAAATTTTAACAGGAATAAAATTGAAATCTATGCTCCTTGCATTTTTCCAATTGTTTTTGCTTTCTGACCACAAGGCAAATGTTTGAGGATGAAATTGAAAGGTTACACTTGCTCTCTGCTGAGGACAAAGAGCAGGAGGGTAGTCCTAGTTTTTACTCTTTTGAAGTCAGTTGTCTGTGTAGAAAGAGCATATATAAAAGCATTGCTTTGTTACAATATAAAGAAAGTCTTAAAAGGATTCTTAAAAACAAGCTTTTTAGATTTTTGAGACCAATCCTCGTGCTCTCCGTCACATGCTTATTAGAGTTGCTGTTTCAAGGGGGACTTCTATGGCTTGATCTGAGAATGGACAACTCACACCTGCAGCCACCAACATGTCATTTCTACACGGACACCACGGTGCTCATGGTGTGTTTGAGGTGCCTTGGGCTGAAAGGTGCTGTACCTTTATGTCCCAATGTACAGCCAAACAATTCAAAGTATGGAAACTATTGTGCTCCTAGGGTAGCCTACAAGGAAAAATTTCCTTTTTTTTTTTTTTTTTTTTTTTTTAATAGTTAATAACAATGGTGCTTAACTGGGATGGTAATTTTATAACTGTAGCTAATGAAAAGATAATTATAAAGAAGAGACCCATTTTATGCAGAGCCACATCATACAAAGTCCTGGACTTTGACAGAGGCATCATTCTTTTCCTGAAATGTTTTTTATTTAAAAGGCAGGGTTGCTGGAATTCTGATGCCAGTCACACAATTTACTGGCTATGGTTTATAATCACATAATTCTTCCTTCTTTATTTCACAGAAGCAGCCAAGCTTCAAAACTCTGTGGGACCATCTGAATCAGATCTTAGTTTTCTAATGATTCTCTTAATCAAAACTTAGGGGAAAAAAAAATAAAAAGAAAAACATGAAAAGTTTTTTGGTTGGTTGGTTGGCTGGTTTTTGTTCCAATGTTGTGTTAGGCTAGTAGCACAATGAATATTAAGTCCTCATCTGCAGACTTCCAAGTTGTCAGAATTAACCCTGAAATATCAAAAAATACTGAGACTTTCTACATTGAATTCCATAGGAACTGTAGATGCTTCATAGTGTCACAGGCTTTAGCTTGAAAGTATATTACATAAAGCAGAAGGGAAAAAGTGAGTCTTTCTCACAGCTACAGCTGCTGTAATTCTATGATGGAAAGACCTAGAAGTATAGAGAAAAAGACTGCCAATAGACCAGGTGCTAAAGTCCTTTTTAATTCTTGCCTTAATATCTTCTGCCAAGACTCTCCTGCAAAGGCACAAAAGCTCACTATCATGATCCCAAATGAGATGCACAATAAGAAAAAAAACTGCTTGAATATAACAGCAGGAAAACATAAGGAAATCTCAAAAGTGTTGTTACTCTTACAGTGTTGCAAGGTCTTTAATATTCACTGAAAGTTGCTGTCTCCAACTGTCACTCAGGACCCTCATTTCCATTCAAGGGACAGGGATGAAATTAGTGCAATTTGAAAAATTAAAATGTTATTTTGTATTAAGGAGATGTGAGAGTGACAATGTAATAAAGAGGTCAGCCAAAGAGGTGGTCAGGGTCTCGAAAGTGAATGAGCCACAAACTTCTGTGAAGTTCATACTCTTCTCATTGTCCTGACTGACAATTTCAAATCTGAGAGTCTTAAGTATCTAAATTCAAGCCTACCTGCTTGAAAATATTCTGCTTCCAGAGGTCCTTCTGACTGACTTTTTCCAACATACAAGAGGCAGTTGTGGTTTTGTTTTTGTGTGCAGTATCTCTGTGTCATATTCACTTGTTTACTAAATGTATTGCTAGTACAAGCTCTCTCTCCTGTGGAACACCCAAGATTTCACTGGGGGTAGTTTTTCCAAAGGTTTAGCAGATTTCATAATTTCATGGTGTTTTACATTGAAGCTACTGCCAATTTTCAGAAGAAAATAGAAAATTCACTGCTTGAGGATTAAGTGGGGATGATAACTAGATTTACAGTTTCTGAAAACTTATAAAGTGAACAAGGAGATAAACAGATAGCTAGCCTTAACTGGATGTACCAAAGGCTATAGTCATGTATTGTATGACATGGAGGAGCTGGAGTCAAAAACTTCCTCCACCTGCAGGATGAAACTTCAATAACTCATAGTTTGTAGCAACCAGGGAGACTAATAACTTGTGAATCTCATCCCCAGCAGCAGTGATAGCTTCTCTATTTCATTCCTCCAGCTGTGTATTTCACTGTGTTTGGCTGAACATTTCAACACTTGAGATCACACCCTTTTAAATTTTCAGACCTTTTTTTTTTTTTTTTTTTTTTTTTTTTTCCAACAGAGAAAAACCTGAACGCTAGGATAAAAGATGAAAACTTGATACGCATACCTAAGAAGAGCCTTAGTGTCTGGTCTTGACTGGAAATGTGCAAGACAACGTATTCATTGATGTGCTGCTCCTGGAAAATAATCAGGGGTGTTTGGGACAGTACTCTACAGTATAGAAACATGCACTCCCCTTACCTAGGCTGTGCCTCTTCCTCTTTCCAATAGCCCCATGCAGAAAAGCAATAGGTCTTTTTAGCTATTTTGCTAAGAGTGACAGCTGAAGACATACCTGATTATTTTATTTAGCAGTACACGTTTCCAACTATACACTGTGTGTTGGAGCCTTGCGATGACTGTGAGTAGGGTTTTTGTCGGTTTGTTACACCGCTCTTATTTTCTGTTGGCATATATCAAAGCAAAAGTACCCTTTCACAGATTTTTCCATCTGAATGTGTATCAAAATCAAATGCACTCAGTGTAAAATTGCCTTTTGAACACAAAAAGCCAAATTCATGCTGTTTTAAGTGGAGGGAATTCCAGAGACTTCAGTGGTCCTATGTGTGTGTGTGGGGGGGGGGGCGATGGGGGGAGGGCATGCAAAACTGAACTGGCCCATTAGCATCAGAGGTAATATCCTCTTGCTTTCTACAGAGCTGGTTTTCACCCAGATATTCTTTGGGATATTGTATGTACTGGCTTATAGACTTGGTGTAACCCTGTATGTTGCTGTTTTACCAAATGATCTTGGGCAAACCCATGCAGATCCTCCACAGTCTCTGTTTCTTTTCTATTAATAGTTATTTATTTTTACTTCTATACTACACAGGGCTGCAAAGAGAAAAAATATTTTACAAATTGTGAATCACTGTGTTGATGGAGGCTATGCAAATTCTGCAGACAATCTTTACATGCAGCTACATGTAGCATAGATGATTTACATTTATTTTATGTATACTAACCCATTCAGTACAGATGTATATAGTCACACAAAGAGCAGTAAATAAAACTGAATCCCACAGCACTCCACCATGCTAAACTGACATCCTTCCAGATGAATTGAAATATTATCAGTACAAAGCAATTATATTAACCCCGAGTATTTTACCTGCTTATTTCAAAGTTAAAGCAGAAATGGAACTATGATTTGAAATTGTTCTGAAACTTCAGGTTCCTTTGGATTCAAAGTTAAAACCTAATACTACTAATACAAAGTTAAAACCTAATACTTTGCAATCAGCCCCTGCCTTAACAACTGGCTGAAAGGAAATGCTAGATACATTTCCACCTCTCCCCCCATGCACACAACACATGTATTGTACACCTCTGGACCAAACAGGCAACTTGCAAGCCTTTTTTGAATGTTTATGTGAAGAAATCTTGTCCAATATATTTTTTCCCCTTTTTGCATTTTGCTTTTGGAACTCCTTACTGTTTACATTGTCATCCCAAGTATCATATTCCAGAATGATATCATTATTTATACTTTGCCCTCAAAAATCTGTTTAGTATAATTGTGACTTTTTTCAGCTTAAGGTAAACATTAGCATTTGATGAAAGCTCAGTCCTTTACCTCCTCCCTTGGTAGCTGTTTGTTAAGGTCTGCTATGGAGCAGCAGTCAAATTAAGAAAGTGGTGTTATTTCAACAAAGCCAGAGACCTTCCTTTGCTTGTAAATATTAGTACATCCTGCAAGCACTGGTGAGTGCTGCCAGCCATCCTGTCACTTAAACAGAGTCAAGACTGATGGAGGCCAAGTTTCTGTCAAGATCTGAAACTCAATGCATTAGCTCAGGAGCTCAGTGTAGACATGCATACTTTTTTATTTTCACATCTACTCTTTTTATGTCAACAAACTTTATTGGTGCTGGTTTCTGTCACACTCCAAAATAATTAACCCTGAAAGAAACATTTTATTTAATGTTTTAAGAAGTCAGGATTTGGTAACAGAGTAAAAAAAAACAGATCACAAACTGACATCATGTAAAACGGCCAAGTGGCAGGACATTTAATAGATGGGTGGCCCAGAAGGCCACAGAAAATGTGCATGCATAACACCTAAATTAGGGCTATCATGAAGCTTCAGATTTGTTGCAGACATACTTTCCCTTCAGACAAAACAGGTAGGATGAAATCATGAAAAAATATGGAGTAACAATAAGCATGTGGTGATTTACAAATGAGTTACAGTGTATATACATGGAGCTGTTGTTAATGTAAGTGGTGGTTCATAAATATGTTACCAAGAATTGGCACATTTAATTAACTTTCTGTGATCAAAGTAACCATGTTTCTGCTGTTGGAAATACCAAGAAAAATTGTATAATATATATTAGAATTCCCTGTTCTTAGGGCTCTGCTGTTTTCAGGTACATACAGCTCACACAAAATGTTCTCTCTTCATATTTTACACTGCTATCTGTCCTCAATATGATCCTCACTATTCCCTTGATTTTCTTCTTCCTTTGCTCTTGGCTTTGTACTTTGCACCACATCAGAAAGACTTTTTTTTTTT
>CM021766.1:34300852-34438036 GCA_011076525.1 Nettapus auritus | reverse complement strand
TTTTTTTTTTTTTCCTTTTTTTTTTTTTTTTTCTTTTTTTTTTTTCCCTCCATTTACTGAACACCTCATTTCTCCTTTTGAACTCTGAAGCCTTTCTTGTTCATTGCTTATCTTGTCTTATTAATTGGGAGCTTTCTTTGCTGAGTGAACATGACAAACCTATGTTTATGCCACAGTACAAATTTAGCTAGCTGGAAAAAAATAAAAAAATTAAAAAAAAGAATCTAACATGTAGGACTTTGGGAATAACCTTAATGGCTTGTGGGCTTGAAATGTGTTCAAGTCCACAGTCTTATTTTTTTTCTCTGCATTTTTTAAAACCATGAAAAGGAAAGGCCTGGATTAAACCAGATTCTTAATTTCCATTCAAAGTACTTCTAAGTCCAGGAAAGATCCAGTTTGTGCTTTTGTAAAATACTTCCTCAAAGAAAGTTTGTCATAAAAATATATAACATTTTGGAATAAACAGCATACCCACCCCAGAAAACAGCAGGCTGAAAAGTTGTTCTAGCTTGGATATGTCTGCATTGAGTGGGCAGACAGAGAACTTCTCTCTAATGCAGCATGATGACATGTTTAGAAGCAAAGTGTTTCAAGTTCACCAGGTTTAGATCAGCTGCTGAAGTTCTGATGATTGCATTGAAACACTCCTTTTATCTCATGATATGTCCTGCAATGCTCCGAAAGCTCTGAACTACCAGGAAAGCTTTCACAGATTTTTTTATGCTTCCTGTAGAATGGAAAAATCATCTCTCTGAGAAATGTTTAGAAATTCTGAAGAAATGATTGGAAACTGGGAAGGGATTTTTGTGATCTCAGACACAATCTTTCCAAAGACATATGCAGAGAGCTTCTGCTAATGAAGTCGGAATTGATTCATAAAAGTCAAGGAGACTATTCACCGTGTGCCAGAGCTAAGCACTTACAGAAGTGTTTGCAAGAACAAGGCCTTGATAGCAAAGTTTAATAAAAAATAATACTTTAACTTGTATTGGAGAATTCTCCTAGGAACTGTGACTCTCAGCTATCCCTTTTAAATTTCATCATTAACAGTGTGCTTCTAATTACCTGCTAATCAAATCAACCCTTGCCACATGTAAAACAAACTCTTGGACTTTTAATAGGGTTTTCACCACATTAGTGCTCTTAGAACAAGTAGGTTGGTTTCTGTTTCTGTTGATAAAAATGAGAGTAGTAGAGAAGGAAGCTGTTTGCTTGCCCTTCAAATCATAAATGAACTGAAGTTACTGGGAGGTGACCTTTACTGAGGCAAAGGGAAAGGACTTTAAGGTTTTCACTGAACAGGAGGGCTTACTTTTATGATCATGCCATTCTTTAACTTGTCTTGTTCATTGGCAAATGCAGCTGTGGTACCTTCCACTTTTATAAAGCTAAAGGAAGTATTTGCTGCACTGGTGTTATCAATGAGGCAAGAAATCATGCCAGTGCCATTCACTGAATGGCTGGAATACATTTCAAGAGATATATATTAAAAAAAAAAAAAAAGAGAGAGAGAGAGGGAAAGAAAGAAAAAAAACAAATGCTGAGCCATTACCTAACACAAAGAAATTATAATCTGAGAATATATTTATTGCCAAATAGACTTTGGCTATTTTCTTCCACAGCTCATGTTTTATGTGATAATCAAGTTTTTCTGTATCTGCAAGAAAAAAAATAAAAGCACTTTTTTTTTTTTTTTTTTTTTCTTGACATATGCAGCTGATTTCCCCTGATGGTGAAAAAACATGCACTTAAACAAGACTTTCTCTAGCAAGGCATTCTTACAAAAAAACTCAGATCAACATTCACTTCCCCTTCCCTCATTTGAAAAAAATTATCCTCCATTAACCTACTCTATATTCTCCATTTCACAAATGTTTCCCTGTTTTTTTTCTCTTCTTGTCTTCCTGTGACAAATATTCCACAGTAGGCAGATTCCTGACCTGCAATACAGAGTGTTGCTAAAAGAAACATTGCTGTCAGATGCCCACATCAAATCCAATAAGCTATATCCAGCTTCATGTTGACAGTTGCATTTTTTTCCTAATGCATATTTTAGCCTTGCTTGACCATCAGCCATATGGCAGGTTTGTCCTGTGGGTAAGTTTATTATTAACAGCTTGCAGCTGGACATACAATAACTATATGTAACTGTGACATTGCACTAATTGATCAAGACATCTCCAAAATAAGATGCAGAAAGTGGCTGCAGCAAACAGCTTCAGATAAATGTTTTGGGAGCATTAAGGTAAACAAACACCTCTGTCATGCACAAACTATCTTAAAAATCAAAAGTAATCTACTTAGTACTTCAGTAAAAGGAATTAATTTCAAACAGGTTCCTTCTGATGGGAAAAAGACATTATTTAAGCCAAAGTTAATCCTGCACACCAGAAGCTCAGACAATTAAATCACTGAATCCACTGCGTGCCTTCAGCCCATACTTTCCCTTCTAATCCTGCTGTCATAGCAGAGAGGGACTGAGGTTTAAGAACAGCATGTGTAACATTAATCCATCACTTTGCATTAAGGTCAGAGTACTAGATTTTTGATGGGAGTGAGGAAAAACAACCTTATTAGGGATTAGGTAGAAGTTGACTGGCTACCGTTCAGGGCTAACTAGTAAATAAACTGCAGAATGTGAATTGCTTGCCTTGTACCTGTCTCCTGGTAAATTTATTTCTCAGATGTTTTTGCTGAACTTGATTAAAAGATCTTGAAATGAACAGAGCAAACCAAATGAATTCAGTGGTTTAGTGTTGTGTCTTTGTAAGTTGAAGCTGTCAAACTTTTAAAGGTTCTGCCAAGTGTATAGCACTTGTCAAGCAACCTGCAGACTCCAAGGTTTGAAGGAAAAAGCTCTCCAAACTCCTAATTTAATGAAAAGTCTAGTTAAAGCCGCAGAAATGAAAAGTGTGGGTGAGGAAGAAAATATGATGACTCCATGCAAAGTATCAAATAAATATCACTGGTTTTGGACTGGAGCCAAAATTATAAGTGCTTTGTTGTTATGTAAAAATTGCAAAGCACATTTTGCGAATTCTGTCAGTTGAGCAGATTGGATCTTAAAGTATGAGCAAAACACTCTCTGGTACTCCCCTGGTTTAATGCTTGGAGTGAGGTGGTCTGTAATCACAGCATGGTGAGTCTTTTATGAAGAAAGTTTTGTCTGCAATATTTATCTGCAATGCTCCACAAATGCTGAAAAAATAGACTGGTTTGCACTTGGTGATCCACTCTTTGCAGGTCCTTGGCCAACATGCTGTGCAAGCAAGGCTCATAGTCTATGCACAAAATGATCCCTATGACTAGTTGTCATGATATAATTCTTGTAAACATTTGGAGGGCCAGGCTGACCCCAGGGGCTGCAGTGCTTAAGAGATAAGAAAGGGCCTGGAGAGTTTTGGTGCTTTTTAAATCTTCCTCTAAAAGTAATTTCTGTAAAGGGATTCTCAATTTAGAATGGCTATCACTGATCCTAACAGCAAGGTGTAGCATGAGAAAGCCTGTATTTGGGAGAAGTTTCAAATGCAATTTATATTTTACTAAAATCTAAATCTAAAACTTGCCTATACCGGCATCTTCCAAAGGAAGATGAAGTATGGGTATACCAGAATTGCCCTCTGTGTGTTATAGATGCTTTGCTAGTTAGAAGAAACCATGCAGGCCATTCTTATTTATTTATAATAGCAACTACTATTTTTCCCTAACAGAAAGTAACTGGCTGATCTAAAGAACATGAAGAGCTGAGGATCTTTTAAACTTTCATAATTTTAAACCATAGAAAATATTTGGTAATTGGAGATTGAGAAATCTCTGACTCATGTGATACCAAACAACAGTTTTGATGAAAAATAGGGCAAGGAAAGCTCTAATCTATTTCTCTCCATGGGTGGAATAAAATATAATAGCAAGCCTTTTATTATTATTTGAGTTTATTGTGCTTTTTTTCACATTGGAAATGTATATTACTCAAGTTGTGTCATCAGCTATTAAAATACATTATTAAATTTTCTTCTTCTTTTTTTTTTTTTTTTTTTTTTTTTTTTTTCTGGTGGAAGGTTTGCAATGCAAAACTTTATAAAAGGAGAGATTTTGCAGGGCAAATTTTAAATATGCTTCTGTACTTAGAGGAACCTTTGAAATGAATGTGTAACACTGAGGCCTGTCCTAACTTTGCAAAAATTTAAGGGCTGAAATTACTTCAGCTGAAAGACTGGTGGGGTCTAGAGGGTTGCATCAGTACTATACTTCACGTGTACATTACCAAGATATAGCAAAGTGTAGGAATAATTCTTATTCTTCTTCAAGAAAAACTAAAAATAAAATAAAAAGTAGAAGTCTCATCAACATATACAGGTATGTAATAGGAGATGAGATTCTGAGATGTGCATCTTGTAAGAAAATAGAAAATGGAGGCAAGAGAGAAAGGGACAACTTGTCTCATAAGAGAAGCAACCCAATGTACTATTGGTTTTGGTCAATGAGTAAAATATCAATACTGTTGATAAGAGCAGGTGGATTTACAGACATATGTAGATTAAATGTCTGCATGTCTTTTCTTACATCTGACAGTCAAAATCAATGGCAGTTGAACACCTGCTCAGTGATTCAGTGATGTTTCTGAGGGGAAAGAAACAAGGAAAAGGAAACCTGAAATACAGCTAATTCTCATAAAGACATTTTATGTAGAGTTCCTAGGGAACTCTACATAGTCTGTCATGGGTATCACCAGCTGAGGGATTTATATTCTGCACCCACTTCTCTGCTTTCTGTACACACTGTGCCTGTGGCACCAGCAGAGCAGAAATGTTGTGTAATGGAAGGACACCGCTGGGTTTGGATAGATGCAATCCTGGTTACTGCAGCTACGCAGAAATGTGGGAGCAGACCCTGCAGTCATGATTCCTGGTAACACAGCCTGCAGGGGGCCTCTGGGCCCTGCGAGGAGAGCAGTAACAGTCCCCCAGGTCCAGGATCTGACCCCAGCATTCACTAGCAAATTCTGTCCTTTCTAGCTGTCCCTGAATGATTCTACTAACAAATTAAGTGGTTTAAGTGGGAATGTGAAAAAAATGGGATGTTATAGGATTTAATTGAGCTGTTCCGTAAAGCACCAGAACTCCAAGACGAAGCTCAGGCAACAGGGGATGACCTGCTCTTTCCCAGTGCCCTGGTAATTCATGGGTTGAGGATCTCATCATGGCTGCATACATTGAAGATCAATCAAGAGAGGAAACAGGTGAATACGTGCAAACTCCTGACTTATCATGGTCAAGGGAAGACCATACTAACAGTCCTTGTAAACACTGGTGTCACAGAGGTTTTGATAGGAATTTCAGATGCTGCATCTTTTGCAAGGGTTGGTTCCAGGGCTGCCCGTGTGTGAGTGCACGTGTGCTGGCAGCTCCCTCTATAAAATAACTTTCAGTCAGGCAATTACCAGGTGTCACCGTTTCCAGTAGGTTCAGTGGAAGCTCATTTTCAGCTCAGCCTATTTGGTTTGCAGCTGCTTTGGTTTGTACTTGATGAGTAGCCAGCCAAGCATCAGTTTTTTTTTTTTTTTTTTTTTTTTTTTTTTTTTTTGATGGGTGGTGGTGGAATGGCTGTCATCCACAGATGTTATCCAAGAAAGTTGTTCACTCACTGTTCATATATTTAGTGTCCCTGCTGCCAACAGTTGTTGTTCACTCACTGTTCATATATTTAGTGCCCCTGCTGCCAACAGTTGTATATACCATCAGAAATATTTTCCAAACTGGTTTTAAAGTGAAAATGCCATTCTTAACTTTTGTCCCTGAAACAATAAGGGGTAAATTTACCCAGACCAAACCACATAGTTAAACAGATCAGGTATGGGGAAAACATGTGTGGTTAGAGACTTACCCAAAGATTTCTGCAAATCCTTGGATTTACTTGCACCCAACTCTTGCAGAATGATGATGAACATCTGCATCTTGAAGGTGTTCAGTAGCTGCTGAGGAAGACTCATATCTTACCCACAGGCACCTGCTGCATGGTTCTTCAACCTCAATCATGCCTGCTGTCTGCCTCTGATGCCTAAGTAACCTCACTTCCAAAGCATAACTAGAATGACATACATATTTCTACCATATTTTTTATTATATTTATATTGGTCTTTGATATTGGTAGTCCTTTCATGCTGGTGCCTTTCCTCCCTTGATATAAAAAGGCAGAACATTCATCTAAAGTCTTCTTTCCTTCTGTTTTGGGGTAATGAGAAGTGATTTATCACATCAATCATCCCCAGCAGTCCTTTAACAGAAACACGCTCACATCTCTGTTGCTGCCAGTGTCAGCAGCAGATTTGTCACAGCTCCTCTTCGAAAGCCTTTGTGGGATCCAGATGTTCCAGGAAAGATGTTGTTCCTGCAGAAAGTATCTGTGGGCTTGGGAATAGAGGTTGATAGGAAAATAAGTTGGTATAATGCCATGACATGACTCCCAAGATTTCTTTTGTCTTTCCTGCACTCTCTGTCAGGCTGGAGGAGAAGTACAGTGCCACATGACACCCTGGACACAACCAATCTTCATAGGATATACTCTGCTTTTTCTTCCATTTCTTGTTTTCTCTGGAGTGTTGCTTGTGAAGACTGCAGGTACCATGGCCAGGTTTTTGTCATCAGCATCTTTTACAGCTTGAATTCCTGTTGCATCTGTAAAGCTGTGAAATGTCTTTTTAGGAGGCTGCATTGAGATGGCAATCACTGTTTGCTCTGTTATTGAAAAATACTCTGGCATTTAGACGAGGATGATCAGGATTTGTAACTGATGTGGAACAGTCTGTAGTGCAACCTTGTTAAATTCTGTGGGGTGGCTTTGAAAGTGCATTAGAAAACTTTTAATTAAATTTTCTATAAAATTGGATGTTTTAGCATGATTGAATGCCATGAGGGGTTGCTCAGAGACGTCTGACCCTCCAGATTATATCCAACAAATACATATACAGCAGCCGAGGTGATTTTGATTGCTCACAACCACTTGTCCCTTATGCAAACTACTCCTGAACTTACAGTGAAGATGCTGTGAGGTAAACTGAGACTGCAGTTACGGTTATCTAACACTGAGCTATCAAATACTAGCTTTCTTAGAAATCTGGGAATCTGTTGGTAGCTTCCTTTGAGGATTTCTGAGGTGAGAGAGAGCTGATAGTTCCTCTGAGCTGCACAAAATCACCGTGTATCTGCACAACTGCTTGCAGCATGTTATCTAACATATGTAACATCTTAGTTCCTTGTTTCCTTTTCCCAGGCACCCAGTGAGGTCTAGTTTTATAAGAAAACTGCATAAAATTTACATCACATGCAAAAAGGAAAAAAAAAAAAAAAAAAAGAATTTTATTTTTTTCCTTTATAAATGGTATTACTCTTTTCCACTTTTTTTTCCTTAAGTAGAAATCTCACTAACTAGGTGTGAACAGATTTTGTTTTTAAATAAACCATCAAAATACAGCTAAAGAGTCTTAATAAAAAGACTTGTCAGCTTCTTTCCACTAAAAGCAGCTTTTACTTTGGCCTTTAAACACCAGAACTGAGTTTTAGGGCTTTAGGAAATCATGCATAAACAGTCTGGCATGATGCTGTGCAAGACAAAGAAGAGAAGACTTCTCTGGTTCACTGCAAAAATCACAGATAACTATTGCATTCCCTATCACTAGCATGTTAGGACCATAAGAAAGATCTGGAGATGCATAGAAAATCAACATCTGAGATTCCACATAGACATCTATACACGTGCATGCAGGTAGACAATGGACAGATTAATCCTACCTAGGTGAGCAGTTTGTATTTGGCTACATTTGAAATGCTGTTTAGGGTGTTGGTCTGGTGCCAAGAGTTATATATAAATGCTTTCAAGCTCTCTGCAGAGCAGAAAATAGCAACCAAAATAACCTACGGTCATTACAGAGAAGGGGCCATGAGGCAACGTCCCGTCTGCTTGTGGTTAAATCTGCCACTGCTGTTATTACTACTATTATTTTTCAGAAAGGCTAAGCATGACTAAAACCTGGGTGTCACAAAGTCAAGACGCATGAGGGCCAACTATGCAATGATACTCGGAGCCAGAAAAAACAAGTAAACCACCTCCAAGTTTTTTTGTTTCTTGAGGATTTTTGTGTGTGTGTGTGAGAGAGAGATTTATAAAGCAAAGGAAATATCCTTCTAATTATTTGATTTACATTGAGGCATTCAACTTTCCATTATGTGATGGGGTCATGGGTTTTTCCTTAAAACAAAAATTTAAAAAATTGAGGAGTTGAGGGAAAAACGACTATGTGTACAGCCCATTAACTTCTGTGTGCCGAACATGCACCCACTCCCATGGAGCAAACAGAAGAACTTTTATGCAGCATCAGAGAGGACCAGCCTAGGACTTACACGAACAGTGAGTCTTTCAATCAGTTGTGTGACTTAATGTAAAAATGCCTTTAAAAGCAAATATTCTCTCCCCCCTTCCCCCCCTTTTCCTTCTCAAGATTTGAACCATTCTGCCCCCTTCACATTTCAGCACTGTGCTGTTCTGCATCCCGCCTCCCACCAGCAGCACACCCCCACCACGCCAGCCACTAATGAAAATCCCAGACTCCTTCCTTAGTGGTTATCAGATTCATATTTCTTGGGGTTGGACTATTATTCTACACTTAAAATTCAGTGTCAAGCTTTGCTTCTGGGTTATTTGCTGGCAGTTTTATAGCTTGACCAAGTTTCATGTTGGATAGTGTTTTGGTTGGTTGCCATATTTATCCTGGCTGTTAATCAGGATTTTTGCTGTTTTGGACTAGGGGCAAGGTGGAGGGAGTGGTTATGGTTTCTCTCTGTTGACAGAAGTGGCCATGCTTACTGTCAGGAGCAAGTGTCTGTACTTTGTAACTACAAATTCCTTAATGATGTGTTACATATCAAAGCAGGGTTGGACTTGGGGGGGAGAAACCTAAACTGATAAACAATAACAGCTGCCCCCCAATCCAAACCTCTAGCCTTCCACAGGCTATTTTTAACGATGTTATTTATTCCCCAAATAGTGTTTTTTTTGTTTTTTATTTTTTTATTTTTTTTTTGTTTTTTTTCTTATATACATTATAATATGTATATTTTCATTTATTTCCTGTATGTGTGGGATTTCTGGATGGATTTCTGACTGGCTGTAGACTGGAGTAATGCCAGGTGTAAGTTTATTAGTCAATGAAGAAATCAATGGTATTGATTTGAAGAGAAGCCCTCCTACTGAAAATAAATATGTTTTTTAACAAGGAACGGGGAAAGCCTTTCTTAAATTTCCCATTCTGCTGTAGCCTCTTTTCCTGTGGCTTCAGTGAAGTAACACCATGCACATTTTCTTCTCCAGGCACTACCTGAATGAAGATATATTTGATTAACCACAGTGCCTTTTCCTGTTGGCCCCAAGGAAGGTCACCCTGGCTTAATCCTGCATTTGACAGACTTCCCTCCCATAGCTCCTGGGGTTTCTCCATGAGGGTCTTCTCCACCTCCACCACACCGGGGACTGCCACTACCACGGGGAGAGGCAGAGGTGTTAAAGAGGCAAAAGCTCATCAACCTGTCACTGGGGTGTCCCCGGTGCATACCCTGGTGTTGAGACCTGGATGCATCAGGGGACAGTGTGTGTGGGTGTTTTGTCTGCCTTGCTGCCCTTTCACAGGGCTGCTGCACTGCACTCACTCAGGGCTTCCCAGCAGTGCAGGCAAGAGTGAGTTTTGCCATCCTAATGGTGAAGAGAAACTGGGAAGAGGCAGGGAAGCAGCTGGGATGGAGGTCCCAGTGTGGGACAGCCTCCCTGAGCCATAACCAAGGGGAAGGCAGGGCATGACATGGGCCTGGGGTGGGGAAGAGGACTTAGGGAGGAAGACCTCCAGAGAAGCCCAGAGGATTTTGCCATGCAGTGGAACAGGGCTGTTATTTCTCTCCTGCCCTCACTTCCAGTTTGCTTTTGTGTCAGATGGTGGAACACAGACTCCTGCCTGGCCTTCTCATTTGTGAGCCCAATAACTGGCACACACCCTGCTTCCCCCCTCTCCACACTGTGTCCCAGCAATATCCCCCTTACAGATTAATTTAGTGCCTGTGAATCAACCCCAAGCCTGACCTGAGCTGACCACCCACTCTGACGCTGTTTATATTTGCAACCCCAGGCATCCCAGTAATGGCTCTCTGGCAGGCTGTGGCTTGCTTCAGGGGGGCTGCTTGCCATGTAGGATCTATCAAATGACTGACCACCATTTCAGTGGTGTCCGTCTTCCTTTCAGTGATTTAATCACAAGTGCCTGAGCCTCCATCTGTTCGAGCTAGATAATGGCAGAAGTCCGAGGCATAAACTCCCTTCCCCCTCCTTTTCCCAGAATTATTCCTAGAAGTGGTTCAATGTTGTGGGAAAGAAAACATTTCTCCTGTTCAGTAGCTATCTTCAGTTTCATGTGAATTCTTTAAAAAAAAATAGAAAAACTTACTAACCTGGAGTTAAATGTATTTCTCATTTGTACTATCTGTAGCAATTGCCAGGGTAATCAGATATTGATTGAAGAAAAATAATGAAAGGCGTGATTTCATAGTTAAGTGAAAATATATATATATATATATATATATGAAAGCTGTGAAACCTTTGTTGTATCATACTGAAAATAGTATCTCTTGGACAGCTTGCAAATTCCAAGGCTTCATTCCTTCATTGAAACAAATAATCCCAGGTTTTACTAGCGTATTCCAAGGGATATTTTTTGTCTGTGTTTGCTTGGCTTCAATAGAATTAAAAATCTTGTTTCTCTCTGTTACACTTGAAGCTAATATCTCTATCAGGAATCAGTATGGAAGTGTTTTCTCTTAGCTGGCATTTAGAAAAGGCTGGATATATCAGCAATGCAACGTTATCCTTCTGAACTCATCCTGCTGACTTTATGGGGAGTTGTGCCTTTGATTCTCTGGGACTCAATAGGGCCTTTCACTCTGGAGCATCAAGGACTGATGCGAGATCAGAGGGCACGATAACGAGCCAAACCCCGTTGTCATCTTCCCCCTGCAATGCTGTGTGCCTCTGAGGGGAATTACCAGGCTGCTGCTAACATGCACATTCTGACTCCTAATAAAACCCTGATTCTCTACTTTATTTAATTATTCTTGATCCCTTAAATGTAAAATCCCTTTTCCAAATGTTCACTTAAGTGGCTACTATTAAGTCTTTATCAGTTCTGAGCATTTCAGCCTCTTGTACGCAGAAATTTCTCAATCTGACAGAATAAGAAATGCATTTACATGGCCTAAGCTCTTAAATTGTCCCTTTCAATTAATGCCCCATCATGGTGCAATCTGGAAACCATTACTCAGTAACTCTTCATTATAATTGCTTGCAGCTGAATATCCAGGCCTTGGTAATATAAGAATAAAAGAAAACTCAGTTAGTAACAAGTGCAATTGATTCCATTCAGAATTCCCTTGGTGCTTTGCCATGTTTGGCCTGCATGAGAGGAAACAAGAGGATATTTTTTTTCTCTCTCTCTCCCCCCCCCCCCCCCCCCCCCTTTTTTTTTTTTTTTTCTTTCAGGGCCAGGAAATGAATTGGCAGACATAAGATGGTCTGTGTGCTGCTTGCCTTCATTTTTCAGCTGGTCCTTGTTAAAAATGAGACGGTGGGGCTCCTACTTTTTTATTATTTTTATTATTTTTTATTTTTTTTATTTTTTTTCCCCTTAAAGTAGAGGGCTTTTCTAGTATCAGATAAAACTACAATACCTCAATTTGCTGCATGCTAACAGCAACCAGAAACGCTCACCTCCTGTGCTTTTCATAATCAGACCTGAAAGTTTCTTCAGTTAATTCCAGGATTCCTAGCTGCAGGATTATTTTCCTCCTTGTTCCCAACTTTATGAACATTCAAGCAGCTCTGAAACCCCACCTCTCCTTTCTTCCTCTCCCCCAACAACCCATCAGCGCCCGTACAGCAACATGAGTGTCAGTGGGTCTGAAGACACACCAGCCTTGTCCAGCTCACAGAGGAGAATCCAGGGGCCATAAATCAGGAGCGATGGGAATTTCACCCTGGGTAGCATTGGCTGTGGAGGAACCAAGTGTTTCCCTTCATATAACATCCTGGCTGTTAGGGATGAGGCACTGAAATTGCACCAGTGATGGCTGTCTCTGATCACACAGACCTTGTGCTTCCCCAGCCTTGTGACTCTTCTGGAGATGCCAGATCCTTGCAGCTGCAGCAAATGCTAGGTACGATGAGGACAAGTAGCTTTCTAACTACGTGAAACGGTGGATAGGTTTAGTAACAGTCTCCCAGCCTCCAGGCCGTAGTGAAGGGGTTTAACAGCTATGTAACATGGTATATTATAAAGTTCAGCTGTGGAACTTTGCTTTCATTCACCTCTGATGCTTCAGGTCCAGTCAGGAAAAAATGTTTCCAGCACCCCCCCCTACAAAACTGTTTTCTCCCAGGGCCAGTAGCAACCAGCAGCAAAGATGGGTTTGACAACCAGGAGATCCCTCCTCCTGCTTCAGGCAAAAGGAGATCCTGGTTCATTCCTGTGTTTGCGCTTCAGTGTTTGGAGCTACTTTTGGAGCCACTTCACTGTGGCGTCGTGTTGTTGTGATGCAAATAACACTTAGCGTTAAAAAGGCATTGGGATGGTTCAGGTCTGCATCCAGAAAGTCTGGATTTCCCAAGTGGATCCCTCAGAGGTGCTCCCCCCCAGTGATTTAGATAATAAAAAAATCTAAATAATATTTTAATTCTTTCCCTTTAAGTTGGTTATGGAAACACAAAGGGTTTTTTTCACAGCAGGGAAACTGTCATTTCATTCTGGAAAGCTGCTTTTGCTAGGAAGTTGGCAAAATTTATCTGTAAAAAACACAGATTTACTTTCTTGTATTTTCTTTGAACAGATGCATAGAAATTAATGTTTTTCCTTGAAAGGCAAAAGTATTATTTTTTTTCCTTATGCAATTCAGTGTTGCTGTAGGTCTGACTGCTGCTCAGTATTATGATTTCATATGGGGTTTCTGGACACTTCTTCAGATGTGTTGACAGTTAGACAGATGGGCTAATATGGGAATGGACTTCCCTGGAAATCCTTTGGACTCTGTGAGGCCCAAAGCTCACCTCAAAATCTTTGATTCTATTCAGCAAGAAATAAAGCTAATTGCCCCATAAAGCAATATATTGCACTTCTCAGGGCTTCCCTGGAGCAGGGTACATAGGCCTATACCTGGGAAAAATAAATAAATAAATAAATAAATAAAAGGGACCCGTGGAGTCCAATACCATGAAAATATGTGGAATATGCTCCATTTTGTGCTCCCCTTCCATCCCTTTTGGTGGTGCAGCTGCGGCTTATCTGTATCACTCTGTGTGCTTCCAACACTCATCACAACAGCACGTGATGGGTGAAAACAAGTATCTCTATTTCCATTTTTAAAGGAAAGGCTGTAAGATGAACACCCTGACATGTCAGTTAGCGAGTAACACGGAGGAACTGACCTGCTCATGGGGGGGGGGGGGGCGGTCCAGGCTGAAATTCTGATGCTCAAGGAAGCGTGAACATCAGAGATGCTGCTAGGTGAGTCTGACACAAATTATCCAGTCACACACTCAGAAATGTCTCATTTCCTTCCTGGCATTCACTGGGAAAATAAGAACTATGCATCTTATCGAAGTTTGTAGAACTGGTTTGTAATGAAGTGTAAATCAAATCCATGTCACCCTCTGCACTATAAAAGCTGTAGCCTGATAGTTTTTGTTTCCATAAAAGCCATACAAGATAAGATTACTCTAGAAATAGTGTCTATAAACAAAAGCAATATTAGGGTTAACCATAAACATCAAATCACTCCCAAGATATCAGTGACGGTAATCTTTGGTGGTTTCATACATCATCTTGAGCCATGCTGGAATAAAACATTCTCCCTGAGAACCAGGTAGTTTATTATTTGCTCCAGGTGTAGATTGCACAGGGTCTGCCCTCCACGCACTTGTTTCTTTCACCAAACCTCCATCTTGTAATCACACTGCTGCTGGGAATGAATGAGGCATCGTCTATCACTGCCACAAGCTCTACAAAAAGGCCTGAGTCTCTCAAAAGCAAAGAGTACTGCAGTATTTCCCAGGCAAAAACCTTTGCTGCAAGCCATTGCTGTAGAGGGTTCTTCCAATGGCTCACACACACACTGGTTGTGTGTGTGTGTCTCTGGTCATGTAATGCCACGTTATACATCCTCTTCTACCTCCCCCATTATTTCACCCCATGCAACTTTCCCATACTACCCATTGGCTTCTGCAAAAGGTGTGGTTGTGTGATCTCAACCCTCAATTTTTATTTATTTATTTATTTTTTTCCCCAGCATTACACTTATCTATTTATTTTACCTGTCGCTGCCTTAGGAGGTTTGAAAAAAAGAAATATATGCAGCTGGAGGCAAGTTACATTCTTAAGTATCCTAGTCCATGATAAAGGAAAAGCTTTGAGGCTTTCCTGTTATTTTTATCACCTCTTTATCCATGCTATACTCTCATTGCCTGCTAGGTCTTCAGTTTTTGTGACTCAGCATAGGTTACTTGAAGGGAATTTAAAGAACCATTGAATCACACTAGCTGAACATTGGCTAGAAAGTCTAAAAGCTCCAAATTTCTAATGGGTCTTTTGTAAGAGTTGTAGAATTATTAAAATGATAATAATTCTCAGTAAAGGAAGAGGCACACCATGACTTTGGAGACTTTTGAAAGAGATCAGCCCAGCTGGGGCTTATAGGGACTGTTATTCTTCAGTTATATTCCTTAGCACTTGACAATCTGGAGACTCATGACAGCAAACTCCCGAGAGGCTCCAAGAAGAACAGTTAAAATCTGGAGTAGAATAAAAACTCTTGTTTGAAAAAGTTCACTTTTAAATTTCTTTTTAAATAAACAGCTCCTTTTCAATTCAATTTGAAAAAAAAAAAAAAAAAGTACTTTTTAGATTCTTTCTGAATGTGAAATATCTCTAGAGTTCCAGCTCATCCATTTGTTTGGTGAACTATCTGAAAGTTCAGATTTGTATGGTACTCTGAAGCAATCAATTTGACTCAGACCTCTTGAGACTGCAAAACTGCATCAGATGCCTCGGAGAGGTCAGAACCCTTGTACATGTACAGATATATCCGTATGACTATTTCTTAGGTCAGAAAAAACCAAAATACTTTTTTTTTTTTTTTGGGTACAACGGGGACAACACGGATCTTGGTCAGAAGTAGTCCCGTTGATTGTAATCATGCTACCTGCCAGTGACAAGCCCCAACCAGGGTAACGACGATGTGGAAGATCTCTCTTTACTTGGGTCATTGAGGCTTGAACTTTCCGTCGACGGCGTGTCCCACTCCACTCTTGCCCTGAGACTTTGGACACTGCTAGCTGGTTACACAAGAGTGATAAATGACGTGTTTAAAGTTTACTTGGAAAGTTTTGGTACAGGCTCAGAGCAGAAACATAGATGTATCTTGTCTTTCCATTCTGTTCGTCTGTCCCCAGTTGTTGGGACTTAGGTTGTGAGAGGTCATGGCTCAAAACCTTCCTCTGCTTGATTTGTATAAATTGTCTTGAAAAGCAATACAGCTTTCATGAATGTGATTAAGTGAGACACTGTAGCACAACATGTCCCCTTCTTTCCTAGGTTCTAAACAGGCAGACATGGCCCCAAACAGCACATTCCTATATTTTGAACTGACAGCCTTAACCATAGTTATCTTCCTAATTATTTTATGTAAATAGACTACCTCCTGTTTTTTATCCAGTTCTGCAAATATTACTGAAATCCCCTTGTAAAGCAATCTCTTCCCTTTCAAATTCCCTTTACTTTTACTTAAAAAGCCTGAAACAAAACATTTTCTTGGATGCAAAACAGTTTCTGATTAGTTAAGGAGGCAAATATTTTCCAATCTAGGTCTAACAAACAAATCCTCTCTTTCCACTTCAGCCACCAAATTTAAAAAATCAATGATTTGCAGAGCTCTTGTGAAAACCATGCTCTTTCCAGCAACTCACGACAATTTCCATGGCAATACTGTACATTAATATGCTTTATGGGTACAGCCTCACAGTGCAATGTAGGACACTTTTACAATGATCCCCAACTACATCACATGCGTCTGTAGCAAACAATGAATCTAATGCTGCACTTGTAAAAGATTTATGATTCAGAGAGCAGAAGATAAATGATTCCAGTCCCTGGATGCTTTAAGAGCAAGTTCCTTTAGCTCATATGGTTAAAATTGATCTTTCCATTGTCTCTTGTATGGAATGACCAAAACTAATGATGTTAGGTAATCAATATGAAAAGCCCTGCATAAAGAATTAAACCAAGAAATAATGGATTGCTGTGTCAAAGGCCTCCAGACAGTAAGAAACTGGTGCTGACTGCACAACTCAAAAAGATACCCAGGCCTTTGGGTATTTCACTCCAGCCTGTACCCACACCTAGAACAAAAGAGCCCCTTTTTATTCCAAAACAACAACATGAAGGAGAGAGTGCCAAAAATAATGCTGTATTATCAGACACATAATCATTCCCATAACCTGCAAGCTGCCAGTATCCAGATAACCTCCAAAAGAGTAGAGGGAGTGCTTGAAGGCCAAGGAAGGGAATGGGAAAGGAACTAGAAAGGAGCTAGAAAGGAGCTACTTTGCTGTAGCGAGGTGGGGGTTGGTCTGTTCTCCCACGTGCCTGGTGACAGGACGAGGGGGAATGGGCTTAAGTTGCGCCAGGGGAATTTTAGGTTGGATCTTAGGAAGAACTTCTTTACCGAAAGGGTTGTTAGACATTGGAACGCGCTGCCCAGGGAAGTGGTGGAGTCACCATCCCTGGAGGTCTTTAAAAGACGTTTAGATGTAGAGCTTAGGGATATGGTTTAGTGGGGACTGTTAGTGTTAGGTCAGAGGTTGGACTCGATGATCTTGAGGTCTCTTCCAACCTAGAAATTCTGTGATTCTGTGTGATTCTGTGATAGAATAAGAATCCTCTGTGTGCTATCTGTAGTCCTGGAGTCTTCTTAGTGCCTCAATCTCCTCAGGATTTATTCATTTGATTTTTATATTCCCACTAGATTGTACATGTAAAAATAAAGTACTAACATCAAATAACTCTGAGTAGTAAGACCCATGAAATCTGGTTTCCAGTGACTCTGTAGTCTGTGTTTGGAGTCTTTGCTGTCTAATGAAATACAAGGCTTTTCTTGTGGTTGCAGTATTCACATCAGCTCTCTCCTTGTGGATTCCCTAATGTCTGCTCCCTCCGAGTTTGTGTGGTCGAGCTCACTCGGCAGCCTTTCTGCCAGCATGGGCACCACTGGGACCTGTCTCCTCTACATGGCTGACTATCTAATGAAATTTGTAGAATTTCATGTCTTCAAGGCTCCTACTGCTTTGTCAAATTTGGTTAAACTCTGTGGCTAAGTTTGTGGAGGGAGAGAGGAGGGAAGGCACTGACAGGCAGGAGCTCTGGTATTGTGCATCATTACACAGATCTCATTTTCTTAGGAAATCAGAGGGCAGTTGCTAAGTGGCAAGCTCTTCTTGGGGGATTTAAAAATACCTGTAACCATGCTGGTGGACAAGGCTTGAAAAGCTTGTTGGTTGGAGTGTGCCTTGTGCAGCACAAGTGGTTAACCTGCGCAGGAGCCACAGCGGGCGGTCGGAGAGCTCTCAGACCTACAACCCAGGGTCTGTCTGTTCTCCTTCCCATCTAAAATGATGCCCACCACAGAGAAATGCCTTATTCCTGCTCTGAAATGTGCAGAAACATGATATTCTTCTGCACATGTTGTTTGCTGCTGCATAGCTGTTGCTTTTAACACTCTCCTTTTTTTTTTTTTTTTTTTTTTTTTTTTTTTAATTTCAGAACTTTCATTTTTTTCTCACCTCTTCTCTCCTTTTTATTTATTTATTTATTTATTTATTTTTCACAGGCCTTTCAACGCTTTTGAGATAGACAAGGATTTTCTGCTGCATCTGTTCAAAGCCACCTAACACGGGTTGGCCCTGAAGCAGAGCAGGACTGAAGGTACTGAGTGATTCCCCACTTCTCACCCTGTCTGGCTGGAGAAAGAAAGATGGGCAAAAAGAAGGGAAAGCTGGGATGTAAATCCATTTTGGCGTGTTTTTCTTTGCTCCTTTGGGTATTAGAGTGTAGAAAATGTTTTAGTTTCCACTTGAATCGTCCAGGCAGGATTTGTACTGTCTCCCGCGGGTCTCATCACTCCCTAACATCCAGACATAACAGGTATACTGTTTGTGAGCAGAGGCTTGGAGATGAGCTGGCAAAGGCTCTTTTCCACCAGAAGGCGTATGCATTTCTGTGGATGATGGTTTGGCTCCACTTACACTAAAGAATATCCCATTATTTCCCTGAATAGTTAACCCAAGGAGAGCCCAGCACTGGGCTGCTGGGGTCTGGATCCCTACATGCCCAAGGCAGTCCCACATATCCCTGAAATTCAATGATTCGCAACTCAGGAGAGTTCAGCTTTGTGTCCACATTGTCAGTTCCCACAACATGGATCACTCAAGGCTGCTCCAGAAGATGGAACAATTAACTTTTACAGATTTACCAACTTTTAAGTATTTCAGCTTTGAATAACTTTACCTGGAGACCCTGATGAGGGCAAGCTCACTCATGCCCACTATTAATTTTAGCCTCTGATATTCAGCAAACCTCCAGACATGGACTGAACCTGGGAGGCAGGGAGCAAACATGTTGCAAAAGATGTACGTCTGAGGTCCAGCTTGCTTCTGGGATGTGCATGAGGGTTATAAAGGAGCCTCTGGTGCCTCCAGGCTTTCTTGATGGCTGGTGGAGAGGAGAAGGGGGACCTCATAGAGGTCCCTGGAGGAAGGACTTAAATTCTTTATCTTCCACGTCAGTGCTCTTTTCCCCCTCCCTACATCCCATTATATTGATTCTAGACCCGGTCTTGCTCCATTTAATCCAGTGTTAGAGGTTCAGACCTGAAATATTTATTCACTTAATGTAGCCAAATGCAGCCAATAGCAATTAAAGGCCTGACCTCCAACACCCTGCTGAAACAACTGGCCAAAGTTAGAGGCTCATCATCACATGAGAAATCTGAAGTAATCAGACCCCCTTCAGCCTAAGCTTCCCACCCCCCACCCCAAATACTCTGTAAAATAATACCATGGCCCTAAATTAGACCTCATTACCTACTGAGTCACTCGATCCAGACCTCCCTTACATAGTAATGAGTACTGATTTATTGTGATCATTATTTGGGCATTACAGGTCACTAAATAACACGCTCTGCCCACACATGTCTTCTGAGCTAATAAATATCCGTATATGAAATATTTTTGAGTGAACTAGCCTTCAGGTTGGTTCAGTAACTTAAGTCACATTAATTTTCTTAATGCATGTAGTGCTTTGATAGGAAAGCCACAGGGATGGAGGCAGAAAAAGAGGCACATTAAAATCCCTAAACACAGCTTTTCTCAAGCTGGGGTTTCTGGAAGGAAACTAGGGAAGTGGTACAGAGCAAGGTCAGTGGGAAGGATCAAAAACAACCCTAGAAAATGAATATTTGAAATCAACCAGCACCCCTAGGGCTTGATCCAGCCCTCAATGAAGTAATGGAAAGATTCCCATTGAGTTAAATAGGCTTTGGAACACATCCAGGTGTACTTGTAAGTATAAGTGTACATGCATCACTTGTGCACACACCTCCACTATTATATATTTCTTAAAAACTTCAGAGCAAAATAAAAGTTTTTAAAAATTTACTCCAGGAACCAAGAAATATTGGGATTTTTGGAATTTTGCACTATATCCCTTACTTGTATATCTATTGTATAAAACTGGTCAAGATTCAAATTTGGCAGAGATTAAATTATATTGTTTGTTATATTTATTTAGGTAAAATCATCAAAGGAACCATTAATTTCAGTTAAGAGGTGAACAAAGCAAGTCCATAAATATTTCTGAAAAACATGGGTATATATTTCCCCAAGAGACAATGGAAGATTAAAAAGGGAGAAAAAATGAAAAAGATGATTCAAGAAAGATAAAGAAGAAAAGGATTAAATTCCCACTCTGCTAGCCATCACACAAAATGTTTTATTGGCTTACTTCTAGCAAATCTTATAATACATTTTCATTATTTATAGAAATAATTCTGGATTAGTTTGCCATAAAGATATTGGGCTGGACTGTTTTAAAAATTACAGAAATTAGATGAAATCAAGCTCTTTGAATTATCCATGAGCATTGGGTTAATATAATCAATACTTCAGCCATTACAGGTTGACGTTACATCTCAAGACAATTTTCTAACTTAATAAGATTAGAAATAATAAACTGGTATTATTTCTTTGCGAACTGGGGCCTCTGACCTAGTAATTTAATGGCTTCATTATTACAGCCATGGAATGTAGAAAGACCCAGCATGCTCCCTATTATCACAACTGTGCTTTGTCCAAATTATGTGACTTAAAAAAAAAAAGCTAAATAAAAACTCACCAATAATTTCAAAAGGCTGTGATGGACATTTTTTACTGGACACGGTAAGATACAATTTAATTTGCAGTCCATTGCACTGTAATAGTATAGCATGCATGCTTTTACATCAAAAAAAAAAAAAAAAAAAAAAAAGCTTCCTTTACTTATTTCTGGAAATGCAATACTGGGCAAAGCTTTCAGTGTTTTGTGCTCCTGCTGTTTTTTGGTGACTGCTGCTGAGACATGTTTACTTTTCAATAGGGAAGGGAAAATAGTCTTTTGGTCACAGAAATATGGGTCCAAGTATGACTTTTCCATAGACCTCTTCACCTCCATGGCTGAATGTGAGCACTGTAAGGTCAGGATGGACAACTCTCCCGGTGCCTGGGCATCCAGGGTGTCACTCCTTCATCAATTTCTGGTCTGGGAAGTAGGAACTCAGTAAGGAATTTCCTTTCTCCTGCTGTGTGACTGTTTTGTCTATTCATGTATCAGCTCTAAAATGGAGATTTCCATTTGACATATGCAGCCTTGAGCACCAGAGACTGCTGGTCCTAGCTAATGCCCTGCTGAGATGGAAATAGTAGATGTGGTGAGCCCATGTGGTGAGGCGTGCGGCAAATACACCCAGAGGGTCCTTTGTGTCCTCCCATTGGGGAGCTTAGATGAGAACAGCAATAATTCTGCATCTGGTAGGAAATGTGCAGGACACCCATGCATACTTAAGGTGATGTGCTCTGGTGCACCCCAGGAGCACAACATTCAATGAATAACCCAAGCCAGAGCAAAGGGTGTTTGCACGGCTGATGCTAAAGCTGTTATTCAGGATGCAGGCTATATGGCAGGGTATAGTTGTTCCTCAGCAGCAACATTCAGGAAACAAAATCCCTATTTTTCCTTCCCTTTCCTCCTGCCTGTGTAAGACACACTTCAATCCTACCTGCTGGTAAACAGTCTTGTTATGTTGTACATCTGCAGTGCAGAGATGCAGAGAAACAGCATTTATTTTGTTCCTTATCTTCCCTCCACACCACTTCTAACTTGCAGTGTTTTAGAAAAATAGAAGGGCTTATTCAGAAAGATGCTAATTCAGTTATCTCTACCTGTAAGAGACCCCCGTGTGGTCATTTCCAAATTTCTGGGCTAAGCTCATTCACATACACACATCTGTTATAGCAAATGCTTTCTGTAAGCCTTAAAGAAAGCATAACCCAGGATGATAAAACTTCAAGGAAAACAGGAGACTCAGCCAAACAATCACCCCTCTGAACTTCTGCTTGAGAGATGTCTGCTGTCAGATGCACTTGTGTTTCTGTGCCTCTGCATCCATCTTTAATTGGCAGGTCTGCAGGAGCGAGGCAGTGAGAACGCGGACAGGCTGAACACTGTGCTTTCATCACCGTTTAAGAATGAGAGAGACATCTCTACATCCCTCTTCTGAAGTGAATGGAAGGAGAGTTATGACAAGGCTACCTGTCTCTCAGAATTAAGCCTGTAGCTTTTTCATGTGGCATACTGAAGTCACCTAATTTGGGCTTAATTTTAAGCCTAGCCGTGCAAGTCATAGGATGGCATACATGTGCTGATGGAACTACCTTGCTCCTAAATCTACAAACAGGCAGAACAAGTCTCTGTGGGGTTTGAGGAGGGGCAATGGGGGACAATGGGGGAGAAGAGAAACACCTCATCCCTGCATCCTGGGAGGCAGGGCCAAGTGAGAGCTTCCCACTGTCCACTTGGCTTTTCCTGCACCACTGCAGCCTAGCTGGGCTTTGATGTTCCTCCCCAGGAAAAGGCGGCATGGATCAGGAGGGGGCAGTGGTCCCAGCGAGATGCTCTTGGCTGACAGTGCTCTCGCTCAGCCATATTATCGCTTACTTGGTTTTCTTCTGAGCTTTTATCACAGTAAATGTATTTTATTGTTGCAGTAAAAAAAAAAAACACTGATAGTGGAAACACTTTTTTTCAGTAGCCAGAAAATAAAAAGCTGTATGTATGCATAAATACATTTATATATATATATAATATTTGCTTTCAGCATGGAATTAACCCTATATAGGAGGCATTTATACAACCTGTGGTTCCATTGCTAGCTCCGTGGAAATACTATTTTCTGTCTCCCACAGACGTGTTGGCATTTTTTACGATGTAGTATATTTCCAGCCACCCTGGGTACATAACCAGTGCCCATTTAGAAACATGGCGCTCAAATGAAAAGCCACAGAAACTGCAAGCTCAAAGCAGTGATGGGGTATTTTGCCCACGACGCATGCTGTAGGCAGCACGTAGTGCCCCCTCCTTGAGTAACCGCCACCAGTCTCTGGTTAATGTCTCCGAAACAGCCTGTTAAGACTGTTACTACAAATTAGAGTCTGGATCATTCTGCAACGAAAATAGACTTCTTTCATCTTCCAGATGGCTGTCTGATTGGGAACTGGGCAGGATCACATTTCAGGTTGTGACTTAATGATTCAGGACAATATTTACGGTTATTACCTGACAGAGGGCAGTGAGGAAAATTAAACCTCAGTCCCATGCTTCATTTATGACAAAAAACAAATTTGTGACAGTTCCCTATATTAAAGGTGGCATCTTTTGCTTGGGGTGAAGTCCGAGCATGGCTCCGCATCAGGAACCCGGGCAGGGCGGCTTCGCCACCCGCGCTTTGATGTATGTGCCATTGTCGGCAGCAAGCTGGTGCTCCCCTTGGAGGAGGGCTTACACAGGCATGATGCAGAGATGAGTGAGAGCTTTCATAGGGGAAAAATAACATAATTATACAGTGGGTTTGTTGGATGGCGGCGCTTGTCTGAAATATTATTCTTTGGGGCATATTTTTGGCATAATTATTGCCACGGGATAATCCCTTCTGGAGAAAACGTGGAGTAATTATGCATGCTGGTTGGAGATAGGATTCTGCACGTGATTTTCCTTGCAAACGATGCTCCTTGTGATACCAGCCAGTGGGGGTGCAGGGCATTTTGAAGTGATGAGCAATGGTGTTAGGTTAAATCAAATTGAAGCCCCAGCTCTGCTGGCTCTTTCCTGAAGGAAAGAAATTTATTAGTGTTCCTCTTCTGGTTAATACTTTGCTTTGCATACGGAACAGACTGGCACTTTTTTTTTTTTTTTTTTTTTTTTTTATTGTGAGCTGCTAAAAAAATAAATAGCCCTTATGAAAGCAACTGCAACACACAGCTTTGGGCTTGCTATAAATTGGCTTCAGACTGCAGGGTTTCTTAATAAAACAAACAAATAAGCTTTTTGAGTTTGCAGATAGTGGTACAAGGAATACTGTTTCAATTATAAGAGTATCTTATTTTAATAGAGGATATTCTGTCCACATCTGTTAAATATTATTCCAAATCAATCAAAATATCTATTATTTCAGAAATATTTTCCCCAGGGGAGAGATGCTTCTCAGTTATCCTTCACGCTGAACCTCTCTTCTCCTCCTTTTCCCCTCCTCTGCCAGCAAACACTGTGTCCTGCAGCATCTAGCCACCCCACAAAGGTCCCCGGCCACCTCTCTCCGCAGCCCAGATCTTGTCCTTCCTCTGGCAGCCTACTAGAGGGCCACCAGGCAGATCTGTGCATCTGTGCTTGCTGCGAGCTGTTTGATTGATGCTGGGATTTGCAAAGCTCCCCTGGGGAGAGAAAACCACGAGGTGTGAGGTATTCAAACCCTCTTGTGACATACCACAATCGTATTGCACAGAATGGGCAGTAAGGCTAGTTGCTTGCTTGGTTGTTGCACTGAGGAGGTTCAGAGTTACGTACTGAAGTTTTGAAATTATTTGTTTCTTTGGTGGAAGGAGATGTCTTGTTTGTCCTGTTAAAAAGCAAAATAGTTTGAGCACAGAGACAATGAAGGTGATTTATCTGTTTCCCTCTGAGTTTCCAACCACGCCTGTGGCAATGAGGTGGACTCACCCTGCATGTTTGGCTCTTAGTTTTCGTCTCATTTCAGCTAGCTCAGACTTAGAGTGAGGAGCTGCAGAGCAAGATCCATGCTGAAATCCCCTACCTCAGTCCAAATGTGTAGGATATAATGTGTAAGGCCCATGTTGGACCCCTCCAGGATGCAAAAACCTCATGTAGGCACAGTGCCTGGTGGCTTTGTAATGGGGACTGACCTTCACCACCCCTTCAAACCTCTTTTTGACTCTTCAGCCTCCTCTGAGAACTGCACAATCACCCTTTATACATCCAGCAGGGAGGAGGCTGGCCCAAAAACAGCCTCACCAGCAGCAGACTCACACACAATCCTTTCTCAGTCCAGCATCTAACAGTACTCAGATGCTTTAAACACTTTCTTAATTATGTAGTGGTGAGCACCACTCTGAAAATGGGGCTGCAGTATACAATTAAAGGAGAAATGTATAAACTATATGATGTTGTCAGTATCTGTAGCTCAACATGAAATTACACCAGGAACAGGAGACTGTTGTCTGAAAAATCCATTTTCTTGTCATTTTTATGGCTCTGTTAGATAATAAAAGCAAGAGAAAGATGACTAGAATAACAATAGTATCTCTTCCTGGGTGAAAAGAGAGGGGGAGGAGGAGGAATGCAGAGATGGATGTATGAAATCTCTTGTCCAAGTAAACAATCTACATATATTTGCATTTGCTTGTAATCATTGATATAAAATGTTGTCTTTATTAACATTAGGAGCTAGAGATATATGTTACTCTCCCATGTCTGGCTTAGCTGCCTCTTCGAAAGTAAGGGCTGATGGCTCTTAAACACATCAAGCAGCCTTAATTCTCCTCCTTTGACTATATTATTTCAAGTGCCTGAAGATTTACTAAGGAGTGGTTGACAGTAATGAGAGTTGAACATCCAGATCCAGAGAACAAACCCAAATTAGGTTTCATCAGAATAAATAAGGGATGGGGCATATGCTGAGACAGAGAACAGAATGATGTTGATGAAGAGCAAGTTTTGGGGGAAACAACTATAGGTCACATTCTTACTAGCCCTGCTACAGTACAATGTTTACCCAGTCTGATCCTTAATCTAAGTCACACTGTGCGAGCAGGTTGAGTTTTGCACTGCTATACTATTGGAAAGGAGCCCAAAGGCACATACTGGACCTTGATTTCATCTCCGTCTCTCTCATAGAGTTGGGGGTCTGTTGGTTTTGGTGGTAGGTGGGATTGTCAGATTTGCACCCAGCTTCTGCTTCCAGCCTAGGCCCTCCTCAGTAGGTTGGTATGATAGCACCACCCTTTATTCCTTGTAACCTACAAAATTTAAATAAATAAATAAATAAATAAATAAATAAAAATAAATAAATAGTCATATGTACATTAATGTGAAGATTTTGTACTATTTCATTAGGTATAATTTCCTATAAAATACACTGTTAAAGATGATGTTCCATTTATCTTTATGAAAAGAAAAAAGTATCCCATCATCATCTAGTGTTTTCTTTCAAAACATGCAGCTTTAATAAATGAACAGTGCAGACAATCCTGTAAATTCTGCTGGCTTTTTTCCCCACAAGGCATTTTGTATTGCAAAGCAGACTGGTCTGATGGTCTAATGAGCCAGATAGTCCATATTTTTTTCAGAACAACATTTTTTTTATTAATTAAAAAGAAAAAAAATATATTATTTGAATGCAAGGTACCAAACAGCTATACAACTTTGCAAAATTACTGCAGTAATGAGGTGTCTGCAGGAGTCAATCAGAGCAGATGACTCTCAGAGAAAGGCTTGATGCCTTTCAGATTTTCAAAGAAAAATAAACCAATGACAAAAGAATAGCAGATGTGAGTGCATGAAGGAAATTAGTTATAGCAGACTCATAATTAAGCATTGGAAACTGATCAAAAATATCCTGTTTATACCATGGCTTCTATCTACTACAAAATCAATTACACAAAAAATAAACTACACACGCTCTGAAGTTTGCACATACGAATGTGTCCTATCCAGTCTTTGGACTGCAAAGGCTATGCAAGTATGTTTGTTTTCTCAATGAAATACACAGAGCATAGAGCAGGGAAAAAGTGAGATGAAAAGGGAAACAGCAAATTTGGGAGAGAAGGTTGGCAGAATAATTGACTCTATCAGAAACATACTTTTCTAAAACAAAAAATAACAACAACAACAAAAAACAAACAACAATATTTGTGCAATGAGATAAGAAACTGGGGTTTAATTTTTGGTATATGCATTTTTCCATTTTCCTTTGCCAAACACTTTGAGTAAATGGTACAAATCGCCATTAAATTATAGAAATCATTTAGCAATAATAAAGCAAAAGAATGTCATTAAAATGTAGAAATTTGAGGGAAATATATACACAGAAAAGTCAGGCAAAAGTTTGTCTTTTGAAAATCACGTTATTCCCAATAACTGTAACATGAGATGGATGAATAAAATAGGGGCTATGTGAGCTGGGATTTTCTTAGAAGATTTGGGGCTGTTTTAGCATGTTTTATACCAACAGAGCTGTTTCTGTTAACAAAAATAAACCCCAGCAGGTTGCAGACAACCATCTCTTTCTGGCATGAGTCTGTGCCCCCATTTCCCACGCCACTCCCATACCCACTCTGTGGGGCATCCCCTACTTGGGGCACAACAGCAGGGCAGCCGAAAACACTGCTGGGGAAATGCTTTGCTCACCCTTGGCTTTATCGACGGGAAGTTAATAAGAGCTGTAGGATTTATGTGATCAAAAAGAGGCAGAGATGAGGGCAACTCATTTCAAGCAGGTCAGCGAAAGACCTCCATAAGCTGCTCTGTAGAAAAGCTTTTGCTGGGAAGGCTGTGCCTGAGCAGGAGACAGGTATTTTGGAAGACCCTGGAAATCCCAGCTCTGATGTGTGACATTGCCAAAGTGGCAAACTACCTACACATATTGTCATGGATCTGCTTTGATTTGTAGAAATCCCCATTTTTTCCAGAATCACAAATGCCACATCTCACATGTGCACACCCTTGCAAACCGCCTTTGCTGGATCCTACAGAAGCAGCCACAGCCATGAGGTCTTCATGGACCATAGTGAGACATGACTGTGTGAAACCTTCCCCCTGGTGCTAAGTGACCTGAGCAGTGGTACTGCAAACTGCCAATTCTGTTTAAAGTCAGCACCTCTGAAATTCGGGACATAATGTAATTGCCACAGTATGAGTATAAAAACCTAACTTTAGGCTCTTTGCTTTGTAACTCTTGGTGTGAGATCCTGAGACAAAAAGCAGAGCAGAAGCAAAGAGCATTATTGCTGTTATTGTGCCATGTGCACCAGCAAAATATATCAATATGTGAAAACACAGAAACAAGAGGAGGGAGACAGAGATGATGTGCTTTTAATATCTTCGAAGCACCAGAAAATCTTTCATGAACAGGAACAAGACAGAGTTCATGAAAAGGTAAACCCCAGAATAAATTATGAAGCTCATTCCATTAGAGGTATGTATTAAATACCATATGTAGGTATACAGTTGGTTTTCTTTTTCCCTTTGCTTGTTATTTTTTTTATATATAAATCATTTATGTAGTGGCAGATATCTCTTCCTTCCATAAGCTCTCATGCTGCATTTGTTGAGGTGAAAGACATCTGCCTTGAAAACCATTTTTTTTTTTTTTTTTTTTTTTTAATATATATGAAACAGAGATGTTGGGCCAGAGTCAGTGCTGTGGTAACCTGAGTGAAGGAGTTACACCACCAAATAACTCTTCTTACTATTTTTAACGCATATGCCTGTATTGTATTTAGCCATTACTATACCACAAAGGCAAATATGCACATTCATTGAGTGTATAGTGAATGCACACTACCCAAGCACTTGGGACTGTATAACCATTTGGGTAAGCAAATTGCTTACCCAAATGTGGCAGTTGCTAGTATATGTTCATATTCTTCTGATTTCTTCTATGAAAGTTACTATTTAAGGCAGAATACAGAACAAATAAGTTATATGTATTGTTGAATTTCTTCAAAAGGAAAAAATCTTGTGCAGGCAAGGGAGGGAGCAAGAAGCAGCAGCAGGACTGCATTTAGGCAATCACTGTCAGAAAATCTCATCTCCTAGGCTAGGGTTGCATCCTTGGATACCACAGCCCCACCTCTGCAGAAAACAAATGAACAAACAAACAAACAAAAAACCTTATATTTAATACTGAAAACCTGCCTGGTCTCTCTGTCTCAAACTTCCTATTCTGGGCGAGTGCTAGGACAATAAAATGATCCAGTGTGGTATTTCAGTTCAGGGAACAACTGTTGCTTTGAGTGACAGCACCTTTTGAGGAAGAGGCGGCACATGGTGTATTGGGGAGTACAGAGAAGAGCTGCAGAAAAGTTTGGTGGCTGAAAGTGGGACCTAGAAGGAGATAATTAACATTGAGCCTTTCCTGCATATGCAGAGGAAAAGCTGAATCACTACAAGAATCAAAACCTGGAGGGATTTTTTGGTTAGGTGTCCCCAGTCCCTTGCTGCTGCAGGCAAACTTGTTATATGGGTCTTCATAAGATAGGAGAGGGATCGGGATGTTGAGTAGTGGCCTGATTTGCGGTGGTGGCTCAGCCCTCAGGTGATGGATTTGGTGAAGAGAATGGGAGATAAAGATGGAGCAGGAAGATGGAAGGTTCTTAAACAGAGTGGAAACACTGGGAAATTTGAATAATAATGTTATCTTTTTTCATGAAACCTCTGAACTGTCTACATCAAGGACTAATCGTGATGTGACACGCATATTTTACTGCATAGCTGACCAATGTATCAGATATCTTTTCTACAGCTCCTCCATGCCTCTTGATAATCATGGAAAGGTCAAATGGGCTTAAGGAATGCACAAAGCAGTGTCCAGGCCCTGAGGTCTTCTCCTGCTACCCCTACCCATTCTGCAGTGGATCCATGCTGGGCCTACCCCACTGACTGTTGCCCTAGGCAAGTTCTCCCAAAGGCAGAAAAAGCATCAGATAGCAAATCCTAGGGGAGATCTTCAGAGTGATGCTTTGCTGAAGTCTTCACCCAGTTGCAGGCATATTTTATGCCTGCCAGATTTCCCTCGTGCACTTCTTCCAACCCCATGCTCTGTGCAATATCACAGAAGTCATGAAAGGTCAGGAAAACTTTCCCAAATCATGCGGAAGCAAGGAATTTGGAGTGAGCCAGAAAGAAGAAGAGGTCCTCTGATTTATTATAGACTGCTGTGCAGATAAGAGTGTGTGAGAGATAAGGTGGGGGAGATCTTTTAACCCCTTATCTGCCTTTTGGCACGGAGCATATTTCAAGGTAGATAGGTGGCCTCTAAAAAGTTAAGATTTTGTCAATGGCTGCCATGTCCTACATAACCTTCCCACATGCCTCTGCGCTCTCTTCATCCAGGAATAGGAAAAAAAAAAAACAGTTGCTATGGGGAGGTAAATGGTGGTGTTTATCACTCAGAGATCATCCTACAGAGCAAAGGCACGTCATGATTTATTTTCACCAGTCAAAAATTTGCCCCTTGATAATAGCGATCGCAATCCAAATTCCCAGGTAAGCGCGAAAGTTCTTTTGGTGCAGGCAAGTGTGGATATGGGCTTTTGTGTGCAAAGGTATCTTGCAGCTCTAAGCCCTTGGAAACTGTATCTAGTCATTTACTTTATTTTCTGTGTTTATAAACACACATCTGTTATTTGAGTTTCCACTTTGGGGTGAATTTATGATGATAGCACATCTGCAGGAGCTCTGGGCTTTTTTCTTTTTCTTTTTTTTTCTTTTTATTTTTTTGAGGAGATATTGTCTTTAAGGCTTCAAAAGTCACTGGTGACTTCAGCATAAATATTAACCAGGTTGAATCTGCCAGAGGCATCACGCAGCGTGCAAGGATGTGACTTGCAGAATTTTGCTGTCTGATAAGCTCATGGAAAATTCCCTCAATGGATTTATTTATGGCAACAGATTAAAACAGACTCCAAGCAGGCTGTGCTCCATAGGATCGAGAAAGACTCTCTAACTTATTAGAGATTGCTTTGTTTTTCACTATCACATTTCAGTCACATTTTCACTCATGATAAGCAATTGGTTCCTTCCCTGGGGAGCATGGGGAGATAGCTCCTGCCTTGAGATTCTTGGAAGGACAGATAGATTGCTAGAGTTTGAGCCTTTTAAAGGAGCCCTCCTTTAAACTTTTCAGGCACAATGTACACATGTTTTTTACCCTTTCCAACTCTATTCCTTAGAAGTTGGAAATATAGAGTATTTTTTTCTTTTTCTTTTTTTTTTTTTTTTTTTTTGCATTTTTTTTTTTTCTGTATCATGTTTGTGATGGGTGTAAGATCTCTCCTGCTTCCCACTCTGTCCCATCACTGTCACCCTGGAGAAGGGTCCAAACTTCTGGGGATGCTGTGAACAAGGGCTCTTGGAGGTGTGATGGAGGAACACAACAGAAAGACCTTGCAACAATGCCAGTGTGCATTTCTGCTGTCAGCTGGAACAAAGTCAGTGCTGTGTTTTGTTGAGAGCTAGTTTTGGAGAAAGACACCAACAAAGTGTGAAAGACTCACTGCCAATGAGCAAGAAAGTAAACATTATTTTAATTTTTTTTTTTTTTTTTTTTTTTTGTTACTTCTTTTTTCCTGATTCAACTTTGAGGGAGGAAATATGACTGTTTAAAGAGTTATTTTGCAAAGGCAGAATGAGCTGAAATGCAATGCAAGGAACCCCTCTGAGAAGAGATATCGGTCTTATATCGAGTTGCCAGTTGAGATTATCTGGAGTGGATGTCCTGAGAGACTAGCAGGAATTCTTTTCCACGAAATACTGATGGAAGCTTCCCATTCAAATGTTTTAAAAGCTGTAGAGAATTAAAAATAGAACCCCGCTTTAGGGGGAGAGAATCCTTTGGGGGGTACTTTGTTTGCTTTGGTTTATATCTCCCTGGGTTGGAATGCAGTAAAAAACTGAAGAAATTAGAGTCTTGCAAAGAAATGTAAACTCATACAAAACTGAAGGGCAAGGAGCTCAGTTTCCATTCTGGTTTTATAATCAGTTCTGTTTATAGTAGGAAAGAAATATCCCCTTCTTGAATTCAGTGTATGCAGCTTTTCCTAGCTGTTCCCTCTTTAGGTAAACATTAAAGAAAATATGTCTTCAATAATTTATTATTAAGGCAGTGACTAATGGTAAATGCAGGTGTAAACCATGGGCATGGTGTTGTTCTATACGCCAACATACATAAGATAGTGGAAGTTTTCTCATGGAGATTTTTTTCCTGATAGAATGCATTCATGCAAGTGAAACTGCACAGAAATGGCACTTAGTGAAGGGGGGAAACACGGGGTGTTTCAAACCCCTGAGCTGCCTCAATGCATTAGACTGTTTTGGCACCTTATGTGGCCTGTGGAGGTACGGCCTATCTCCTCAGAAGTGAGGTTACATGGTGGTGGGACTCTGAAATACCTTTCGTATTTATTCTCTGCTTCTGTTGCCCAGAATTTTTCAAGGCCACAGTCTGCAGGTAATGGGTGGTAAGCTAGAGACATGTAAAACACTTGCCTCAGTGCTGGCATATAAACCCTCTGCTTATGACAACATTTCCTATATTTTAAATTCAGAAGCAATAGCAAATTCCTGATTTCTCCTTCCCTTCTAGGTTTAATTCTCTTGTGCCATGAGAGTTTTTAGAGGTAGGATGGGTATTTTATGTGCATCTGTGGCTTGGTCTTCCAGTCTCTGGGGATGAATTTTGCTACTCTGAAGACAAAATTTGTAGCTATACCTCAGAAACCATCTCTTGCATCTTGCAACACCGTGAGCAGAAGTGTGGGCAGCCAGATGCAAAGCAAAACCTACATCTGAATTTGAGACTCTTTTTCTGAATATCAGCTTCTGCATGAAGGTATTATTGTTCTGTGTCTTTTATAAAAATTGTCCTCTCCTCCTTGAGACTCTTTTTAGCCATGGGTTGATGATCCCCAAAGCACTTTCCTTTGACAAGGCGGTGGCACAAGGCTCCTTCTGCATCTTTTGTGGTTGGCTCTGCCTGAGGTCTCAGCAGGACCCCCCAGTGCTGCTGGGCATTGGGTGCTCTGGCAAGGAGAGCTCTTCCCTTGCAGACATTGTGGAGGCACACAGGCAACCGGGGGAGGGGAGGAGGGGGTAGAGCCAAAGCTGGGTCTGCTAGTATTCTCATGTTGGGTTCTGCTCTCTGCAGTTTCTGCAAGAAGCCTGGCATGTGTGTGCTGTGGTGTTTGCCGGGGTACTTCAGGTAGCAAGAGGGCAATGGATGAAGAGCAGGGGCTCTGGCATTTACAGGGCACCTACGGGGACTCCTCTGGCTACACAAAATACAGAGGACATCCGTGACCACCAACCCATGATCCACAATGCCTGGCTTTCACACTCTGAATCTCAAATATACAGATGGTTCTCACAGATCATCAACCAAACATGAGTTAAAAAGGGAGATGGGATTAACACTGCGCTGTTTAATGTATGCAGGCAACTGATTTCTGCTCAAACAGTAAAGAAGAATGGCTCTAGCTACAGACACCCATTACAATGGCAAATTGCTCACACCTGCTTATCGTATGTGTAAGGCTCTGAAGAGGCAACATAGTATATAATTGCTAGGCATCATCACAATTAATCATTTCCTGCATGGAAACTGAAATATGGTAAATATATTGGTTGCAACTGAATATTATCACCTGATGCAGACACCACTCACCTCTCTTTGCTTGTTATGCCAACAAAGAAACGTGCATGATGCTGCCGCCTCCTTTTCCTCTTCTGGTGTATGAGATGCCTGCATCTTTGTTTCTGTGCTTTTGTGATGTTCTCTTCTTCCTCGGTGTTGCTCTGGGCTGGATTCTGTCCTGGCATGACTCACCAGCCCAACCTAGCTGAGCTCAGTGGGAATGAGAATACCTTTTATTTTTATTTATTTATTTTTTTTTTAAAATGTTTGAGACAAAATGGTATTATTTTCCATCAGGCTGCTAAGTATTTGCTCATGCGCATTGCCATTTGGTGACACCCCACCCTCACACCACCTCCTGCTAGTAAGCAGAATGTGCTATCCTGACTCCTAGTCAGCCCAGAGGTGAAGGAACCATCTCTTCAAACATTAAGTGCTAACTCAACTCTATTAATACCACAACTTTCGCAAGAGCTCTTTGCAGTAACACCATGTGAAATCACTGGTATATGTTGGTCTAGACTTCGGCTCAAGTCTGCATTTTGTCCTCCTTATATTCAGTTGGCTCTTTTTGCACAGTCTAAGCTAGATTCTCTCAAAAACTTAGAGGATCAAGGCAATGTTTGCTTATTATTATTTTATTATTATTATTATTATTATTTTTAAAAAAGTTATTTTAGCTTTCTAAGGTAGTGTAGGCTATACAGAGATGAGAGCATTCTGCTTTATAGAAATAGACCTCACTCATACTGTTTTAGGTGTGTGTGTTAGATCTCTGTGGGGCAGTGGCACTGGAATCAGAACAGCCCTTGACATCTTCAGCTAGGTATAGCTAAGGATATGGCCACATGGGATGGCTAGGTATATGGCTACACAAGGGAAAAGCGGAATTAGACTTCTGAACCCAGTATTTTGGTAAAGAGAAAGTAATAGCTTTATGATTGATCAAGCAGAGTTCTTATGTCAATTTGCCCAGATTAGTCAAGGCAAATTTTCCCCTCATCTGAAAATATCTGCAGTTTTTTCAAAGAGGAGTAACCACATCACCCATGGGCCTGCATTGCTTTAGCAACACTGATACATTTACAACACCAATATTTTTATGAATGGGCTCGATGACACAAATCCTGTTGAACAGCACCTGGCTGACTGGTTAGCATTTTGAAAAAATGACCATTGGTTTCCCATTTTATTTTCATTTTCAGATTTTCCTGCTCTTTTACCATGCTCTGCCCCTGAGTCCCACTGTGCTCCAGATCCGGACCCATGTGTACATGGTTTGCCAGCATCCAGCTGAGGGCCACAAATGACCAGTGCAGGCAGGCAATAGGAATGATAATTGCACATTATTTTTTATCAGTTGTGCTTACAAGGCAGTATCAGCAACCCTGCTTTATGCTATAAATGCTTTGCCAGCAAAAGCAGCAAAGCCCCCCTGTGGAAATACAGCTTATACTGGCAAAAGGAGTTTTTCTGCTTGCATATTTAGACCACCTCTTGGGATGCCTTAATTTACACTGGCAAAAGACAGCCCTTTACTGGTTTCATTGTTTACCCCATGTTTGTTTGGTGTAGTTTGTCTTTCCCTTTCTTTCTTTCTTTCTTTCTTTCTTTCTTTCTTTCTTTCTTTCTTTCTTTCTTTCTTTCTTTTTCTCTTTTTCTTTCTTTCTTTCTTTCTTTCTTTCTTTCTTTCTTTCTTTCTTTCTTTCTTTCTTTCTTTCTTTTTTTCTTTCTTTTTCTTTCTTTCTTTTTCTTTATTTCTTTCTCTCTTTCTTCCTCTCTTCCTCTCTTTCTCCCTTTTGTTTTGTTTTCCCCTTGTATCTGCAAAGACAAAAGTTTTATCATAAGCCTGACCTTACTAATTAGAACTTCTGCTTCTGAGGTGCGAGGAAAAATGGACAATGTATTTCCAGGTTTCCTACAGACTTAAAGGGTTTCAGCATGCATAAAGCCAGATTCTGTCTGGACTTCTGGAGGATTCCCCAAAGCTAATTAAATGAATTTAGCCTTTGGACAAAACACATTCATTCTCCAGAACTAGCTTTTATTAGTGCAAGCAACATATAAAACTCCCAAAATGAAGTACTAGAAATATTTCTTAAACTTAAGGCAGGAGACGCACAGGCAGAAATGCTACCTGCAGTAATCTGCCAGGGCACAGGCCACTGGATTCAAAGCATTTTATTCTCACTATCCTTCTTCTGTAGAACTCTGAGAACCACAGCCAGATGACGAGAAGGGTTTCTGCTGCACAGAATCACCTTGGGATGTGACTTCTCACACTGCTCTGCTACCTAGCGTGTAAGAGCTGGTGATGCTGTGCTGGTAGGGAAGAATATTTTTGACAGAGGAAGCCTGTGTTGTATATGATAGATAAAAATAAGACAAGCCAAGCATTTTAAAAAATTTGCTCTGCTTGTTTCACCTATCCTCCTTTCATCCTATCTCACTTGTGAAGGTGTAGAAACTTGACCTTATTTCCCATAGAAAGAACAGGAACACAAACAGATAAATCCATAAAACAGGAGAAATTTACACAAATAATGAGGTTTTGGAAATTCAGTAGATTTGACTGAGATAATTAGCAAACTCGTCTTCCTGAACAGCACACGCACACACACACACACATACATATATAATATGCATATAAAGGAATCCTAGAAAACCTTTCTTCCTGTAAGCAGAGCTTATTCCTACTTTCCACTCAGGGAGTTACCACAACAAGGCAGTATCTAATGCACAGTTATACATTTTCAGCTCAAGCTATACAGGGATAAGTGAAATGTCTCAAATGCTATTTGAACTGTACTTAATAAGATCACTAAGTTGACAATATCTCTTGTAATTGTTTTTCCACATTTTCTGACAGGTGATGAGGGGATATGTTGAGGTCCAGAGGAAAAGAAGACCAATGCACTGCAGTGGTAGAGAATCCTGGTAGATTTAATGTGCTTAGCAGTTCCCTGCACTGAGAAAAAAAAAGATGAAAAATGGACATCTTTTCCCTTCAGAAAAGGGTGATTGCACTTAAGTTTCCGTTTAGGAATGGCCCCACACCTGCACCCAGAAGTCTGTTGTGAAAGTGCTATCTGAGTTGAGACTGCACTAACAATTTAATATTATATGCAGTAGTGTTTCATGACCAGCAATGTCTACCAGACATCACCTGCATGTCCTCGGTGATCTTAGGTGTCCTGAGGGACCAGAACAACCCCAGCCTCTCGGGAAGGGGTGTTACAGTGAGAACAGTTTATCTGTCCTCAGAAGTCTTCTTCTGCCTGCCCATCTGATAAGCAGGATCAAGGACAGGCTGGCTTGCTCATGACTAAAAAGCATTACAGACAAAAGCATGGAGTTTGCAGCAGGGAAAAGTTTTCTGAAGTTCTGTGTTTTTCTGGTGTTCTTTATACCCAGGCAATGGTTGGGAAACCAGGCGAAGTGGGTTGGGTTCTTAGCTAAGGAATTTTTCAAGGAAAGTGTAGCAAGAAATAAGTAGCTGCATTGTAGGCAGTAATTCCAGGCAGATTGAATGCAGCCAACACCATCCAGCTCCTGATTCTTTTAATGAGACCTTGCTTCTAGATGGAAAAAATATATGTGTTGGTAGTTGCATGAAGTTGTATCACCTCTTAGCAAGACAGGAGTTAGCTGAAGTTAAAAATTGTAAGAACAAAAAAGGAAACACTCACTGAAAATATATAGGAAGCATAAATACAAATTAGAAAACACTAAGATGGCAAAGGGTGTTGAGAGGATTTTCTACTGCCTTTGCTGAAATATATGACTGCAAGTATGGTGTTAAAAATCAGATGAATAAACAGGCCCCATCCCATCACTAGGGCTTGTGGATTTTGATTTATTTTTATTTTTTTTAAGGAAAGAAGATTAGTTCCATTCTACAACATTGTATGCCACACAACAATGGTGAAAGGCAAATTTGCTTCAAAGAGGCAATATTCAAGGTTTTTATGCTGTAGATAGAATTTCACTGTAAACATGTCAGTACAGATGAATCTTTGGGGATGGTTTACCAAATAAAGCAGCTGCAGAGTGTAGCTCAGTTAGATCACATAGCTGTTCTGTGTATTTGTATGTTTGTATATATAGTCACACTGTATATTTGTATACGTATATACGTATATAAGTATATACACACATATGCATACATACATACACTTAAGTAAGCATGCACACAAATGCATCTGTATATATGATACCTATGATACTCCTTCTCTTGTCCACCCTGGCACAAGAAGCACAATGACAAGTCGTGTTTGGGCAGGAAGGGTGACATCCTGTTGAGATCCACACAGCCTCCATCCCCTGAAAAACACAGTTCCTCATTCCCAGCTGACACGAAGAGACTTTCTGCGTGGTTGTGTTGATGAAACTTGGATACATGACCTGCTGATTTATGTTCCTCTTCACTTGTTTGTCACATGTTTAAATTCTAGACAGCGAAAATGTCAGATCTGAGCCCTCTAAACTAATCAGTTTTCAGTCAGTCAGTACATCTGAGCCCTACGTAAAAACTTGCCTACAACAATCAATATGAAAATTGTTAATGTGGGAGCCTACTGTGATAAAATGTAGTTTGTTTCCTTCCTGTTTACCTATTGAAATAAGTTATTTTGTTTAAGTAATATTTTATACTCTTTTGAGAACTTGCTTCTTGATTTGATTGAGATATTTTACAGCATGGCTCTCTGTGACTTCAAGGATTAAGGTTATTAGTGGTGTCCAAGACACATCACATCTTTGGGCCTCAATTTCTTGGCTTGCAGAGGTAAGATGATATTTTCTTGCTTTTAGGTATGCACTACTAAAAAGTCTATTCCTGGAACTTTGTCCTAAGCAATACACAGCTGAGTGCCACACTCTTTCCAGCACAAGGTTAGCTGCCAGAATGAGCTCCTTGAAAGAAATTTAATTAAATCTGTCATCTCCAGCCATATTGTAAATTACCCATTTGTATGTGGCAAGGGGAAGTGCTTTCACAAGTGTCTGCTGTGTGTTTCTTAGTAAGGCATCAGCAAAGTCTGGCAAATATCTACTTAAATCTAATTTTAATGTAACTATCTACTGCGATGAAAATCCCTAAAATAATATCATGATAATGGCTCAAAACAGTTAAACATTATTGTAAGCTGTAGGATTTAGTAACATTACTGAACTATCATTTTTTTTTAAGATATTATGTCTCCTCTGTGGGATTTTCAGGTTCATATTAAGCTTATAACACATATTAGCCATGACTACTTCATTACACCCATTTATTGAATAACCTCAGACATGTCAGCTGCCAACTCCACCTTTGCTCAGCTCAGAACAATAGGCTTTGTGTTATTTAAGAGAGTGAGAGATTTTTAGAAAATGAAGTTGTGCCTTGCAGTATTATTTAAGGTGCATACCTTTGCAGGAGGAATGGATGTGTTTCCCAGCTGTTTTCCTCCTTTCAGAATTCCTCCTGGCTGGGAAAGATTTAAAGCCCAGAAGATTTGCCCTGCCTAAGGAGGGTGGGAGGGAGGGATTGAGGGAGGGAGGCTGTGCATGGAGATGCCATCATGAGGGAATCACAAAACTCATCTGCACAGTGAACTCTGTCGTTTCCCAGGCTGAAAACTGAGGAACACATTTTGCAAATACTATAGGTATTCATATTTTTTGTGGTCACTTCCCCTTAGCAGGCTGTTGGGATGTCTTTCAATTTTCACGAAATGTTATATTAGAATCACTGTTGACTCTGTCGTCAAGTCTTCCACATACTGACAAGAGTGTTTTCCCTTGTGAAGAAGTTGGGTGGTGTGATTTCTCAAATAGTTTTGATTAAAGAATGGATAAGATTCCCATTACGGTTGTTACAAACGTGAAAACTGAAATATGTGAATGGCGGTGACAGTTTTCTTTTTGTCAATTTTGTTTTGATTTTTTTTTTTAAGAGACATTTTATTTTTAAAAAATCTAGAGGACAGAAGACTTTGAGAAGTTCTCCCTCCAGGATTTCTGTGTAGGGAAAATATGTGGGCAGAGCATCCTGGGGTGACCGATGTACATGGTTGCAAGGCACCCAAAGAGCATCAAGCCCAGTTATTTAGGAGCTAACAGGGAGCTACATGAGCCTTTGAACAGCCCAGATGGGAAAAATACACTCTTTATTTATTGTCTCCTTGCCACACCTCAGAACTTTGATCTTCTAGCAATCCAGGAGGTCTCACTGCCTGCAACATATGCTATAAGGACGCCTCTTTCACCCAACATATGGATAGATGAGCTACTCAGCATTGGGTTTACACTGTTTTCCCCATGGAGCTAATGAGACAATACTCTCTTACCACTGGGAGTATCCATGAAAATATGTTTCAATTTATGTAATGGTCCATCTGCCAGTAAAAGAAGCAATGTAAAAACACAGAGGTCAGGGGCAGATCTATTATAGAAGGACAGCATATGGCAACACAACCATTAGATGAGCAACTCATACTCTTGAGAATGCTTCAGGACTGACAAGGGGTTAAGGCAAATGTTGGTTCATTACTAAACTCAAGACTCGAAAGAATGCAAATGCCTTGTACAACTGTGTTTTAAAATAACACTTTTAAACAGCCTTAGGGACTCTATGCAGGAGAGACCAAAAAGTTTTGAATAATGCATGCAAGATAATTTTCAAAATCACCCTTTAACTAGTACCACATTCTTTTCACTGTCTCCATATTCATGATTCACCATTTGCTAATCCTGATGCATAAGGAATGAAGATAGCCCCTGTGGATAAGACCTAATGGACACCATCCTGGAATAATATACAGAACTCAACATCCAGACATGTGTCTTCAATTTAAAATAATTCAGCAATCATGTTCAACCAGAACCTGATTACACAAAATGGGACTTTTTAACTCCCAGACTTGGATCAAATTTTAAGGCCAGAAAAAAAAAAAAAAAAAAAGTGCTATGTTTATACATTCCAGATACTGTGGTTGAGTTATCTGCACACAAATTTAACTGTTTCTTTGAGCCTCTTATCAGCTCATCTGCAACTATTTTAAATGCTTTTGCTTTACCTGCCCTTTGTAGTTCCTCAGCGAGTTTTCCAGCATTCCAGAATTGTGATGAATGGATTTCCTGGATATGGAAATTAATTAAAAATGAAGTTGAGAGACCATGCTCCATTACAGCAAATTGTAGCTGTTTTTAAACAGCATTTGCTGCGTTTTTGCTCTTTTTCTTTTCTCACCATAAAAGCTGAAGAGACAAAGGACTCTAACTCAAGACCAATAATAACAAGCTTCAGTAAATTGCCAAACAGTGTCTCCCTTTGAAAAATTTGTGGCCTCACTTTTTTCTCTGGTTCCACACTTTCTGTGTCAGTTGCTTTGTGTCCTAGTACACAGGAGGCTGTTAGCATCTCTTCTCCTGGTCTGTAACGGCAGCATAAGAAAGATCTTGTCCTTTACACAACCTCGCTCTGAGACTGTTTTGCAGAAAGTGACAGGCTAGTGTTATGTCCTGTGAACAGAAATAAGATTTGGGTGCTAGTTAAATACCTGTGAGATTTATTTGTTACTGCTATAAGCCAGTTTTAATACTGGAGAGAACTATGCTCTGACCTAGTGTTTATACAGGGAATTCCAGTAAAATCATCAGGGATCCCATTAGTGTCCTTGCAGCTCTGGTCTCTTATGACTGAAGATGAAATGGTGGCTGAGACAAGACCAAGGTGCAAAGGTCCCAGGCTTGCCTCTTTTTTTTTTTTTTTTTTTTTTTTTTTTTTTTCCCATGGTGTGATTAGAGCTGAATGAATCTTTCCTCCACCCTTGCATGATAAAACCCAGCACAACTAATTGGCTTGAAATTCACTGTAGTGACCCATTTTTCACTGACATCTCAAAGACTTGTTCATCATACTTTTCAAAACAAGCAGGACTGGATGCAGGAAAGAGCTGGAACCACTGCCTCACATGGCCTCTCATCTCTGCTGCAAGTTTTGCAATTTTTCTCTTTATTCGTGGGTATTTCTGTGAGATATCCTAACATTCCATCTTTAAAAAGTTTCCCTGCTTATGGGGGATAGACTTCACAGAGAGCTGTTCAACTCCCAAACAATGTCTACTGCTAAAGAGAAATTCATGCAAAGACCCAGTCTCCTCTAGTCTCCCCTGCAAGCATGCCTTCGTGGTATTACCTGCTCTGACAGTTTAAATTATCTTCCATGAGATGTTCAGTTTTCACACACAAATAAATCAACAGGTCTACTGAAATGCTTGAAAACGGGTTCACCATTTATGCAGTTTTAAATCCAGTTTCACAATATCTGAAGACATAAGTCACGGCGGCTGAAAACCAGAGGTTACTAAGAACACTTTTGTTCTTTATTTTGGAGTCATTCACTTAAGGCATTTCTTGGGAACATGTGGAAAAACATCATTAACAGCATGGTGAGAGGTGCCTTTTGCTCTGTCCCCAAGTGCTCTGCAACACGATGATCCCAAGTCAAGGGCAGGAAAGCCTAATCAGTAATCTGTTGGCATCTGTAGGGTTTGATTGTAGAGTGGCGTGGGAAAATGTTCTCCCCAGTCCTTGTGAAAATATTTACAGGCATTTTGTCATTTTTTCCTGTCCTTCCTAAATCACGACTAAAAATCAAAACCAGAAAAAATATCTGCAATGTAATTATAGAAAGAAAAGATATTTCTTTTGTTAACATGGGTTAACAAAACCCATGTCTAGTTACTTCCAAATCATTAACTTTAATATTGATATTTTTAAAAAGATACCTCTTTTTCACAAGCATACATTTTCCAAACAAAAAACTGAACTAGAAAATTAATTTATTGTTCAGAAATCATAGGCATAGGATACTTAGACCATTTCAAAACATTTTCTTTTCCTTCCAATTTCCCAAAAAACACTTTTCAACTGGAAGACCAATCCAAATGGAGCCTCCTCTGAAATTTGTTCCAGGTTTAACAGACATTTTTTTTCCCAGATCAATGTTTTTAGTAAAAAATCACAGTGTGGATGAAGCTCATGGTGTAAATGGAATGGCAGTCTTTTTTGGTAGATGTTTGAATAAAAACCTCCCAGAAAAGGTTACACATCCAGTCTCCTCTGTCCTGCAGGAACACACAGCCCTAAGGATGGCACTTGATGCCCAAATGGCACACGTGTCCTGAGTGTGCTGTCCCACATCTTCCTATACAGTAATGTTTCCCTGAGAGGATTTGTTCCCTCCACAAGTGTTTAAGCATAAGAGTATATGTATTTTATTACATATATGCCAGATCAAGAGTATACAGCTTTCTTACTGTTGTCCTCTTCCTCTCCCAAGAGAAAGACCCCAGCCAGAGTAAATATCTCACTTATTTCATAGATGTATGTAAAGGGACAAATAAAACCCCCATGTTCTTCACCCTTTTCCTCCTCCCAGCTGCCAGATCATGACCCAACAAGCTCGTTTTTGCATCAGTTCACACAAATCGCTGATATAAACATTTTTGACACTAACCTCTCCCAGGTCTTCTTCCAAGCTGACTGCTTCCCTGTCAAGCCAGCTTCAACTTAGCTCTTCATCATGAGAGCACAGGCCAGTGCTCAGCAATGCATGTCACCATGGTCTTTCTGGGCTGGACAGGAGCCTAATGGGTACACAGCATTGAGATCATGAGTGAGGAAGGCAGTTGTTTTGACAGTTGAAAATCTCTGGCAAATACATCACAGACGGAAAACAAATTACGTGCTTCTAGAAAGATATATACACCACCAAACCATCTGCGAAGGTACAGGTAGTGTTGTTAGTTATTGCCAGGGAACAGAAACTGTGTGTGGTGAGTGCTGCCAGGAAATTAGTACCAGAACAAAGTGTCACAGATCCAATATGTTATTTGGGCAGGAATATCTCAAATTCCAACTTTTTCTTTTTTTTTTTTTTTTTTTTTTTTTTTTTTTCCTTTGCAAGTTGCTTCTTTAGATCACTAGGTATTGCTTACTGCTATATTCCCTTGTGGATAACTTGTCTCTTGGTACATGTTTTGCTTGATCACTGAAGTCACTTGTCTTGTTTTGTTACAGCTAAAGTGATGACGATGATACTAACCTCTCCTGCAGGGAATGCTGCCATTTATTGAGGATGAACTCATGCACCAGCTCTTGAACCAACTTCTTCAGACATCAGGTGCAGACAGAATAACAGCCCTCAAGGAGCAATCAAAGTCATCCTCTTATAAATGAAGTTGCATTTGAGAAGAGAAGAGAACTGGTAGCTAGAAATGAACAGTATTCCATAGGAGCTAGTAGGAGTTACTGGTCCCACTGTTTTATTCCATCTTGACTGGGATTGAAATTGTTGCTATGAGTGGTTATCATTATCTCATTGATAATAACCAGGCCATTTAACAGTGCAATCTGTAGAATGGACCCAGTTATGGGCCAGGCCTTTATAGGTGTAGGGGTTATATAAAAAACAGACAAAATGATGGCCCGTGTTTCAAAGAGCTTACAGCACTGGCACTGACATCCATTACCACCTCTCAACATCAATGGGCATGGGCTTCCCATGATCCATGAATAAGACTTCAGAGCCCCCTTCCTCTCCTTCTCTCCCTGGCATCAATATGCTTCTATGCCACGCTTTTTTGGAGAGGGCCCTGGAAGCTTTCTGCTTCTCTTCAAGAGTCCTTCCACAGCACTGGCCTTGCTTCTGTCCTCCAGAACTCCACAACAAAGCTTTGCTATCCCTGACTTCTCCCTGCTTCTCCTTTGGTTGCTCGACCAAAACCAGCCATGCTGCTCTGTCTTGTTGAGTTTCACTGACCTTTCAGGCACACATACAGGCTTTCCAGGACAGATTTGAGGTAGCTGTTTGCCAGATTGCCCCCAGGCACTCTTATATTTATGTTGGTCGAAGGATGTGCCTCTCCCAGCCCATATTTCACACGATGGCTGTGACAGTTCACTCACGCAGATGGGCTGAGCAGTTGCCTCATTCCTTCAGGTGGAGATTTGAAGCAGTGGCTGGACAGCACCAGAAAGAAAGGCCTTTCTTAGCTCCCATGTTTCACAGGAGAACTTAATTGCATTTTTTTCCCCTCCTCCATGATGGTTACCGGCTTTATCTGATTGTTCCCATCTGCTGGCCATTCCTCAAAATTCAACACAGTGATCTCACTCCTCTGCACTCTGCATAATCAGAGCCACTGCGGGGGGCCTGGCACAAGGCTCTGAGCCAGAGGGGATGGAGTCAATGGGCTTTGTATTTGTGCTGATGTTGTATGGCATTCATGAGAGCTTGTCTGGGAGAGACTGGGTGTGCCACAGGCAAAGAGCCCAGTCCCCCTGTGGGAATGGTACTCTGTCTTTTCAACTGTTGCACTGAACATCAGAGGATCTCAGTGGCGGCAGCCCTCTTGACTGTCTTTTGACTTGGGCTTATAGGGCTTGATGCAAATCAAATCACTTTTGTACTCCTCTACTCCTGTGGGAGCTGGGAGGTCCCAGTAGAAAGTAAAAATTGTGTAAACTGGAACAGTCTTGTTCAGCAGGCGACTTTCATCAAAAAGCAGCCAAAGCACAGTACATTGCAAGCTTTGACCTTTTTGTTGGACTCCACCATGTCTCTTCACTCACAACAAGCTTTGTTCCCTCTTGTAAGGCACCACCCTTCTCAGACCTAACATGGCAACAGATCTGTCTCCAACTATCTGAATCCACACTCTCATCTAAATTGAAGTGGCGAGTCACCCTCAGTGCTCCTTTCATGCAGCCTGTATGGCATTCATATTCTCTTTTAAATACTCTAAGCAAGTTGAGAAAGGCCACAAAGGACTATCAACTCCTGAAGAAAACCCTGATGTAGGGTTTCATCAGAAAAGATCACTTATGATGGAGTTTTTAAAGTCCTCTGACCACCATGAAGCAGTGATTTTAGGACATGGGACAAGATTAACTAAAAGAGCAATATTTATTAAGTGTAGTAAGGTTCATATTAGTAAACCACAGAAAAAATCAATGAACTTTCAGGCATCTGATATCCCTCCACTATTTCTGGTAATGAAGGAGCAAATTTTTAATTGCAGAGAATCTTGGCAGATCAACATCCAGGTTTGAACCAGCCTGTGTTAAGTAGGATAGAGAAGAGGTTAATGAAAAACAGCCTTTTCCATCCCCAGGTTTTCTGCTGATACCCCTTGTCCTCCTCAGATGTGTTTTAAGCCAGGATCTGGTGCTAAAATAGCACATGTTGTTGTGTTCCCACACAAGTAGAGCACAACAGTACTTATGCTGCTGGTTGTCTTTGACTGACCTGATTCTTAGGCACTGTCCTCCCTAGTAGAGAATATGAACATAAAAATATTTCCTATCTTCCTTTTCTGAGGGAAGGTCAGAGGTCTGTGTGATCAAATGCTTCTTCGCCTTCAAAGCCCTCAATGGGCTGCTGTCTTCTACTGTCTCAGCATCTATATGGAACCCTGGTTGGCTGGGTCCTGCACTTTACATGCTGTGCAGCAGATGGATATACTGTTCTTTTCCAGCTTGCAGCTGGAGGAAATCAACACATGGAAGAAGCCACGGCTGACAAACAGTATCCAGGTGAGGATGCTAGGAAGAAAGGTGTTTCCTGGAATACACTCCATTCTCAAAGGCTGCTGTCCTCACACTCTAAATATCTCTGTGCAATGCAATGTCGCGGTGGCCAAAGGGGAGGAAAAAAAAAAAAAAAAAAAAAAGGTCTAAAATGCTCTGCATTGTCTATTTTACTGTATGTCAAATCTGAAGAGCTTTGGGCAAATGTTAAAGCTGAGGACTTTCTCAGTGTATTGTGTGTAAAAAAGCAACTTTTTTGTACTGGTAAATTAGAAAGCAATGTTTTGTATCAGTGCATATCTGACATTGAAAAGGAAGGGGCCTGTCTTGATACGACTCTGGCTAGGCAGTGTTTGGGGCCATAGTTAATGACACTTGTAATGTCCCTCTAGAGAAGGCCTGAGAAGGGAAAGACTGGATGAGGCATAGCACTAAATAGGTCCTGAATGTGTGCCCCATCCCAGAGGGGTCTAGGTGGGATGTGTAAAGGGGGTCCCAGTTCCTTGTAGGACATCTGGCAATGAAAAGGACCTGGGGAGATGAAGCTGCCTGAGGGTACAGAGACATGTCCTGGGAACTCACAGGGTGAAATAGGGGGCAGGAGGTGTGCATATGCGGTCCCATGGAAGCTGCAGCACTGAGGAAGATGGGGAGGTCACAAGGGATGGTTCATTGTTGCTGCCAGGGACAGAGGAATGATGAGCTTTCTGGTATTTGTGGAGGGAGAAGGAAGTGCATTTCAGTGTCAGGAGGGATCCTGGCAAGTCTTCCTCGTTCCTCTGAAACAACCTTTTCTTCATAACATCTGAGACAGCAAATATTTTATGAAGAGTTAAGGTCACCTCTGAAGTTTTGACCTCATTCCCTTTGAAATTGGTTAAGATTAAGCGATTTGGCTGAACCTAGCAGATGGCGCAGTAAACTGGACAGGCCTCTCCACCCCCTCAGCCTTGCAGACAGGGAACAATCTGTACTGGAAGCAGAGCAAGAGCCCCAGTCCTTCACTGTTTGTGACTCTTGGTACAGAGACAAACCCAACAGCCCCCAGGCTCCTTCACATAGATATAGATGTGAGCCCTCTTAGACACCCGTTGCACTGGGACAAACTTCAATCTGAAAAACTAATGCAGTTAGAGCATGCTTTTTACTTTCATCTACTGCTTTTTCATTGAAAGTGGATTTTGCAGGAAACTTAGAGTTTCAAGAAGGCACTGAACTGGAATTTGCATTTTTTGGCTCTCCAATTTACAGGTGATGTTAGCAAACAGCAACCTTTTGCCAGCTTTAAGAGTGAACAAAGAATGACAATAAAGTGGCTATAAAATATCGCAGAAGGAAGCAGCATTAAAATTACGGCACTGCCTGGCCCAAGGTGATTGCAGAGCCCAGTCTATCAAGAGCAATGGGAACATGTTAATTTGAATGTGTTAGCAATGGGGTAAATAATGGTACTCAAGCTTGAGGTTGCTCCATGGCTAACTTATTGTATTCAAACGTTCATACATGGGGGACTACTAGAACCAGGTTAGAGAGATGGCATCTTGCCAAATACATTAAAAACAATAGCAGAAACAAAACAAAACAAAAAAACAGCAACAACAAAAACCGTGCAGATATTTCTTTCAGAACTACTTTTCTTCAGTTCAGAAGGGCAGCTATGGGAGGTATAGGCTGGGAGAGCTACCCATGCTCTTCCTTCACATAAAAGTAGAGATGTCTGAAATCTGTCCTAGTTTCAGAGCAGTTCTGTAGTGACTCTGAAATTCAGAGGAAACTGTTAAGCTTTCAAATGCAGGTAGAGCAGTTTTGCTCCAGCGATCTATGGCATACAGTCAAAATTCCAGAAGGTAGGATGCAATATCTTGCAGAGAACTGTCTTCAGATTCCTGGAAATCCTGAAATAAACAGGAGCTTGGCATTTCTGCAGAGTAGAGAACAAAAGGCTAAGAGCTGATGTGGAGAATGAGAAATCAATTCAGAAATGTCTCAAGACAGGCAGTGTAAGCTTCATGACAGCAGTTGTGAGCCCTCCTTCCTTGGACCAAATTTGAAGCCCCTTGAAGTCCAAGAACTGTTTTAATTGACAGGTACAAGTTTTGGACCAGATGTGCTTGCTGAATGAGTTGAGGTTTATCTTTTTGGGGTTAATACAGTTCATTCAACTAACTTGCCAGCAAAATAGAATGTTTTGTGAATGCAAGCTTGAAGCTACATGAATAAAATCAGTGTATTAACTGATTAATTTGAACAGACGGACATGTTTTCAGTCGGCTGATGACACAGTTGCTTGCAATCAGATTTACTGGGCATGCACTCTTCATAACACAAAAAATAAAATATTCAAAGTACATGAAAGAGTGGTCTTCTATTTGGAAATTTCTGCTACAATGCTGCAACAGTAGAATTTTCCAGATGTTGTATGGACTTGTTAATGGACTCTATCCATTAAATTCTTGCATGTAATTTCTTGGTGTGCACAACCATATGAAGATTCTTCAGTTCAGAAGAACTTTTCAGGGAAATCCTCATAAAAAATAAAAATATACATAAAATTACAAAAGAAAAAAAAAAGAAAAAAGAAAATTAAAAAAGAAGAAGAAAGAAAAAGAAAAAAGAAAAAGAAAAAGAAAAAGAAAAAAAAGAAAAAGAAAAAGAAAAAGAAAAAGAAAAAGAAAAAGAAAAAGAAAAAGAAAAAGAAAAAGAAAAAGAAAAAGAAAAAGAAAAAGAAAAAGAAAAAGAGGAAAAGAGGAAAAGGAAAAGAAAGAGAGGAAAAGAAAAAGAGAAAAGGAAGGAAGATCTTAGATACTCAGATCTGGCAAAAGTTTCACTTTACAAAAGTGATATTGATCTAAAAAACTTTATGTTATTATCTAAGTAGTTTCCAATCGTTCCTGGAACTATTATAGCACAAAGACCATTGCCAGTTCCTTAGAGAAGGAAACTCATTAGGGTTGCAAGAATTAGCTGAAAATGAAATTATCTGACATCTTCATGAAGAAAAAAGGTCTGTTTCATTGCAAACAATTCAGATTTTAAGAGATTATGTCAGGTTGTAAACGACTGCGCAGTTGAGAGAATGGCTTTTCTGGTAATAATGTATTTCTAATTTTCACATAATAAGCCCCAAGAATTGATGACTGGAAAGACATTATAGTAATGGGGAAGGCTCTGTTACAAAATTAGTACAGATTTTGAAGTTGTTGGAGAAATTACTTTGCAATAAATTTGCATGCAAAAACCTGGATCAATAAGAAAATAATGCAAGAACCACTAGGTGTGGTAGTCCCCTGTTGGGTGTCATGGATCATCTACATTTGTTTTTCATAGGGGCAGGACACCTGGCAGGAGCTTTTTGCTGAGGCTTCTCTGGAGGTGCCTGCTGCAATTGTAAAACATCTGCTGCCACACACATACTGGCATCCCAGCCAAAGGCGAATTTGGAAGTGTCAGTGTGACCATGAAGACTTTTAGCTGCAAAACATCGCTAGCACAATTGAAGCACAAGGTGTGAGACCAAGTGGGACAAACCTCTAAAAGTCATAATGTGTTTTGAGGCAAGATATGATGGTTTTATTCATCTCTAATGCCAAGAGACAAAGAGAGCTGACTTTGCAACTCAGCATAAAAGGCACTGCCCTACCTGGGGTGAATTTTGTGATTTCCGAATGTTGTGTGCGCGACACCCCAAGGAAGGTCAGTCATCAGGCAGAAACTGCTAGGCTACCACAGCTGGTCCTTAGAATACCTCTGGCTGATAAGAGCTGTTAGACAGCACCCATATGGTGTTTGAACGAGACATCCCTCCATCCACACGGAGGGAGAGACTGCTTCTGAAGACCCTCTCAGGACCATGCAGTGGAAGTCAAACCTTAAATAATTCAATGCCATGAATATTTTTTCTCACTTCTGTTCAGTACCCCAAATTTTATTACTTATGACATAATATGTATGACCTCTCTGAAATCCCAATTAAGGATTGTAATAAGAAATGACTATGTGCTTGTGCTGGCGATTTTTCTTTCCTTGTAAAAGTAGCCATATTTTAATAACCTGGGCATTATGCATGTGTAACATGGCCTACTTCTAAGTGAAATCAAGCACAGATCCAAATGCAGGCCAGCACTGCCAGCAGGTTAGAGTGATTCCCTCAGCTTTAAAGAAGGTCTGGAATGCAGAAGCTTTGTTTGACCATTTGCTGGATCCATGCTATCCTTGGGGGCATGATATATGGCTAAGTATTGTGTTATGATATAACGCAAATATAATTTAATAACTTGGGTGTCAAATGACTAAGATTTATGGTCAGTGAGGCTAAACATTCACAAAGGATTTCTCCAAAGATGTGGTCCTATTAGATTAAGAGAGAAAAACTGGCTAGCGCAACGTTTTAGACAACACAGCTCTATGGGACTGGAGGTTTTGGATCACTTTTTGCACTGTATTAATATTTCCTCGTTGCACTTCCAGAAACTCTCTTTCTAATTATAGTTTTCTGGGTTAATTCCATGTAAATTAAAAACACATTATTTTGTAGCTAAAGTGTATGAATTGTGTGCTGCTGTTTAAACTACAGGCTGCAGAGCGGGCCAGATGCAGCTCCTTTCATCTTCGTGTCCCTGCAAATGTTTGTGTGAGCAACTTGCTGGGTCTCTGACTTACAAGAAGATCCAATCTGTGATGAGTGGGCAGATGCTTTTTATTTCACAGAAAGAAAAAAAAATAATAATAACAATACTAAGCAAGCTTTCTAAAGACTTTTCCAAATCAGTAAGCGGGAGGCACGGGGAGCAGAATGGGGATTTGTGATGCACCATCACCATGACCGGCGAATTGCATGAGGCGATTCTGATTGAGAGCAAGGCCCCTCCTAGCTGCAGCAGCTGGAGTAGCCCAAACTTTTAAAAAATACACTGTAATTTATAAGAAGGGGACTCTTTGCTGCCTTTTACGATGTCCCTAGTGACATGTTGTCTCATCTAGCATCTGTCCTGCCTTCCTCTGGAGTGGCTGATGCTTGTCCCAACAAACGACAGTTCTCCAGCTCTGCTGTGCCTGCAAATGTCTCTCTGACAACGTCTCTTGAGATGAAGCAGCTCTGGTGAAAGACAGGCTAACAGCATCAAAACATTTTAGACATGTAAATACTTGGGCAGATGAGAAAATGGCAATGAGACCCTTCTGCTGCTGTGACGGCTGCTCACCTCATGCTGCAGTACTGTTTGCAGCAGGCCTCTCCCCTTGCCAGCAGGCAATTCACCTTTCACATTGACCTCCATAGCTTCATACACTAAGTCGTTCTGTTCTTCCAAGGCTGTGTCCCTGGGCAGGAGCTGCCACAGCCTCGAGGCTCGCTGAGGGAGCCTTGTGCTGGACCCACATGTGTCCCACCAGCATTGGCCTTTGGGTGAGACTCTGAGGTGATGTGAGACATCTGCAGAAGGGCCACTTGTCTGCTACAGTGGTCTAAAAAAGGACTTTTCTGCCTTCAGTGGCACACACAGAAGACTGTTCTAGTGTGGGGTCTCAGTAATAGACAGGCAAGGGCTGGACCTGGTGTTGCTCCCTATTGCCCTACGACTGCTTCTACTTCTATGCCCATGTTCTTCAGGGACTTCCAGTCAAACTGCCTGCATGGAGTCAGCCACGTGTTTAGGGCAAGGTTATCTGCATTCCTGCTGAGTGAGCCCAAACTCTTCGGAGAGCTACATGACATCCCATGTGCCATGTGGTTGAGATTTTGGTCCATGTTTCTCTTGCCAGGTAAACTTGGGGCTGGTTTTGTTTCCCCTGCATGTTTTTGTTTTGTTTTGTTTTGTTTTGTTTTTTTGCTATAGTTTAGAGATGAAGTCCTGTCTGCAAGTCTCTTTGCAGTGGAAAAAGCAAGAACGCCAGCATTTTCAACTGATATCTTTGGCAAGAGACAGAATCCTATTCTGTTTGAAGAAAGCCCCGAGGGTCCCAGTGCTTTTCCACTACTAAAAGCCACAGCTTCTTGGGTTTCCTTTCCCTTGCTTTTCCCCTTTTTCTTATCTACCTTGCTCTGGTGGCTGGAGATCAAGTTCCAGCCCAGCCAAGGGATGCAGTTGTGACCCCTAAGTCACTCACCAGCCACCATTTTCCTGTCAGCACAATGGAGACACGGCTTCCCCGTGGGAAGCTCAGGACAACAAATTCCACACCCCTGACCTCCGAAGAGACTCCCCACTAGACCTGTAGCTTTGCCTGCAGGCAAGGGAGGCAATAATTCACTTGTCCACCTTTGCAAAGCATTTTGAGGCCCTCACTTGATAAATGCTATCTCAAAAGGCCAAGGGACTTGGGGGGCATGGAGGAAAGAAGAAGGCTGGGTTTGTGATGTATTTATTAATTCCAGCCCAAGCAAGAAGCCCTCTGGTGGGGAGGGGAACTAAATGAAGCTTCCTTCCCATGCTGATGTAATTATTGTGTTTACATTTGCAAAAGTAATAAAAGGTTTGGGACACCAATTGGCCTGAGGCTTGAGCTAGTTTTTTTTTATTGTTTATATTTTATTTTATTTTATTTTATTTTATTTTATTTTATTATTTATTTATTTATTTATTTATTTATTTTTCAGCCTAACTCCTAACCAGTTACTCTGTACCTCAGCGGTCAGGTCTTGCCCATGATTTACTGGTCAGTTTTTTGCCACTGATTTACTGGTCTTCAGTACTAGTTTTACCACCGGTGTTGTAATACATATGTAATAGGGGTTGTCACTGTTGTCAGCTTTTGAGGTAAGCTGTTTCCTAGCAGAATTTAGGCTACAGATAATACCCGTGTTTTAAAGCAGATGCTTTATCAGAATATAACTAAATAAAAGGTACGTGACCGGATCCAGGGCTCCGTAAGGTCATTGCACCACTGGTGCAAAGTCAGAATGGGTCAGGTCAGCGGGCTGAAGAGTCACTGGCAAGGGGCAGCCTTGCTGGTCAGCAGGCATCCCTTATGCTCCTGGGGACGGTGCTCACCTCTCATCAGGAGCACCTTATCCCTGACCCTCACTGGGCACATGTCACCTGCACTAAAGGATTTGAGGTTTGCGGGTGTTGAGGTGCACTCCTTGTGCCCCCTGCCAGCCAATGTGCTGCAGCTTTATAGGAGAAAAATGCAAAGAAAGACATAAAATAGGGGAAATATATATATACATATTTATATATATTATATGTATACTATGCATATATGTATATATAATTGCAAGCACTTGGCCAAATGCGGGAGGATGTTTGTTGTGTGGGAAGCTTCTCGCCGTGCCGAGCTGCCACAGGGGGGCGCTGTCCCCGCGCTGCCGCTCCGCCGCCACCGCCACCAGGTGGCAGCCCCGGGCCGCCGGCTCTGGTTGTGCTGCGCCAAATGTGCCCGCGGCTTTTTATTTCTCTTAATTGATGTTATTAATTAGCCCGGATGTAGTTTGATCTTCTTAGCTGTCGTGGCTGCGGGTTTCTGAAAGAGACGGCGAGAGGCTTCGTGTTTGATCTGAGCGTAACTTGAAAAGCGCTGTCATTCGAACTAAAGAGCGTGGATGTGGATGAAAGGAATTAATCAGGATTGCCGTCACTTTAATTATGGGAAATGAAAAAAGTAAATACGTTTGTAAATGAGGAAGAACAGTCATAGTAGCTTAAGCTAGGACAGCCTCGATAGATCAGGGACACAGCCCGGACACCAGGATAACACCCCGACAGACCCTGAAAAGTGCCCTGGAGGAAGAAACATCTGGGGAGATCCATGGGTGTGGGGACCCCTGGCTAAAACGCTACCCAAGGTCTAAATGATGGTCTGAATAAGAGGTAAAGTTGGGTTTTTGGCACATTGCACAGAAGAAATGCTGAATGTCCAGATTAAGAAACTTTTCAAAAGCATGGAGAGAGGCTGCCTTCACCTGCAGGCAGGGAATGTGAGGGAACAGGTATGTGCAGGGCCAAAACTCCCCCTCCCAGCTTTGAAATGGGAAAGGCCCCACTCTGAGACACTGCTGCTAAGAGGACCTGCCATTCTGCGCAGTATTTTTGAAGTAAAGTTGTCCATTCTCTAAGAAACGTTTCCGACAATGAGGGCAGCTCACCTACCCAGGGCAAAGAGCAAACCAGCAGTGAGACAGATCCTGAAGCACCTTCCCTGGCAGGCAGGAGTACGAGCTGTGTTAAGGCAGAAAGGGAGATGATTCTGGGCCCTTGCAAATGAAACCAGCCCTCAGTTTGCTGTTGGGACACTGGGTGGGTGGCTGGTCTCACCACATGCATGATGTAGACGGACCAGCCTCATCTGAGGGCTGTATATGTGAGAGGAGAGATGCAGAACCATTTTGTACCCCAGCATAGCTCTTACTGGAAGCAAAAACACAGCCACTCAGGCAGTGGCTGTGAGAAGGGAGCTGTTGGGGGAGCTCTTCCTAGTTTACAAAGGACAACACCAAAATAAATCCCTCAACTGGTCTTTTCTAGGCCTGCTCTACCCATAGCTGGTCCTGGGCAAAGGTAAGACCATCAGACGGCTTTCATGGATGAAACTCAACCCTCAGGAGAAAAGGAAACTAATAAAAAGGCAAGGTGGGCCCGTGATGCCATTCCATGTCTGCTGCTAAGGGGTGTGAGGCTGAGCACAGGCTACACACAGCAGAGGAGGCTGAGACCAGCTCCTCAGGGCATCTGGTAAAGCTCTGCTGATCCCCACTCTCCTTCTGAGATACAGAGGCTCCCTCAGGAAATGCCTCAATCTGTGGAAATGTCCAGATGCTCTGCATATGCAGAAGAGTACCGCAAAGCCATAATGCAGCTGCCACACTGCAGGGTTAGTCAGAGGCCCCAGGTGGGCATCTGAAAGCATAAAGATAGCCTAAGTCAGGCATAAATCATAGAACATTGCTGCTCTGTGGAGTAATGTGAGGCAAAGGGTGACACCAGGAAAGGAAATACAGCAGCATCACTGCTCAAAAGCCATCAGCCTATAACATTTGTAAGCAGAGATGATGTGGACACTGAAAGGCAAAATATCTGGGCTGAGAATGACCCTGTGCTTCTTTGATGGGAATATTTTTGCCAGTTCACCTTTGGCCATCAGTGAAGAGTGCCTTCTGACAACAAGCAGCTTGGTGAACAAGCCATCGTGGACTGCACTCATGTCACCACCTGACATTAGACTGCAGTGAGAGGAAATGACATTGCCCATTGTCTCTACTGAGACTTCACAAATCTTTCAGGCATTGAAAAATGCAATCTATCAACCTGCCTAAAAGCCTGTCTCAAAGGCAGTACTAGACAGTCAAATTAGACGTTAGACACAACAGGGTGCTGGAGGCAGTAAAATATGAAGTACTTTTGGACTGGAACTATCATCACCTGCAAATGCAGCAGCAGGTGAGTCTGATCTGCTGAGGGAGGAGCATAGAAATCAAATTGCTTTTAAAAGTGCTAAGCAATTTCAGAGCTGGTGTCATGGTAGGGATCATCTCACTGAACTCCACATCCAGACTCTGGGCTCCTTTTTCAGTCACTGAAGATGTAGTCAGTATAGTCAGTGAACTACAGGTTATTATTTGCCCTATCTTAAAGTCCTTCTCCAAACAAACTACATGAGCTTTAAAATAACTTTTCCACTGGCTGTGAAAGCATCTGCAAGAGCCGTGTTCATCTGTACACACCTTCACTGCAGTAGTTTAAACTTCACAGAGATCTCCTCCTATGTGGTGTGTCCATACTTCCCACACCAGAAAAAGACCTGATGGTTGCTGACCAAAAGATCCAGTGGCATGGTATGATCGCCCAAAGAAAGGCAGATTTAGGATGGTTCAGGGTGTGCAGAGTGCGCAGAAGATCACAAAAGGAGTGGTTCAACTGCATCATGAGATATGAGCATGAACCTGAATAAAGATTGTTTTTAATCATCGTACTGTTAGCCACACTTTTTTTTACACTCCATTTCTGAGTAGAAATGGTCTTGTCTGAAGGACAGTCAGGTGAGGACTGAGAAAAAGACATCGCAGTGCCCTTGGCAAAGTCTGGCTGTCATGACTCTGCTCAGACAGTGGACCACAGGGCTCCTCAGCAGAACTCAAACCACATTTCAGCTTTGACTGGGAAGTGAGGATAGAGTACCCACAAAGTGATAGGACGCTGGCACTCTGGAGAAGGAAGAGATTGTTAATCAGTGCAGAACAGTCAGAGAGGCAGCTCTGCTTGGCAGTGTGGGAACACTGCAGTGAACTCTCCAGAGATCAGATAGGAGGAACTCAGGACAAAGGCACACGGGTCAGAGCAACCTCAGGTATTTCCCTGAAGAAAAAGCCCATGCAGTCCAGCTGAGTAATGCTAGACAGAGCACAGAAGCACTTAGGAAATGCTTGCACAGTGCTCCCAGGAGACATGGATTTAGGTTCACATGTATAAGTGAATAGGGCAAGACCCAACCATCAAATAAATACTCAAAGCAATGGCCACAGCCCAAGTTGCAATGTTACTGATGATGTTTACAAGCTTAGAGTAATGCTGATTTTAAACCAAGGAAACTAAATAATAGAACTAGATGGCCAACACACATGGGCTTGTAGAACAGATCTGGAGCTGAGAGCGATGAACAGCCCTTTACTACTGTCAGTGGAGACTTAGAAAGGTGACATACAGCAAGAGCCAACAGGGCATAACTCAGTAGACCACTGATCTGTAGCAGAGACATATTGTTACAGCCTAGAGCCATGAGTTAAGGCAGTAACACCTCATGTTTTTAAGTTCCAGTTTGATCCTTTATATGTCATCCAATAAGCAAGGAATATGTCCACTTCTTTGAGCCAGCTGAGGTTCCTGGCCAAAGTACAGGGAAGCAGGCTGCACTACCCAAAAGAATTTATGCCCCTGCAAACACGGGATAACTCTATACATCTCTTCTCCCTTGTGTATTTATATGTCTTGGCTGAAACACAAGAGTTTCTTCTATTAAAATATGGGTCTGTTCTCAGATTTCACATACTTGAAAAAAATTTGGAAGTACCAATGCTGATGTTCAGTTCTCTCCATGTCTCATTGATGACAGTCACATGTAGGCATCAACTCAAAGGACAGCCAAGTACAGTGAGAGACTCACACCTGTGGATGAGAAGGAGCCTTTCTGCATTTCTGTCCATTTTGTACCTGCTTGTTCTTCTTTCCCTGACTGTGTCATTCTACCTGTCACTCATGCAGGTTTTGGTCTGCTGAGTGTCGGCATCAGTGCATCGCAAGTGATGGGAGCACATGGCCAAGAATGGGGGCAGTAACGAAAGAAAATGCAATTTTATTTTGGCCAAAGTGAGTTATTTCAGCTCACTGCGTCACCTGAAGCCATACATACCCCTAATGCAGGCTGGCTGGCCAAATCTTGTAGCAGCAAAGCACATAAAACTAAGCGCATGAATTATCCTTCTTCCCTTCAAAGCTCATATGCTTTAAGTTCAGCATGTATACTTCACTCTGCTGGATGAAAAATTAAATTAGCAAAGCATAAGGTTTGGAGTACTAGACTCCTTAGTAACCCAGGACTCAGTGCTGCAAGGGTTCATTCAGTTCTATTCTTCTGAGATGCTCCCATTGAGGCTTCAATGTGAAAAGTTCTTTTGTAGAGATGTTCCTCTGTGGGTGTGAGATATATTGTGGTCTGTAAAGAGCTTTGAGTTCCTTTTAAAACACTGAGAGACAATCTGTGAATTCTTTTACTTATATTTGTGTGCAGTTACTCGCACACATAGACCCACTATAGCTGAAGGCTTGCCAATACAAGTGTGGGATTTACAGTCCCCAGTCCTTTATGAGGTTGCAAAATGTTAAGCATTCTCAGCAGTCCTGGAGAAAAATGACATTTTGTGGGATTACCAGAACCAGGTGTTGCTGCAAAATGTCTGTTCCTTTCCTCCAGATCTGTACTCAAAGCAGCAAGACTGTCCCACACCACTTCTGAGATGAATGCTCCTAAGGTGAAAATCAGCAACGTGCACAGTATTAATTCTAGCAGACTAGGAAGTCTGCTGGGTTAAGTGATGGAAGTGGACAAACAGCCACTTAGAAATGCCGTGGGTGACAATTGTCTGCGGTGGGTTCATTCATCTTGGGGCAGTACTGTATGTGGGAAGTGAGTGCTGGCTAACAATGCCACAGCTGCTTTCCCAACCCACACACTGGTCATGTGTGGGTCCTCTTCAGCACAACAAAGAACAGGGCTGCAGAAATAGTTGTCTTTCACACCATTGAAAATGGCTACAAAGCATTAAAGCCTGGCTGAGTCAGAAGGTCTCACCAAAGTCAGTGTGAGGGTGTTAAGAAGCACAACTGTTTAAAATAACTTGCTGGACGAAGGAAGATTGTTTACAGATTGTTCTCCATCCAAAAGGGCAACATTAACAGTGTTATGCAGTCAAAAAACATGTATGCTTGCAATGCCTGTTGAGAATGAGTGACTGAGAGGTGTATTTAATACATAATTCAATTTTTTTGTTTTTATTAGTTTTTTTTTTTTTTTTTTTTTTTAAACTCATTGGCCTTTGCACTTTTACATAGGCATTTTATAGAAACTTACAGAATTTTTTAATGCAATTTCTCTTGGAGGAACTCCTGAAGGCTTCCTACACAAGTGAACAAATACCAGGGAACTTAGTCTCCTGCTCCTGGTTAAGCTGGTCAAGTGTGACTTGAATCTTTCCCCATGCCATCAAGAGCAGCATTTGATCCTGCATATACATACACAGAAGCATATATGTTCGTCCATATGTACACAGACCCAATTTCTGCAGCTGCATGTGAAAACTCTCACTAAATGCATGTTCCTCACAGAAGAAAATGATCTTTCTTCTGTGTTTGGCAATGATACTGTACACATAGGTATATTTCATGGTAAATTATTATTCTGAACAATGCCAACTTTCCATGATGTAATAAAATAATAATAATGAAAAGGCAGTAATATCATGAAGATAACATATGATCACATTCACACTTCTCTTTGTTGTCTCTGATCTGTAGTATTGGTTTTAAGGCTGTAGGCCATTCTCATATATGATTCATGTACCAGTTTCAGGGCATGTTTTGTATGCTCTCTGCTGCAATCTCAGGCTCACTGTCTTGGGATGATTTGATGAGCTTATCAGCTCCAATCACCTGCACAATGATGCTGCCACACAAAGAGGCTCTCTCCCAAATTTACTTCATGATTATTTTTCCTCCTTCTACACTGTGAGCTCTAAAAATAAGAATAAATGGAATTCCCAGTTTCCAAAGTCAAAGACAGCGTGAATTGATATTGCCCACCGAAATGCAGTGAGACTAAATCAATAACATCTGCAATAAGGCATAATGAAGACAAAATTATATCTCAGTTTTCCCGAACAGCTGCGAATCTATTTTTAATGATCCTCATTTTTGGCAGTCAGCTAAACAACTTTTAAAATGTCCTCGAAAATGGATTGTTAAGTAGATCAGCAATGCAGAACAGTGAAATGCCATTAATTGCAGCTTCTTCTGTGTGGTCTGTACTACTTGGCACAAAACCCCCCTCACTCTACAGCTAGACTTGAAAACATATGCGGCACCCTAGGGTAGTTAGAAAAAAATAAGTGATTTTAAATAGGTGACTTGAGGAATAATGCAGTGTGATTGCTACCACTGATTTGTATTTTTGTTAGGTAGAGTTTTTAGGGAAACTCTATCTGTTTTCACAGGCTTGCCCTATCATTCAGTGATACCACTCTGTGTGATGACAGCTCAGTACACTGATAACCAGGCTCCTGGTCTTGCCTTCTCAGGTTCTCAGCACAGCTTCTCAGCCTGAAAAGGCTGAAGGAATCAGCTTTCTCCCAGCAGTGATGGAGTTCATCACAGGGAGGTTCAACATGGCACTTTCAACATCAGTACAATGTGTATATTTTTAAAAATGCAGAGTATACAGTGACAGTGGAAGTGGTGAAAGAGAATGGTGGACTGAGAGGTGTATTTGGTTATTCTTTGTATTAAGTCACCCAGGTCATGCTCATCTAGGGTGAACAAAGTCTCCTGGAAAGGCAGAAAATGGGAAAAAAGCTTGCTCTGGCATCTGGTTACCTGCTCATGGTTATGCAACATGAATCAATGAGGTTACAAGGAATGCTGTGGTTGTTACTCGTCTTATATGCTGATTTGGACAATGATGACCCCCCCAAGTCTGGTGGGCATTGCTCCTCTTTAAACCTAGCAATGAGATAGAGTTCATGTGCATCAGTTCTGTCTGATACAAACTTAATCCCTATTACACATTACACCTCATCCCACTGCTCCACAAGCTGCATGCTCCTTCTCTAGTGACTGCATGGTCCAGATATAAGTCTCCATGCTGCTTTGGAAGCCTCTAGATGACTTCTGAGGACACGTGCTTCCTTCATCCAACTCCTTTCCCTAGGAAAGGCTGGTGAGGATGGACGTGAAACCATACTCACAGCAGCAGGATTGGTGTTACGGAGCACGCTCATTTCAAAATGGGTACATGAATGGTCAACCATTATATCTACTAATGATACATTAAAAAATATTTGGTAATTGTTTAGACAATGCAATTATGCACCCAAACTCAAACTTTCACATAAATTTAGGAGCTGTTCTTAAAGCGCTGTCATTTACCCTTCATCTCTGCTCAGTTGACCCAATAACTTTCTTCGTGGATTTTAGAGAATCTCTTGCACTGGTGTACTATCAAGTACCTTTGTGTCAACGAAGGTTGGTTCCACATGGAGTTGACCATAGCGGGCCTCTGGTCTCCTTATCTTGCTCGGATGAATTCCACTTGATTTCAGATTGTTAAAGTCAAAAAAATAGTCAGCAGGTCATCTACTTGTCCTTCCAGTATGCTGCCTTTTAACTGAAGAATGGCTCTGATCCTTGTTTTCATCTATTTCTGATTCTTGTTTCACACTGTTCCATTGTCATTCTGTTCACATTTTGAGAAGTGCATTTCATGGCTAAGTGAATGCATTGCTCCTGAAATGGCTTCTCATTGGAAAAAAAAAATAAAAAAAAAAATACTCCATGTTTGTCTACCATATATATATATATATAATGACAAATAATAAAAATAGTCTTCATGGGGTAGGAGAGAACACTAATCTCTGTAGCTTTTTTTTTTTTTTTTTTTTTTTTTTTTTTCCTGAATCCTTGATGCCTTGTCTCTATTGTTAGTTAAGTAAGGGCTATATTTTTATGTTTGGAAAGCAGTTGCTGTGGTCTGAACTGATTAAGCAGGTTAAGGAGAGACAACCCATGTTATGAGGATTTTGTTTTTACTCATTTTAAATGCAAATTTTCCACTCTTTGTCTAACCAAAAATAGCACAAACATCTATAGCTGTTGTTTGAGTGGCAAAACACTGTAGCTTTCCAGAAATGGGATATTTTTAACAGGAATTTAACTACTTATCTGGTTACCCAGCAATAGAGTCCTTCTGTCTGTCCTCTTCAGGCATTTATTCAGGGCTATATCAGATTATTTGTTCTACTCTCTGTGCCCCACCAATCCACACCCAAGTCACTCTGAATCCATCTTTGCATTTGCATTTTATTTTTCTATTTACCACTGGCAGGTTCCTCTGCAAACCTTTTGCTGTGTCTCTCCATTCCAACTTTGAATAAACATGGTGCTGCCATCTTTGATAACTTCAGTCTTTTTACAGGGAATGTGAAAGAAGCCCCGAAATTCCTAAATAAACATGCAACCATCTAACTGGAAGGTGACCATGTTCTGTATCAAGAGAGCAAAAACTGGTGCATTTGGAAGGAGAGGACAGCAAAATTGCTTAAAGACTTCAGACTGCATATATGATATTTCACAGAGGAGCATTACAAGGTATAGACCATGAATCAGAGGAACATCCCATTGGCACAGGGGAATTTTAATGAAGAGAATGAAATTCTCATCATGTCTAAACCAGAAATTAACATGCATCACTTTTTTCTTCCCATGGCTCTTACTGCCAGATTCAGCTGTTTTGAAATATTTGGGGCCAAAGCAGGAGCAAATCTCTAGAGGGAAGAAAGCTATTAACATTGCCAATAGTTCACAACACAGCTTTGTTCCTTGAAAGGCACAGACACAGCAGGAGGTGCTCTGTGTGGCTGTGTGATGGCTGCAGTACTTTGCAATAATGGCCTCTGGGGTCCTGAGCCTACAGACCATTTCTCATGTGACCAAGAGACCCAGGGCTTGTGTCAGAGCTCCTTTGAGAGAAGCAGGGCTCACTGGACACCATCACCCTCTCCCACTCTGAAGGCCACCAGCTTTGGTAGGAGACCTCAGCATTTGGACCAGAGTGATCAAAGACATTTTATCAGGCTTTTTGGCTGGCCTAAGCAGTTCAAGTGACTTTTTACTCAAGGTTAGGCCTGTGGTCATGCTATCTGCTGAAGAAAAGCGGTTCTTTAGTCTTTTTTTGACAAAATGTTCTTGAACAGACCCTTCCCTGCTGCACCCATATCTGGTGCAGCTGAGAGGAAACAGGGGCTCTAGTGAAATGTGGGAGCATACAATTATAAAGAAAGGGTGGATAAAATGGGATCTCAGCTGTGAGTCCTCACACTTTCTTTTTTTAATACTCATTAAAAACCTGCTACCAACCTTATGAAAAGTCTTAGGCAATGCAGAGGAACACTGGTACCAATATAGCTAGCTATATCATATCAGAATTTTTTATTCAGGATCTGAGACAGGCAAACTGTCTCCAGTAATGTATTTACTATATTTTGACACAAAAAAGTTGATTTACTTAGTGCAGATACCTGTAAGGGGCACCATCTATGTGTGTATCATATTTGCATGGTAATGACTGCAAGTTTTCTCCCATATTTGCTCTTGTTAGTCGAATGTGTAGATGAACAGTTCATCAGGTCAAAATTAACAACAATTTACTGCTCACTGCAAACTTGTTAAATAAAGAAGAGCCAGATGTGAGACATGGGCATTACATGTGGAAATTGACATGTAAATACTTGACAAAAATATCTGAGTAGGTTTTGTGCAAGAATAGACATGGAATTATAGGATCATAGAGCTTGTTACGCTTCTGTGGGGAAAATGGCTTCCTTTGAGTATTTCTAACATACCTCTACAAAGAGGAGGCTCAGAACACTTAGTTCCTATTCCCTATCAAATGCTATAATGTCATGAATTACTTTCCCTCACCTAAATAATAAAAAGGTCTATTTTAAATTAAATCTTTATTTTAACTTAAAAGTCAGTTGAGGCTTTACACCTGCTTTTCAGTACAGCTTACAATTTTAGTTACTTCATATAATTATTTCCTTTAATTTTTAAATATTTCCTTTTTCTGCATGAGAGACCTACATAATCAGTAAGGGAAACTGACTGAATATATGGGCAAGAGAAAATGATTAGAAGCAAAGTGGTCTAACATATGGTGCAAGTGAAATAACAGAAAGCCATTGTTCAGCTGTAGTAGGAATATGATGGTGTGTGGTAGGCTACAAATTTCTAATCTGCTCAAGAAAAAATGTGATTTTTAAATCCAAGTGTTTCTTTTAATTTAGTGTGCTCAAAATTCACCTTTCAGGAGAGCAAGCCAGCCTTTGATTTAACTGTGTTTACCTATAATCCAAATATAAAAATCAGGTACTCAGGTTTTACTTTGATTGTGGAGTCTGTGTTGGCAAACAAGAGCTGTTTGTTCTTTTAAAGCAGTTTAATTTAGGACAACCACTGAGATTTCACCTCCAAATAACGTGCTAGTAACATGTCATCAAAACACCTGGCATGGATGGAATGGCCATGTAATCAAACACTTTCTGATGTAAAACAAAATTAAAATAAATTAATTGCTGCTTAATACTGCCAAGAGGAAAGTTAAGTATAATCTACCTAAAAGCTTGTGTGTTGTTAAATAAGAATAGTAATTAAAAAACAGTCCAGGATATCTGTGTTCCTTCATGTTTCTACTGGTAACCCTGTGGTTAAGTCAAGTAATGATTGATTTTGAGAGAATTATAGCTATTATAAACTGTAATCAGCAGAGGATGAGAATAATTACGCAGAGAAAGGGGAAAAAGCTGAAACATGGCTGAGCAATATTCTGATTGATGGCAAAATCATTTCCTGGCTGTTAATGACTGATTTTTCAACAGTCAGCACAAGCATTAAACCTGTGGGAGAAAAGGGAAAGGAATGGCCATGGTATAAAGAAAGCTACTGTCCTCAACTTATCATTTTAATTAGGAATTGGTGAGCAGGCTTTGGGAAAAAAAAAAAAAAAAAAAAACAAAAAAAAGAGCCAACTGTCATTCAGGATGATCTCTGCATGACAAGGCTGTAGTTCTGGCTGAGTGTTTTTGGAATGACTGAGCTGGACTCTTGGCTTGCCCTGGAAATGCCCAGTTAACCTTCATCCCCTTCAAGCTCAAGCACCCCAAACCCTGCCAAAACACTCTGGGGAGGGCTGACTCTGCATGAGCAGAGCAGAATGGCAAAACAGCAGAAATCCTGTCCCAGTGAGACCTTGAAATAGTCTAGCTGATCTGAAAAGTTTTCTGTCAATGAAAGCTCAGCTGACCCATCTTTGGTGTTTGGGTGCTGTGCTCCTCAGGTGCCTGGAGGAATCTCAGATACAATGGGTACCAGCCTCTCCGGCTCTGGGTAGGCCAGATGCTGCCCCTCACATCCCGTCTGCAAGCTTCCCTCCTTGATAGCTCACATCTGCTCTCCTCCAGTCCTCCGGCCGCTCTCATTCTGCTCTCAGGAGAAAGGCATGTCCCCTCCAGAAAGGCTAATTACCTGCCCCTTCCTGCATTTCCGCATGCGTGCACATGTGCTGGCGATATGCACACTGGCCACAGCAAGCGAGCACAGCGGGGGGCGGGATGCTGAGCAGAAAATAATCGCTCTGATCTCATGAGAGTCCCTGAAGGAATGTTTGATGGGGATGCATGTGTGTTTTCAAGCCCTAAAATAATTTTAATTTCTGTTTTATGCTGCATGAGGTCACGGAGTGGACGAGCCTACAGAGCGCTGTGCTCCAGTTGACAGCCGTGTGCTCTCTAAACTCTGACACTTCCAAACAAGAGCTTAATTTATCTTATCAGTTACAACCATAAAACAGGGTAAGTGATGGAAATGGATTAGAAACCATAAAATTGAGAGAAGCAAGACAGCCACAATCCAGGAAGTGACAGACACTGCCTTGTGGGGTCCTGCTGACTTTGAGGAAACTTGTGGATAGTTTACTGCTGGCTCCACAAAGTGTATCCCACCACAGGAACTCTCCCATCAGGTCTGAGCATCCAGAAAAGCTCCAGAAACATGCTTCTTCTGACACCTTTTTTCTCTCTCCGTGCAAAGATGATGTAGGTACTGGTTTCTGAGAGCCAGAAAGCCCAGCCATATACTGAAGAGTACTGCTTGCCTGCAGACCTGTGCCAAATGCTTCTGCGTGCAGTTTTCCATCTGCCCGAGAAATTATGCCCACATAATGTGTAACATTTTTGGCTGATTTCAAAAGCTGCATGTATGGAAAAACTTAGGTGGTGGATTTTCAATTAATTGCAAAACTCTGAAATGTCCAGAGTTTATAGTCCCTACTCTAAAGCATGTAATGCCAGCTTGATATGAGCACCATTTCACTGATTTTAATGGAGTTATACCAATCAGTGAAAACAGATGGAGGGAAGAATGAAGTTAGCAGCTGTATCTCCTCCCAACACCAGGTCAAATGCATCTCAGCAGTTAAAAGTACCAGAAAAGAAGGAAGATCAGCAAAACTAATGTTAGAAACATATTGTGTAATTCTGACTTGATAGCATTGGGATTCTTCATTAGGGACAGTAAAAGAGACAAATAAACAGAGGGAAAAAGATGAACTACTTAAAAGAAGCTTATACAGTGGAGTAATAAATCCTTATTCTGACTCACTTGAAGGCTTACTGAATAGATTGCAGCTTTCCTCTTCTTTAACTTCTCAGGAAGATCTTCTGAAATCTCCACTCTAGCCCAGAAGCCTACAGAACATTGTCCAGAAGACCCTCTATTTTCCTCCAAGCCTATTTGCTAGCAGATTACATCTCTGTTTAACCAACTCTCCACTTTGGAGATGATGGCAAAGATTTGGATGAATGCAGGAGGATGTAGAATTCCTCTCCTTTTTATTTCTCTGCTTTTTTCCTCCATGCTCATTGTATGTATATGATCTCAGATTAAAATACTGAGCAATGTGTGGTTCATAGACAACTGATTGAACCCCGTGCTTTCAGTAACTCTTTTTCTGTAGGCAAGAGGAAGCATGCTAACTAGGATCAGCGTGCAGCAGTTTGCCTCCTGGGTTTATATATTGGTCCAGACATTTTCTTCCCTATTGTGGAGTATGTTTGTACTAAGTGTTTTGCGAGATACTTTGAGGAAATCATGCCTAACTGGAAGCACATGGACAGTCCAATAGGTTTCAGTGACTGTGTTGAGCAATAAGCATGTGTTTAAGCATCTCACTGAATGTGAGCAGTCAGCAGGGGTGAAAAGTTGAGCTGATACAGCAGCAGATTGCAGTGCTCTGGGTGCAGGGGAGGCTAAGCAACTAGAGTGCCTATTTCCTGCACCATCCCTGTTGGTTGCAGATGGGAAGCTGGGTTCGCCTGGCCTCCCACCTGGACTCCTCATTCTGTAGCCTTTTCTCTTTGGCATTTCTGTATGCCACCAGTGAAATGGGTATATTGGTACAGTCTGTGTGACACTCAGCTGGTGGAGGGGGCAGAGGAATGAGGTTGCAGTGACAATGCAGTGGGATGTTGCTTGTAAACGATTGGTTTTCAGTGAAGGCCTTGGGACAGCAGACCTTGTCACCACAGCAAATGGTGACACCATGTCCTCTGCCACCTGCCTCAGCAGGAGTTGTCCTAGTTATAATCCATGCCCTTGCTTTGACCTGAACTAGCAACCTTCCCCTAGACACATCCTTCATCTCACTTCTAGGAGATGGCCAGCAAGGCGTCTCCTCCTCTTACAGAATCCCTGGAGTAAAAGACAGGTTTCTTGGGATTGAGCAGGTCTTGGTGGATCTGGAAAGACCTCTTCTTTCCCTCTCACTGCTTAGAAAACAGTTGCTTCATGCTGGGAAACTGTTAGGTAAGACTTGGGTGGAAAATGTTCTGCAAACCAGCCTCATCAGCTACTTTCAGCCAAGGGTGTTTCTTGAGGCCAGAAGATACCTGAGGCCACCAGCAAAGCTGCCAGGCTTTGCCAGCTACCGTGGTGTTATGTGGCCACTTGTTGACTGAAAACTGGCTCGAGGTCCATGAAAGAAAGATATATCTCTTTCCTGGGAAAGGCTAGCTTGATACTTGCAAATCAAGTACAAGAGCAGCGAGCTTGCTGAGTTTTGTTTTCCATTTTTTCATCCTCTTGAAAGGAAATTGTGAGACATGGTCCCAGCCATCTGAAACATAACAGCATTGATGGCCAGATCAACAAACAGACCGGCAGAAGGCCATGCAAAGGGGGTGTGTGGAATGACAGCCAGATGTCCTTGCCTGAGCAAATACAGCTAGTGAAACTTTGTCATCCAGGCTCTTCAGATGCCAAATGTATTCACTGAGTAAATGAGGCAGCTGGATTGTTCCTTTTCAGGAAAAGGCATAGGAAAAAGAAATATTCCTGCAGTAGGTGACAGGCAAAGAAGCTGTCACAGGGGAATGGACTGCAGCTCTGCACTGAAGCCTGGCTTGACAGAAATTTAGCTTCACTCCTTGCATTCCACTGCTGCTCAGATGTTCCTCCAGCTTGACCTGATCTTCTCTTGCTCTTTGAGCAAGTTTCTTGCCAAGGTTTTCTCAAGAGTGTTCTCAGACACCAAACAGCAGTTTGTTCTCTTACACAGGGGCTTTTTCACCCCTAAAAAACCTTTTATGTCATGAGCGCAGCTTCCCACTGGTACTGCACTTCAAGAACAAACATGGAAAAATGAAGTCAGGAGATAATGTACAGTGCTGTGCAATGAGGGCACCAGCATAGAGATATTTCTGCATTTTTTAAAGTGCCAAATAAATTCTGTTCCATAAAAATGACAAGAAACCAATTTAAAGAGAAGGGAAGAAAGTTTCACCATGAGTGACTGCTCTGTATGTTCTGAAAACTTCAGTAAAAATAAGCAGTTCCTCCAAAGCTGTATCTTCTTGACAGCACAGAGCTTAGTGAGTAGTTTAGGGCTCTGCACAAGACTGGAAGAGAAAATACCCCTTTTTCATTAGAGAAGCTACCAATGCATCAGACAGGCTAATAATGCCAGCTACAGGGACCTACATGCAGTGCATGCCCAAGGCCATTGGAACCACCCCATCCTTCTGCCATGCCTGAAATTCACTTCTGATTGCAGATCAAGATTTTAGCCCACACTTTTGTCATGATCCAGAATGTTTCATGTGAGCCAGCCCAGCTTTGTCGCTCTGATTGACCTAAAGAAATGTGCACAAGCTCAGCAACAGCTCATGAGTCCAAAGAAAGCCCCAGTAAGTGCCCTGCTCACAGGATTCCACTTCATTTTTAAACCTTCATGCCCCAGCAAACATGGGTGGTTTAAAACAATACTATAGTATAAAGAAATTTTCTTCCACTATATAAAACTTTTGGAGGACTTGGAGGACTTGCTTTCACTCAGTTACTTTAGTTACAGAGAAGGGAGTCAGGGTGCCATGTTTGCAGTTTCAATTTTGGATGACCAGTGGCAGGGTTGTTACAAAAAATGTTTCTTACAGGTATGGTTGCACACTGAAAGCATTTAATATGGCCAAAAGAAGCAGGGAAACTGGTTCTCCATACAACTTTTTACTTTTTGCTTTTTTTTGTGTTGAAGTGATGAAACACATAATAAGTTACATCTGACTTGGTGAAATTTTACATGTACAAGAGTTGGCTGGGAAATGCACTTTATCTGAACTTTGTGGCCAATGGCCAAGCTAAATAAACCCAATTAATATTAATTTCACTTACCCCTTCCATCCCTTCCCTGGTAAATAGAACCACCTCTGGGATTTCTAATGGTGAGTTACCCTCACGGTGTCTGGTTTAACTTGGCTACTATATTGACAAGATGTTTTTCCACTTTGAGCCATTTTTCTCTATTTTTCTTTTTCTTTTCTTTTTTTTTTTTTTTTTTTTTTTTTTTTTTTGAAAACTTTTCACATGAATTTAGAATCTTCATTGCATCCTTTTAAACTTTTCTCTGGTCAGAGCATTTTGCTCTTTTAGTTCATGCCTAGGCATAAAAACAATATAATCTAGCTTGTGGGATGTGACTTAAATAGTAAATATTTGTTATGTTTAAGAGTCTTAGGATGATGTGTGACTTGAATGAATGTGAAGATATTTAGCAAATAGATCTTTGTTCCAAAACTAGAAAGAATAATTTTTTGACTATACAACACACACACACACACACAAAAAAATAATAAAATGAAACCATGCTACAGCCTCATCTCAACATTAAATCTCATATCTTCCAAAAGTGTTCTTTTCAAAGATAACTCTTTTTTGTTTTGGTTTGGTTTTTGTTTTTATCAAAAAGTTGTTTTGTAGGATGGGTGCTACGAATATGTGCTGGTTTGTATTGATTATCATCTGTGAGGTTTATTACCAAAATAGTAGAGCAAACAGTCACAGATCTGAACAGAAGACTCCCTGTGCTATTCCCCTTGTTTTACTCATAGAAGTGTAGCCTGAGACATTAATGCATGGGAAAAACAAACAAACAAACAAAAAAAACAACGGAAAATGAAGAGACAAAACTAGAGAGAGAGAGAGAGAGAGGAGAAACCCTTTCAGAAAACTCAACCTTTTTTGTTTGTGTGACCTCTGGAGATGAAATGTACAGACACACTGTGACCAGCTTGTGCCAGTCCTTACTGGCGTGCTTTGAATAAATTTAGTCTCCATCAGGACATAGGAGTGGTTGCAAGGACACACCAAAGCTCACCTCATCTGGTGGCCAAGAACCACATGTGACGACAGGGCAGGCAAACCATGGTCCTCCAGAGAGTTGCACCCCACAATCTGCTGGTGTCGCCGGCTGTAACCAAGCTAAAATTTTGTTTTTCGACTGTAGATGCTTCTTCTGGATTGTTAGTTTGTGAAAATAGCATATGGCAGTGTGGGCTCAATCAGAATTTTCTTCTTAAGGGGAGACACTGGTGACTTTGTTCAGCCTTGCTGTAAGTGGCTAGAATAACAAACCCAGCGAAGCCACAAACCCACACAATGTGCCAGAGCCCTGTGGTAAATTGTCTGCAGATCTTGAAAAATGCAACACAGAAGCTGGGAAACTTCTGTCACATACAGAGCACTCCCTCAAGCCATTGAATGTTTTGGATCAATTTAGCAATACATTTCATCCATAAAAAGGGGGACTACATTGCTGTAGAGGACAACTGTGTTTCCCACTGGGGGAATTTATACTTTACCTAATAGCTGTGATATTAAACCATTTTGCAAACCACCCTGTCCAAACACCTAAGGGCATTTTTGCAAAAGGACAGAGCATCTGCAGAAGCTGTCAAGAATTGATGTGCCTTTGCCTCAAGTCAAACAGTAATGTATTGACTCTCAATGTGATTAGGATGGACTTTTGCCCAGAACATTAAAATTAGTTCTGAATGAAAATTGCTCTTCAGAAGTGGCTCTTTGTTAATGATATTATTATTATTATTTTATTTTAATGTAGTTAGGGTTATGTTCTTAAATCATAATTGTAATTGTTACAGTTGTCTTAAGTCAGCATAATATTACATTTAGTGATCTCGGTAATGTTACAAGAGTTGTGAATCTCACCTGCCACAAATAGTGCCTTCTGTTTCTACATAATTTCATTGTGGTTTGAACAGAAATTGTCCTTGAGGTGCCTCAGAAACGTACTGTCTTGATCATCATAATTACCTGAGACTGAAAGGCCATCTGGTTAAAATCAGGCCTTCTTATGTGCTGTGCTACATTCTTTAAAATGTATCCCCACTTCCCCCCTGAAAAACTAGAACAACTGACATGTTTAAGCATTTTTCTGGTCATACAGTTTAACAAATTGGTTTTTAATAGCTGCACTGGGCAATGAACTATTTGAATCAAGCCTGTGGTGACCATTTCTATGGACTGCTGGCATGCTGGCTAATGAAACTCTGTTCCAGGGACCTCGGGAGTCAGGTAAGATCTCACCAGGCACGCCCAGGAGGTGCACTGCTGGATTCATTTTAATGTCTTGAAAGAAAGCAGCACAGCAAGGTGCTGTGGAAAAGTTGTCCTCCCTGTCTGGAGAAATAAGGATGCCACAAGTGATAAGAAAAAACTCCCTATGTCGCCTCTCACTCTCTAGTAATGTACTAATGCTACAAGGAACAGCCTAGCTTTCAATTTAATTTCAGTCACTCATGCATTTTTTACCCATGACATCACCCTGAAGTGATTAGAAAATTATAACCGGGATGTGAACTCAAGCAGAAGCTTATGGACTTTTCACTGTGTCATAACAAACAAGAGATGAGGTGACTCATGCCATCCTTCAGCTTGTCTCCCCATGGGTATTTGTGTCCTGTGCTGCACTCTGGTTAGTCGTCTTTCAAGCAGCTCCACAACAGGTTATGCAGAAAGAGGATTACAGCCAGAATGTGAGAGTGTCTGGCCGGGGAGGTGATTAATGGGATGACACATTTGTATAACCAGTCTTGTGAAGTGCCATAGCAGCCCAAGCAAGCACAGATCAGGGAAGAATTAACCTGCAGACCTTTAGTGAAACTAAGCTCAGTATAACTCCACCATTGCCTTCCATTTCAAAAATATGCCCATTAGCCTCATCCCAAAGGAAAAGAACAACGACAAAGCCCTTTTAATTTCCCAAATGAAAACAAGATTAGGAAAAACAAACAAACGAACAAAAAAACAACAACCCAATCCCACAGAATTCTCACACTTTTGTTCTGTGATAACATCTTTGCACCCCACAACATGGCATGGGCTTTGAGATCAGCTTTCAGAGCATAGCACTATTGGTAGAATATGATGCCAACTGCTTTGAGAAATGCCTGCTCAGGTTTCTATCATAACTCCCTGTCTTGTAAATATGTTTAATTCCTGTGTTAGCAGAGTGTCTCTTCAAGCAGAAATACAGAGATTTGTGCATTTATCCCCCACAGAAGTCATAACGCTTCTGGCGTTTACAGACAGGCACTCCAAATATCTCCCTCCAAGCCTCACTCGCTGCGAAGTTCAGTGTCATCTGGCAGTAGAAGACATTAATCACGACCGAGAAGGGCAGGCTAATGTTTCTAAGCCAGGAAAGGCTTGTATCTGCTTCCCAAATAGCTTACCCTAACAGTTCTTTTTATTGAGATTGATTCCCCATATTTTGCTAGTTTGGGGATATAGTCCATTTATATTTATCTTGTACTGTAAACCTAATAATTGACACTGTTATTGTAGTTATTTTATGAGCCAATTTCTTAGTACCCGAGGGTGTTTTTATTACTCCCCTTTTGGCCTTTCCTTTAGAGTACTGAAAGCATATGTGGTGGTGAGGAAGTGTTGTACACACTTTGTAACAAAATTCATTGGCTGATTAGTATTACTTCTCTGTTTATATCACTCTTGTGTTTTCTATTATTTTGATTCTGGCTAGAAGACCAACAAGAGTTGGAGGGCAGCCTGTAGGTTTCTGTGATTTAACTTCATGCTCTCCACATCCCCTGTATAAAGAGTAGCCAAAAAGACCTGTCCTTATGATGTTTGGTGACAGGGACATTACACGAAGACTTATGAGGGGGCAAGGTTAGCCATTGCTCACGCTCTCTACCAGTTAAGCAGATTGCCTTTATGGCATATATTTCCCTCAGAAAAGTTACTTCTGGTGGAGTGGAGTAAATACAGCAATAGTGAACCCTAGGTGAGCAAGGACAAGCTGATGTTCTGTTTCTTAGCCTGTGTTTTCTATTTATTATCAACTAATACCTGTAAAACTTGATATCCATAATTTTGGGTTGATGATAGGCCATCAGAGTACATCATGGCTTTTCATTGGGCTGAACCATGGATAGGCACATACGAGTATTTGTACCTTCAACTTGTTATGGAAGAAGGAAATTTTCACCCAGAAAATTAGTAGCTACTACTGACAATGCAGCAGAGTGGCATGAAATCAGTCTCTCCTTCCAGTTTTGACTGATACAGTGGTCTGGTGGCATCCATACAGCTAGGATTACTCTGAAGTTGTCCTAAAACACATGGTCCAGCAAAGAATAACACATACCTTCGTTACTGCCAATTAGTGCAAGATAGTGTGAAAGACGGGCCAATTGCCTGGGCCCTGAGGCTTCTCCATCAAGTGAATTGATGGTGTCAGTCAGAAGAGACTCCATATTACAGAGCCAGGAGGGGCCACTAGATCACTGAGTCTGGCTTCTTGAATAACACAGGACATAACTTTCACCCTGTTTCTTGTATCTTCATAATATTTCCCTCCTCTGGCAGATGATTTAGCAGGAAGATGGAAAAACAAAGGGAAGTGGATCGAGGCTTCAAAGATACAAAATAGCTGCAGTCTTTTTCATACCTTGACCCTGGAGCAGGCTTACACTTACTGATCCCCTCATATATCAGCCCCAAAGTCCAGTGGAGCAACACACCTGGTAAGTCTAGGCAGGTTTCTAATTCACATATAGACACTCTTGGTCTGGAATGAAAATGGCCTGCCCAGAGACTATCAAAACCCTCACAATACTGAAATGTCAATACATCTCTCAGTGTCGGCATTCTGGAGGCAGTCTACCCTGGGCGTAAATTCTTCCCTAGCCTGCAAACAGGACCTGAGATAAGGTTCCTTCTATAGCCAGTGATAATTTAGGGGACCAGTATACCTCCCATGAATGGATTTTCACTGCTATTTATATCGAACTATTTAGTTTCTTCAGGGTAATATTTGTATGGTTTGTTATATTTAGTGTCATTTGAGTCAAACAATGATTGCTACAGATGTCCTCTGGATGACTGTGTCTCAGTCTCTTCAGTGGCCATGGGTGTCTGAAGATTGTAGCTATGAACAAATGAATCAAGTGCCAAGGAGCAAGCATCCTAGCTCTCTAGGGACACTTCAAGTCTATCTTTCAGTTCCTCAAAGAGGAACTGGAGGACTTGTGGTTCCAGTCTGATGTGCAATAAGAGAAGTTGGATCCTATTGAAGATTGTCTTTTTCATCTCATGATGTAGCTCCATCCTTATCAGGAAACTTTAATGCTGTTGTTCTTTCCAAGAAATAATTGTCTTTGATAAGACTTCATCTAGAGTCCTTCACCCCTTTGAAAAACTCACAAAATCCAGATTACTTAATTTTTAAACGTGGCCATTTCTTTCCTTAAGGCATTTGTATTTATCAGTTTATACATTTCCTCTATCTGATTTTTCTTAAAGAAACTAAAATTGACTGGGAGATACAGGATGCTTCTTGAAAGGTCAAAAATAAGGATTTTATTTTAGGTCTAATTTGGGTAAAGGGAAAATATTTTCTCCTTGATGGATTCTGAGTTTTAATAATTTCCCTTGCAGTGGTTTAAAATTTCTCTGCAATAAACAGTTTGTACCCTCTATTCTTGGCTGAAAAGAGGCCTTCTGTTCTCATTCTTATAATCTGGATTCTAAACCAGAATACCCTGAGGAAGATGCCTGTCTATCAATGTGTTGATAGTGGACAACTTTTCTCACCTGTAGTGGACAACCTTCCTCACAGTTCATTTGCAAGCTATAAACCAAGGTGATATAATGACAAACTTCCCATGGGAATTACACCCTTTCAATTTCTAATTTTCAGTTAAATCACTAAGTTTTTCCCTGTGAGTTATCCTGTGCCCATGCAAAAACTTCACTGCTGTGTGACAAGAGGAGGACATGGTGAGCTTGGCTAATTTGCTGAAGCACAGACGCCAGGTGCTATTTGAAATGTTCAGTGGTAACTAAGATATCCAACCCACACAGAGCTGGCAGATACAGCACAAGACATGTAGGAGTCCTGTGATCTTCTCCAAGATAGTCTGGATGCCCTGGCGTGTCTCAAATTAAACAAGTTGTCTGTATTTATGTAATGAACTGAACCCACTCTGTGTAAAACCTAAAGCTGTCCCTGTCCTTCTCTAGACACTCAGCCACAGCCCCATGAGCCCAGAAAGCACACTGAAAATGAAGAAGACCGTAACACCAGAGTTCACCAGCTCCTCCTCATGATGGCATTTTTAACATCCGGACCTATAACTGTGAGTGACAAGGAGACAACAGCTAAGCATAATATCAACATTTTGTTAACCATGTTTGCAAAAGCAACTGGCCCCATTCACCCCTTGCCCTCACCGCTGGAGCAGGAACTCCCCGGTGGCTGGAGCAGCCTGCACGGATGGGGGAAATCATCTCACCACAGGGGGAGCATGGCATCAGCCTCCTGTGTCCCCGAACTCCCAGGGCAACCTGGGGGTAGGAACGGCCTCTTGGGCTCCCACTGCTCATGTGGCTGCTGCTGCTGCTCTGCCCCAGCCAGGTGCAGCCGGAGCTTGGGAAGCGCTGAGCTCTGCAAATCCCTCCCTTCCACCCTGATGGTCTCTGCTCGTGTTTGCACTGGCTGGTGCTGGCGGTCACAAAATGTCTGTGCTGTTGGTGACCTGAAGGATTCCTTCTGATGGTGTAACTGCACGTGGGAAATGTGATGCTTGGATGTGGTGACCCATGCCATGCTGTTCTGAAGCCACCGAGATGTCATAGGGTGAGGCGGCCCCAGCTTCACCTCATCCCAACAGGCAAAGTGGCCTCCCAGCAGCATAAGAAATCACTTTCCCTGTGCTGGGGAATTTACAGACCTTCAGTCAAGGCTATCTGTGGCCGTAATGAGAACAGCCATATGAAAAGATGTTGGTGTGGGATTAATCACTCGATTGGCTCAGTTCAAATTGGTGGGTATACTGGTACAGTCTTGCTGGATAGTGGTAGGGAGTAACTAAGATTAGATGAACTCGTGTAGAACAGGAATAATGGGAAAGTAGGAAAACTTACTAACATTGTCCTTGTTTTTCTTTAGTTTAAGTTTACACTTTCACCTTTTCCAGTTAACCAAACTGCTGTGGTAATTAATATATTGTAAAAACGTGGGTTGATGCAGTGCTGTGATTTTAGCCTTAATGTATATTCTTGGCTTATCTAACTATTTGTCTGGGGTCTTGTGAATCTCTGTAGCAGATTGATGCCTCTTCAAAGCCATCTGGAAGAAGATCTACCCAGTCTTTTTTCTCTTCTCTTTTAATTGGAGCTGCTGGCTGGCCCTGTGTATCAGAGCAGTACAAAGGCTGAGAAAACAGAGAGGTCTTACACTAAACCATTCGAAAGGGCAGCAGGAGACGTCATCCATTTTGTGTATAGATATGTTTAGATAGATGTGGTAAGCCATGAGAAGTGGATGCCTTGACAGGTTACTTTTCAAAGAGTGCTGATTTGCAGTGACCTCTGACTGCTCTCAAAACAGCTGAATTCTGCAGACTCTGGTAATCTGAGATAGAAACTGTTTTGAAGTCGGCTGGGTGTAAAGAGTCTATTGCTGCCCTGGGTGTCTCAATATCACAAGGAGAAAAAAAAAGTGGGGGAAAACGGATGCCATGGCTGCAAACTCCCTTGTACGATTCTGTGTGAAACATCTCCTTTTGCAGGAAAATACCTGTGTGAAAACCACATATCTATATATATGCTCAGGTGTTTTTAGTGCCGCCAAGCCTTCTGATGCTTCCTAAATATGTGTAAAAACTTCCCTAAAAAAAAAAAAAGAAAAAAAAAGTGTGTCTCCTAAATGTGTTTAAAAAACTTTCTTGTGTCCTGGGGGAACCTCATATAAATGCATTTTAAATGCATAGCTTGTTATATGTCATGTTGTAGTCATGGTTCTGTAAAAAAAGAGCCAGGATCTTTTCTCTTATACTATCTTATTGACAGTTTGATTATTAAAATAATCAAGTTAGCAAAACTCCTTCCAATCTGTACTGAAAGTCTGTTGCCTTTCTGTCAGACATGCAAAAACACTTGTAAACCTGATGGTTTTCTTGGTATGTTTTCATTTGGTAGTTTTCTGTTTTCTTTTTCTTTTCTTTTCTTTTCCTTTTTTTTTTTTTTTTTTTTTTTTTGGTGCTAACATAGATATTCCCCCTTCTAAGAAATCTTGCCTCTGTTCTGGGCTACCATGTGATGTGTTTTTTTCCAGGCTGCCTGATGCTGAGGACACCCTGAAAGGAGCTGCTTCCACCTCTCTAACCAGTCTCCTCCATGGCCATCCCAGCTCAGCCACTAGCACGGACAGCCTCTGGCTGTCTCTGGACACACACATGCAGGATCCCAGATACCCTCTTCCCTTTGCCATGCACATCCAATTTTAAGGGATCTTAAACATCCACCTCCAGATGTTTATGTGGAGATTACATAGAAAACCCCTGGGTTTACTTTATTTCCCCTTAAAACACCATAAGGATTCATTTATCTCTCCTTGCAGCAGGGAAGAGAATAGAGGGGGGAGACTGGCAGCCTTAGGGTGCAAGGGCAAGTCTTGGGGGCAGCAAGCCAGAGGGGCTCTGGAGCACAGCTGCCAAGAAAGCCTGTGGCAGGTTGAGGAGAGCCCCAAAACCACTTCAGTCCCTATCAGGTGACTCAAATGCGAGGAGCCCAACTCCTAGCATATTTCTGGGGAGGAGGAAGCCTGTGACAACCGCAGCAAGCAGGGATGCAGCTGGAGTAGGCAGCAATGTGCAGCATCCTGGCTGCTGGCCTGGGCTGGGTGCAGATGGAGACAAACCTCACAAGTCTGCACCCAATATGTGCCCGGTAAGGTTTTTCAAAGGCTTGATAAATGGGGCAGACTTGGGGCAGGTTAGTACAACATGTCTATCTGCGAGGTGGGGACAGATTTCAGCCACATGTGCCAGGCTGTCATCCTGATGAAACTCCTTGGCTGAGTGGCTGAAAGGTTTGTTTTTTTAATGTAGGCAAAAGTTATATTTTCTATTAGCCTCTCTGTTGTAGACATCTGGACCATTTAGATGAGACTTCCGGAAAAAAAAAAAAAAAAAAAAAAAAAAAAAAAAAAAAAAAAAAAAAAAACACCACAAAATACTGAGATATAAATCCAGAGTAGAAAATTTCAGCTGCTCCAAACTGACATGATTTAGTTCAAAGCCTCATGTTTTAGGAAGTTAAGGTAGCAAGTAGCAGGCTAATTTTCTAATAGTGTTCCTAATTCATCTGTTTTAATGAAAGTCTTACATGTGGCTTAAGGCTTGAGGTACATAATTCCGAGAGCTGCTAAAGTAATTCTTGATTTTGAGTCATTAAAGACAGGGGACTTTGCTGTGGTTTCCAACAAGCACAGGATGAAACTTCACTTACCACTTAGCATTCTGTCTGTGAGCATGGATGATTTCCCTCTCCTTAAGAAATATAATTTGCTGGCTATCATTTTATATTCAACAAGCTTGTTTTAGAAGTTGATCAAACTGATTATGGGTATCTACAAGCAATTACTGTCAACACTTGCTACTTTTCCTCTTAATTATAATGCCTTTGGAAGCAATTGACCATTTGTGAATGGCAGATTTCACTATGGAAAAAAAACAACGAACCCCCACACATTGCCATTTCCAAGTCTTATTGTTACAAAATGAAAGACAGAAAAGTTCAATATCAAGTTAAATCCCAGAATCTAGAAGAAAATTAAAAGAATTCAAGAACTGTGTGTGGATCCAATCTCATTTTTAAAGCTGTCCCATACATTTGGAAGTCTTAATATTGATTTCTGGTTGATTTGGATTGGCATTACCGCTGTATATTATTTTCATATGTTAATGGTTATATAGAAAAACACTTATGTGCCAAAATACACCAAACACAAGGAATGGTTATCAATAAAGCATCGTAAGCAGGGCTCAGTTGATTAAAAGCCCACTTGCAAATGGACAAATGTTATCTCTGCAATTGTCACTGGTGTCTGCCTTGAGTAAACCATCCCCTGACCCAATCTAGGTTCAAATGTAGCTCCCTACCTGGCATGATCTGAAACAACCCCTGTGACTTCCCCAGCTACTCTGAGCTCTGAGCACGTCTAGCCCTCATTTTTAAATACAGATCCATGTTTTCTTTCTGCCATAATTGTAATTTATAGCTATGTTTCCATGATATTTCAATCATGACATTAGGACTATTGAGTTGAATGTAAAATGCTGGTTAAGCGTATTGATATTTTTAGTCTAGAAATTATATCAGTATTAGATTTTAAAATTAGGGTAAAGATATTTTAGGGGAAAAAATAACTGAACTGGGAACGTTCTTTGGCTTAAATTTATTCACCATAAGTTTAGGGGGAAATATATATTTTTTCAATGCTGTTTTGTGCACACATAATACAGATCAGATTGTAATATTACCTATATTTATTGAGAACTCAGTTCAAAGATTTGAGTGGATTTACAGCTGAACTGCCTAAATCTTTTATACACATACATACACAGGCTATAGCTAAGCAAAACTAAAAAAAAAAAAAAACTAAAAAAAAAAAGAAAAAAAAAAAAGCCACTCATTCTGTTTGTGGCACTAAAAAATAATTTTACAATTGTTAAAAAATAATGTAAATTCATTACTGACCTTTGAAGGGTGATTTTATTAAGCATATGGGGTTCATCTACATTTTGAAAGCATCTGTTTTTATGACCTGAAGAGTATACATAAAAAGCTGAGATTTGGGCTGCTTTCTGTAGACAAAAAATAATAATAATAATAAAAAAATAATCCTTATAGCTTTGATTTTTTTTTTCTTGCAGTGATTTATCATCATATAAATGTATCATCAACATTTAATCTTCACATTCTCTAATGTATAGCAAATATACGTGTTTGTTTTTATGGACGAAGCAAACAAGTACCTTCACAGCCATGATGCTCCACAGAAAGAAACGTATGGAGATATGCAACACTTGTTAATTTGTTCTCAAAAGAAGGCAGATAAAAGCAGATGCTAGGGGGCAATAAATTATACTTTTTGTACATTTTCTTTTTTTCTTTTTTTTTTTTTTTTTAACCCTCCTAGTTGACACAGAATTTCCTTTGCAGAATTATTTATTGCCAGTGATGTTGCTAGGCTGCCTGGGAGGGCAAAATGGAAAAGTTTGTGAAGTACACTTGGAGAGTGCTCTTTTAAAGCTGATGATTTGTGAGTAAGTCTTGGAGAGCTGGGAGTATATTTTAGATATGTTAGCTGTCTTGTAGTGGGCTTTTATATAGTGAGTAAAAGACTCTGGAAAATGTTGCTTATATAGGGAATGTTTACCAAGATATATTTGAGTTTCTCACCAGTATGGGGGCCTATAATCTTTTCAGCATAAAGGAAGATCTTACATGTCTCTGTTCAAAGGCTACATAAATGCTGGAAATGTTGGAAAATGACTGTTAGTTTTGGGTTTGACTCTTCTAGGAGCTCATTTATTAGAGAGCACCCACTCCTTTCTTCAGAAAATTAGTTTCTTACAGTGTGTCCCAACCCACATGCCAAAACACTGGAAGCGTCAGAAACCATTAGTCACTTCTGAAAATTTTAGGGCTTGAATGACCGGCATGTCCTTTACAGAAAGGCTTCAATGGGAACTTTCTATGAGCTGGGTTTGGCACAAACATGCACCCCTGCTGGTGTCGGACTGCAGCATCGCCATGGGCCCCATAGGATGAGGGTTGTGTGGCATCAACCATCTTGTGCTCAGGGAGCCCTGCTGGCTGCCACCAGCCTACATAATTTAGCACCCTGGATTTTGGGGGGTTGAATTTAAATCACATTTTCTTTATGTGTTTTTGCAGACATGTAGTAAACTCTGCTTTAACTCCATGGTAGCAAGTAGGTGGGTTTTGATTTCATTTATTTATTTAATTAATTAATTAATTAATTTTCAATCATTATTCTTTCTTAAAATAAGATCACTTTTAAAATACATGCATCCTTCCACATATATGCACACCTGAATTCTTGCACACACTTTAATTTTTAATATAAAGTGATCAATTCCATTTGAGTGTCTGCAGCTGGCAAGCATCTAATTAAAAATGGCAAAATATTTTTTATGCACCAGTGTCCACAGCACTGAGATCAAACACGCTCCAGCAAAGCTGAATGAAAGTGCTTTACACATCTGTGTGAGTGTAAAGGACAGGTTTTGCAGCAGTAATACATCTGCAGAGGCTTGGTACTCAGAGAAGCAAACAATAGTGTAATACGGAAAGTGCACAAGGAGAAGGCAGCCTTCTGGGCAGACCTGGATGGCAGGAGGCAGGAATTTGCTCACTTAAGAGCAAGTTGCTCAAAAAGCCCTGTTTTTGTCTTGTCAGCCCTGCAAAGAGCAGCCGTACAGCTGTCGAAGGGGAGGAAATGGGACATGCATGTGTGGGTCTGAGAGCACAACCCGAGACCCAGCCTGCCCCGAGAGGGGGGGGGGAAGCATGCAAATAAATATTAAAAAATCAATATAACATCCACCTCCTTGGGCATACGATGAACATGTTAAATGACTGGTGGGTAATATGTTGGTTATGTGAAAATAATAGCTATGACCACAGGGAAGTTTAGGGTGGAAGGGATCTCTAGAGATAACCTAGTCCACCCCCTCCCCACTCAAAGCATCCAAATAAACAGCAAATAAATATTAACATGAAAGGTCAACTAGAGATAATGTAGAAAATCTATCTGTGGTTCTAGACTTACAGCAGAATTTCAGATTTGTCCCAAGAACAGTCAAAACAAGCATTCTAATGGGGATATTTCCACATTTTTGAAGTAAGTGCAGAGTACGTGAACAAACACTGGAGTCAGTTGGTCACCCTGGAAGACAGTGATACTGAGGGGGTCCTGCCAACACAATCTGTGAGGCAGAGCCAAGAAGTACGCCATGGCAGGACAGGGATTGCACAGCCCAAACAAGTTGTTTACTGACTTTATTTTTGGTGGAGAAAGAAAGTTATGTCCAAAAGCCATGTCACTTATGTCAAAGATTGGCACCATAGAGTTGCTTCTCTTCCTCTCTGATGTCTGTAGAGGGCATTGAATGACTGGTTCTGGGTAGATGCCTACCCTTCTCGTGGCTTTAAAGTTCAAGGGATGAATCCTGCCCTCTGGGCTAAAAGAGATATTGAAGAAATTTGTGTCTTTCTCAGGGCTGTCCGGATGGAGAAAGAGATGGTGGACTTTCAAGCAATTCTCCCAGAAATGTGCAAAGCTGCAAAAATTCAGAACCTATTTGGGAACCCTCAGCCATCAATAACATAGGCAATAGTGAAATAACAGCAGGACGTTTTACTTTTAAATGCTTCTCATAAAAATGAGGGGAGCAGATTGTTTATATTAACCTTTCTGGGAAATGCAATCAAATTGTCCTTGAAAAATGTTAAAGAAGAAAAACATAAGCGTGACTTTCAATAGCCCTTAACAATCTGTGAACCGGCCCGTTGCTAACTGTCACACACAATGTACATTTTGTTTAGTGATTTCTGTTACACTGCCACTCTCTATGAAAATGTTTAAAAGAATAATTCAAGCTGCATGATCCCAGGTGCATAAACATGTGCTCCTCAAGCCAGCAGAGAAACTGCCGAGTCTAGCAGGACCGTCAGACCCTCGGGTCAATTCAGAGACTAAGAAAATCATTTCCTATTTCCCTTCATGGATTTGGAGCATGCTGGGATCAGCCAGTCTAGGAAAATAGAAAGAAGCTGTGTCTTCTGCAGCAAAAACAGAGCTGGGAAATGAAAGATGCCTCAAACCCTAGCCAATTCTGCCAAAGCAGGATGGGAAAAATGCTCAGTCCCTCCCAAATGAGGCTCACAGCAGTCGTTTCTACTGCACCGTCTGTTCTGCAGAGCCCTGCCCAGCCTTGCTGACATGGGCAGGAGCCGGAGCCTGGCCCTGCTCTGGGTGGAGGTGGTTAAAACCTCACACTGAGCTAGGCTGGAAACCTCCAGCTGAAGTCCCTGCGCTCCTGGCTCCCCACTCATCACTTTTTTCAGGTTCTTGAATTGCTCTTCAGGAGTCTTCAAAGGCGCCCTGCCTTTCCACTGACTAAGCAATTAGGCGTAAGTGGAGTTTCAAGCCTTAGAGCATGGCTCTGTGCTTTCTTGGTGATGAGTGTTTTTCCATTGACTGGAATCCCTTCATCGTGGCTTCCCTTCTCTGGTGGGAGAATTTAGAGTTTGAACAGGTCCCCTCTGACCATTTCTGTATCATGCAGGTGAGGTTAAGGGCCAAAACCAGACAAGAGAATGTCAAGACAACCTTCAGTCTTCAGTGAGACCATCCTGCAGCACCTAAAGCAGGCTAAAATGCAATTTCTAATATCTTCCATACTACATTGTGTGATCCCTAAAAGTCTTGATCTTTTCCTCTTTCTTTCTCTGTTCTGTTTATGGCCAAGCTTCTCACTCCCAGCCTTGCCAGGACCTGGATATCCAGAGAAGTGAGAAGTAGGATAACGTGGAAAATGCACAACTTGGAGACATCCCACAGTGATGGGCAGAAGGGAAGTGCATCAGTCCCAGCAGCGCTACAACTTCAGCAAGCCTTAACTGTCTCCAGCTGCTGATAACCCTTTGGCCAGCCCATGGAATAGATGGGATCACTCTGGTTAGTCGAATTTTTGTATTCTTCTTTATGAATAGCTCTTCTTTATGAATGCTCAGATTAGTCTGTGGGAATTTGCTTGTCTTTGCCCACGTATTGCACTCAAAGAAAGCACACAAGTCCCTGTTTCTCCCCTTTTGCTGTCCTCTGAATTATGAAAGGTACATAGAGAGCATGAAGAAAGAAGTGTAGTGTCATTGGCCTGTCAAGGGCTGCTGCATGACAAAAACACAGATTACCTCCTTGTGCACATGGCTTTAATAATGCTAGTAACAGCTCCTTTTTTACTCACCAACTATGGGTTATCTCCAAGTATTCAGGATGTATGATCCGTCAGCTAAGGTTCAGCTTGTTGAAACACTTTCTGAATACGATTGATGCTAAGTGGGCAGATTTCTGAGGTTAGTTAGTTATTCTCTATTATTCAGAGACCATGACCATCATTGAGGAGATACATAAGGAATATGGGTGTCTGTCAGAGCTACTGCTGCAGCAGTGAGACACAAAGCAAGTCCCAGTGCTTCTCTGAACTTCTTTAGCTTCAGTTTCCACCTACAGTCTGCCATTGTGCTTTCTTTCATTGTATCATGAGGCCTTTTTCTTTTTTTCTTTCTCTCTTTTTTTTATTTTTTATTTTTTATTTTAATTATTTTTATTTTTATTAGTCATTTACTCTCTGCTGGATATAATCAAATCATTTTTCAGTCTTGTTTTGGAGAGACAGTGCAGACTGAGCTTCTCAAGCCTTTCACCAAAATATTTTCTTCATTCTTTGCATAAGCTCTTTTAGGCTATTTCTCTTTAATGTTCTAATCTTGCAACATCCTTTCTCCAAATCCATCTTTGAAGTAATAATCCAATTCCAGTTACACCAGCCTAACTAAATACAAGCACTTTTTATCTCATTCAGAGATTGAACATTGAAGTTCACTATCTTCTTCTTGTTCCTGCTTTAAATACTGTTCCTATCTGCCACAGCATCTGGGAGAGGAGGTGGGGGAGCAAACACTGCTTTGTGAATGACAATTCTTTTTCCTTTTTCTATTTGTTATTTTCCCTCTTTCTTCTCCATCAGTCTCTAGCAATTCCCCTTCTGTTCTATGTGGAGGTGATGGTTGGCTTGCCTGAGGATTCTTAATTCTTTATTTTGCTAAAATTTTTTATGGTATTAGGCATTTTCAAAAATTAAGGATATTTCAATATCTTTATCCATACCTATGGCAGACTACAGTTTCATTTTTCCTTTCAACACCTTACAAAATGAGCTTTGAAAGGTAGAAAAAAATAAATGTCAAAACAAAGCAAAATTCTTTGTGTATATTATATTGAACACAGTAGCAAAGCCAGCACAGAGAGGAGAGAAAATACAGTAGAAAAAGAGCAGCTCATGAACCTGTGTAAAATGGTTCAATTTCAGAAATTATGAAATGAAAAGATTTTCAGTTTTCCCTTCTCTTGAGAGTTGTTTGCCCATCTCCCTGCAGTTCGGCATCTAACTCTGATTTAAATAGTGCATAACCTCTTTGGAAACTAGACACTATCTCAGGAAAAGGAAAGAAATGCTGTCTTTTATGAAAGCTAGCATCATTGAGAAGGCCACAGTATCAAAGTATTTCCTGCATGTAGCATAGAATCTATTCAAGGTCAGACAAAACAATTTCTTGTATGAATTAACAGGATATTTTTGGTTTCTATAGTATCCATGCTTTATGATCTTCATATAATCAAACACTGCTTTAGTAGGTTTATGCACTGAAGCATATTAGTGAGGATAAAATGAAACACGTTTGCAGAAATTGACCTATTTCAGATCAGCAAATGGAAAGCAGAGGAAACAAGGTTTATCTGTTGCTTCTGTTGTCCTCATCTGCTTTACACCGGCAAAACATTAACATTGAAGAAGCAGTTTGAAAAACATTAAACATTTCCCCACAGAAATATTTGACTGTTAAGGGAAAAATCCCAAACCAGAGATTTATGGCTTGAATCTTCCTATCTGGAAATACTCAGGGTGATGATATGTGAAATACAGGGGGGTAACATCTGTATTACCCTCTAAGAACACACTTCCCTGCTAGACCATGTCCTCTGTGGTACAATGGGGATGCTCAGTCAGGTGGGGTGGGAAGATCATGGGACAAACAGATAAGTAGTTAAATGCTGCCCCCATACAAGGATCTCACCAAACCACAAATGGTGTGACAATGCTGAGAAGTATTTTATGGCAGAAACATTTATTTCCTTGCTTGATTTTTTTGTTTGTTTGTTTTCTTTTAATAAATAGGCAAAATTCAAAGAGAGACAGTCCCTTCTGTTAAATATTCTGTCTGCTTGTACATCACATTTTCCATTGTAAAACTCCTAAATGTGTAGTTTTACAAGCCTTGCTTTTCTTCCCATATCGTGTGTTTTTTAACATTTATTTTTTAACATTGGTAAAACTACACTGCTCGTGATCTGATCACTTCATGCTATGGCAAAAACTGATAGGATCCATGTAAAGTCAATCCTTCATTTCTTGTTTTATTTATTTGCTTTTCCAAAACTTAGTTCTTCTGGGGTTTCAGAAGAAGAGGAACAGATTTGATCTGGAGTCCATGTGATCCAACCAAGAAGCTTTGGATTTCAGTCCACGGCCTTCATAAAACAACAAAGGAAAGAAAAAAAAAAAAAAAAAAAAGCCACTTTTGTGAATGAGTACCTCCCTGATTTATGGTGATCCAGTCCAATGTTCCCAGTCCCCTTTCAGCATGGGGGTGTACCATAAATGCTCAAGCAGCAAAAGAATAGCAAAAAGTTTTCTTAAAAACAAAGAAAAAGCACAGACGCTAGGGCATGGAGAAAATTTCCATTTGTCTTAGAAAGAAAGAGCTTTGTGACCCTGAAGGATGCTTGAAGATTTGTTTTAAACCTTTAGCAACTTGTTCTGCATGATTTAACAGCAATGGAAGCTCGGCTTTGCTGCACACCCTATTACACCTACCTAAAATGACCCAGCACTCTTAATATACTGCAGCAATCATATTTTTCACAGAGTTTTACAGCTATTGATGACCACTGAATTGCAGGCTGCTACCCCGACCCTGTGTCACCCTCGTACTGCTGTCACATGCAGTGGTCACCTGTACCACAAACCTGTTTGTGTGCATGATTGAAATCAGTGAGTGGTGGGAGGTGAATTGGGGTGATACGAATGCAATCTCAGCAGGATTAACAACATTATTCTTTGCTTCTATGGTTATGATTTACAATGATTTTGACATATCTCCCTTTATGCTCACTTTGGTGTTTTCAGTATGTTTTCAGGAAAAAAACAAACAAACAAACAAACAAAAACAAACAAACAAACAAAAACTGTTAAGTTTTTCTCTCACTCATTTAGATCACAAAATGGAGCTGAGAGAGAAAAATCAGTAGCTTTCAAATGCTATTACCTTGCTAATGATAGCTCTCATCACATGACAGTTCTCAAACTGATAAGACGTTCCAAACATCCACAGAAAAGGCAGAGAGGTTTTTTAATGCCCCAGCTCTGTCTCTGCAGCTTGCACATGTTTTCAAACATAATTTCATGCCTGCTTTCTGACAGCTCATTAAACAAAGGCCTCCTGGTACATATAGTGCCCATCTTCCTGCTGAGATTGTAACATATTTATGGTGTTTGCAGATTGCTGGCTGTTTGCTCTTCTACTTCACAGTGTCCTGCCTGCCAAATGCTTATCAGTCTAGCAGAGGTGACAGTTTTCCCCATTTGTGTAGGTAGCAATGGTCTTGTGTTTGACCCTTGGAGGCAAGAAGCAATATGATTAGAAGAAGCTCCTGCAAGCAATAGATAAAAGCAATCACACGGGGAGAGACAGCGAGGAAGAGCTCAGGGGAGGAGGCTGATGTTGTGGAAGCTGATAGCTTGCATTCAGGGAAAGTGCTGGCAGTTAGTTAGCTAGACAGCTGGTAACATCCAGACCTTGTGGGATTTCAGCTTCAGACAAAGCAAACAAGGATTCAGAAGTGTTGAGAAGCTATCTGGAGCAGCGTACAAGGGCAATCAGAGCTGCTCACTTCTAATTATCTGCCTCTTCCCTGCCATTAAACTATCATTATTATACACTCGAACCAATAAAGTTTAGTGAATTTAACACCTTCTATTTTCTTTAAACACTGGTGCCAAAACCCTGTTTTCCTTCCTAACAGAACAGATGAAGACATTTTTAAGCCAACCGGTACCATTCATCCATCTGTCCTTGGAGTGTAGCAGGGGACAGGGAGCAGGTTTCTGCTTGTACCACCACCAGCAGCTGAAGTATCTGTTCCACTTCACTAAAGTAATAAAAGGGCTAATTGTTTTGTTTTTTGTTTTAAGATAATTTTACTTTTTTTTTTTTTTTTTTTTTTTTTTTTTACTTCTTGTCGAGCCTTTCGCTTAGTCAGTATTAAAAGAAATTGCAGTAGCAGCTCAGTTCAGCTGCCAAAACCTAATCAACACAAAGGAGCCTTCGAGTAGCTGTCAGGCAGGATTATGATATTGATCCTAACTATGTGCATGTTCCAGGAAAAGGAGCATTGCTTTAACTAAAAGTCAGGGGGTGACAGACAATGAAAGACAAATATTTTACAGCTGGAAGGATGGCTCCATCCCTGCATTAGGAGAGCTGTCTAATTACATCTGAGAGAAGCAGTAGCACCTGTGCATGTTTGCTGCTATCTAACCTTGTACTCTAAGTTTCTTGTCTCATACAAATAAGCAGGTACAGCAAGTCCCAGCACAAACATAAGGGTTTGAGAAACATCCAAGCCATGAGGGAGTGAGTGTTGTTTGTGATTTAATAGGCAGCTCTCCTTGCTTGGAGTCAGTAGTGAATCAAGAGTTTTAGGACTTTCCTCTGTCAGGGAGGGTCACTTTGGGATAGAAACAAACTCAAGGCTCCATGTATTTTTCGTCATTAGTGACAATGTGACATTATTTATGATACCAGTGAAGCTGAATCCTGTGTCTGACTCCCAAATGGCAAGATAGATAACTTTCCTGGCTGGAATACAGATAAAATAAGATAGGTATCATTCCAGGCTTGACTACAGGTAAAATGAGATGGGTTGGTATTAATCAGACTAAATGCATCCTACAGTGGTCATTTAAAACAAAGCAGAGAAATCATAGCCTACGTTTTCTGAATATTGCCCCAGATCTTTCTATGCCTAAAGTTAGATAAGATGAATCCTGTCTGCAAGGACTCCAAGTCCAGTACTCCAACACAGGAAAATCAACGTCTAGCTAGCAAGTCTCATGCACTGGTAGCCTTACTGTTACGGTCATTGATGTTTTACTGTTGCTGTGTCCGGTCTGTAAAGTGCTCGAGGCAAAAGCATCATTTTCTATGGATGGGTATATCATTTAGAGAGGAACATTTCTCACTCCAGCAAGACTGTTTGCACAAGGAAATAACCTTCCTGTCTATGAGCTTGCCCCTCACATTTCAGGAAGGTAGGTTTCCATGTATGGCAATACTAGCAAACCTGCAAAGCTGAGATTGAATGAGCGAGGAGTGTCTTTCACTCAGAAGGTGATGCCTTTCCCTCAGAAGGTGATGTAGGCTTAGAATGAGTCCACATGTATGCCAGGAAACTCCCAGATACCACGTTTGTTTTTTTATCCTACCATCTATCATGGTTGGAAGAGAGTAATACCAGCAGTCTTACAATAGGTGTACATAATGGACACAACATGGCTGTTGAGGGCTAAATCTCAAACAGCTGTGAAATGAGCTAACGTATTTAGACTGCTTTTACCTTTAGTTTTAATTGCCTGGGGCAAACAAGATGTTACATTGAGTCTATCAATTCTTTTTTGTAGGCAAGATAATGTACATGTAATGTACTATAACGTACATGTAATGTAAGATAAATGTACATTTTATGTAGAGTGTAAACGACCTATAGATGCATCCTTGGACACTTCTGCCATGACCATAGTCAATGATTTCAGTGCTCTGGACTCCCCAACTGCCTCTCCTTCTCCTAGACAGCTGCATCCCCCTGTCTTCTTGGGTTCTGTCTCTTTTTGCAGCCTTTCTGGCCTAGATATTACTGTGTGAGTGATAATACATACTAAAACCAAGTAAATTTTGCCCTGAGTTGCAACCCCCCCCCCCCCCAAAGTTTAAGAGCGTAACCCAAGTTTCCAGATACTTCTGTTGGTCTCGTGGGTCTCCAGGAAAGTCACTGAGCCTCTCTGGGACTCATGGTCCCCATCTGTGGTATAACTATTATGGTTTTTACCTACTGTGCAAGAGATGGGAAGGATTTGTTCCTCAGGGTATCACAGAGAGCCTGGAAAAATGTCCTGAAGAAGTACCATGATACTGGCACTGTGCAATGCTATGCAAAAAAACAGTGCAATGTTTTGGCTCACAGGGCTGCTGAAGTGATACACTTGGTCTGTAAGACATTGAACCTTACAGAGTTTTCTGCACCTACAGACTGGTGTGCATCATGAATCCCAGTTTATTCTGCAGGACCAAGTAGGGTGGATATATTCTAAATATCTGGCCCAAGATCCTTCCTAGAGCACTGTGAGCTGTCACTGAACTGATGCTAGAGAAAATATGTTATTTTAGTGTATGTTTTTTCCCTGCGTAATGAGCTACCACATCGGTCAATTTTGTTCTCTGCAATACATCAAAGCAATGGGAGTACATTAAGAACCAAATGAGGGTCTTGGCCTCTCATCTTAGTTTTATCTCCCCCAATAATAATGAAGCTGGGTAACTTCCTAGAAAATAACAAATTGATATAAACAGCACTGGTTTGCCAGCTACTGTCATTGCTGATAGATAGTACTACAGCCTGAATGGGCTGTCCACACAGCTATTTGTCAGCACTGTCTGTGAGGAGCTATGTGATAACATACTGTGCTAAATTCACTCGTGTCTACAAAGGAATAAAAAATGGCTCATTTGAGTCAATAGATGTCACACAGAGTAAACAACAACAAAACTAGGACACAGTTACATTGCAACCTCGCCAAAAAGATATGCTTACTGCTGAAGGAGTTGCTGCTAATTTAGATACCTGGAAACCCAAATATATGCTACTAAGGTTGGTTCACTGTGGCATTACTATCTTTTTGTCAGAAGAATTAAATATATTTACTGTTTGCATGCATGCACAAAAAAGTGATTTTGCATTAATTGCTTACATTTCTATAATTTCTTGCACCATTCAAACACCATTGCAAAACCAGCAAGTATCATTCCTCTCATTGTAATCTTATTCATATCACAGGGCAAATTTGTTAATGAGTAGATATTTCTTAAAAAAAAGAAATATCTCTGGGTCGGAGTTATTAACTAAAGTCTGTTTGTTATATAACTGGTCAAAATGGCGCACATGCAACACTGGAGCTGGACAAATGAAACATATAGCTCTGCTTATGTGTATCTGGGCACTCATCACACCACATCTCTTGGCATACTTTGAGTTTCCTTTGAAAAAAGAAAAAGTAATTTATACAATAAAATATGTGCATCAAAATACCAAATTACATAATGCTGGGTATAGGACAGGAGCAACCATCATGCTCCATCAGTACTGTAGAGCTAGCTGTCAACCCCTTAAATAGAGGAAGACCTTCTGGGTGCCACAGATACAGGACAAAAGAGAAAGGTCAAGTGGGACATTTCAAGCATTTTGAGGAAGCAGAGGGTGTTATGCTCATTTTGCAGGGAAGTTCACTGCATGGGTTTCCCAAGGCAGGATGAATGACACTTCTGCACCAGTCTAGTTACAGCATAATGCTGCCAAAGGCTTTTAGGTTGCTGTTCCCCACATTCAGAGTTTATTTCTTTAGTGCTAGTACCACAGCATCTCTTTTTCCCTGAATGGTTCGTATGGGTCATCACACCATACGCATATCTTCTGAAGACAGTAAAATAAAAGTTTATTTAGGAAGTCCCTATGTATATTTAATGAACAAAGACTGCTACAGTTTTCATCCAGGCTATGGAAGGGAGCACTCCTACAGAACTCCATAGCTTAGGGAGCCCGCTGATTGACACGGCTTCTCAGAAAATCAGGCAGCCCAGGACCAAGTACAGAGAAGTGGACAAACTGGCCAAGACTGAGGTAGTGTCTTTATTGTCCCCATCTTCAGCCTCTACCTAGAAGTCCAAGTGTGACTGACATTATGACCTCAGCCAGTTGTCATGTCAGTCTTAATGGAGAATAAATGATCCAGGCCTTTTATTTTGCAGAGGCTGGGATGACAATAAATTACCGCTCTGGAAATAAATTGCTCCAGGCTACCTGGATAGCATATTTTCTCCCAGAATTAGTCTAATTCAGTTTTGTAGTACAAGACACACCACACATGGTTCATAGAGACCGAAAAAGCTGTCACACTGTGTATCGTGCTATCTTAATTGGGGGGTGGGAGACGTTTGAAGTGAAAGGCCGAAACTCGATCAGTTGTTGGATTAGGAGACTGTGAGGAGAAACAAAGAAATGACCCAGAGTAAAATGAATAGTTCAGTACTAGAAAGGTTATAGCTTGACCACACACATTCTTTAATAATGCATTTCCAACATAAACAGAGCCACAGGCACTTGGCATAGAAGACAGCTTCTCTTTTTTGCAGGTCATCAATATACCATGTTTACATTGTCAGGCTGGTCTCAACAGTGTTAAATTATAAATTAGACCCAGTGCAAGGAGAGATGTAAACACTGATCTGTATACTATATCAGCCAGAACATAGGCTGAGCAATTCATCCCTTTCAGGTAAAGGTTTTAATAGGAAGCTTGGGAAAAGCTGGAATCTGGAAAAATTTCAAAGAAAGTCTGTAAAGGTGTTTGTGTTCTAGACAGGGCATCACTTGGGAACAATTTCAGCTAAGCGCCATTTTGTAAGGATGCCCTTAGAGTAGTTTGCATGCAGTGTAGAGTAAAACTATAACTGTCTCTTAAGAACACTCTCCTGCAGCACACAATATTGACACATCAAAATGCCAGTGACAGTGATGGTGACAGGGGCAGGCTATTCTAGCTTTTTAGATTAACAGACGATGACAGTCTTCAAAATATCCAGCTGGAAAGAAAAGCAATTGCTTGGGGAATGCCAAGAAGGCCAGGCAACAAAAACATCTGGAGAAAACACAAATATTTTCTATTTGTACTCTGACCTGTAGATCACAGCACAAATCCCTTGGTCTCCCTCTCCAGCAAACTGATTGAAAAAATGAATAGAAATATTTCCTGAAAACTTACTTTAATTCTGTTGATGCTGTAGAAAAATAAATTAATAAAAATAGTCAGTTGAAACCCCGGAAATTAGAACTTTTGTAGATATTTGGGAACAGCTCTGAAGTACCAAGTTTTCATAAGATAGTGTCCCTAGGTTTCAAATAGCTCTACGCTTGCAGTACACATGCAGAAAGAGAAAAGCAGAAACCAAAATGAAGCTTCTGTGCTACATGGTGAGGAGAAAAAGGCAAGACAACTCACATGATACTAACGTCATGAATGAGCCAGCACAACTTCTTAGACACAAAACCAGTCTGTTTTCCCTCTTTGATAGCTAATGTAATCTGGGAATACAGATGCTGATGCTCTCAAAGACACCTTGAAGACTTCAAAGGTCAGTGAAGCTGTTTTATGAGTAAGAGCTGTAGCACTCAGGCTATGTCCTCACCAGGAACTTGCTTTCCAGTGATTCTCAATGGCCTCCATTTCTTCTTTTTGAAGTCTCCTTTATGAAAATCCACATATCTCTACTTCTTCAGCTCATCAGCCAAAGAACTTTGTTTTACTTATTGTGTATGAGGGCAAAAGTTATAGTGTACTTGCTGGCATCAAAGCTGAAAACCATGTAAGCCCCACGGCAGAAGCAAATAGAAGTGAACAATATCTTACACATTGTCAGGGTCCCTTCAGGGTCCCTTCACAGACCACTTGTATAATCATACAGCATTTCTGGATGTTGAGCCATCAGTGTCTGAAGTGTAACATAGGTTTTCTTTTTAAGGCTGTGACTCTGGCTGCTTAGACCTGGCATCTGCCAAGACAGGAAAGCAAATCCTCAATTCACAAGATCTCTGGTGAATTTTATTTTGGCAAAGGGAGAGAGCATTTGGTAAAGAGAACAGCAATCATGGTAACGTTTGGGGCTCATTGTTCCCATGTTAAAAAGACAGAACTGCTGTGCTTATGTCTGAACTCCTGGATCAAAATGGGAAACAGACTTTCATTCGGTGTTTCTGTTGCCAATGGGCTGTCATGAAACTTCAGCCTAAGCTGGATACACAGCCCCACAGCAGTGACACTTGTGCATCCACAAAAGTTTAGAAAACATAAGCCTCATGCTTGAAAGTCAGACTTAAAGCTGGAAAAAAAATCTAGTCCAAGCCATGAGAAGTGTCTCAGAGATATTTTCTGGGTGCAAGGCTGTCTGGCAGGAGGATGCTGAAATTACTATTGATTGTTAATACTTATTTGCATCTTAATAGGCTCCAGTCAGGATTGTACTCCTTTCTGTTATCTGATAGACACAGACATGTTAAATCACACTCCTCGTGCCAAGCTGATTACAGATATTTTATAGGATTTTAAAGTCATCATTTCATATCATGCCAGCTAAATCAAAGTAGACCTAGCTGATAGAGGAGAGGAGTATACATCTGACCAGTATTCTGAATTCTTTTTCTTTTCTTTTTTTCTTTTCTTTTCTTTTCTTTTCTTTTCTTTTCTTTTCTTTTCTTTTCTTTTCTTTTTTCTTTTTTTCTTTTTTTCTTAATCCATTTTCCTTGTGAATCACTAAATGTAAAATTCTTCAAATAACTTTTCCGATATTTTGATTTGGTGAATTTTTTGATTTATATCAGATTGTAGCCTGTTCTGTACATTTTCCTGAGATTCCTTCTCTCCCTCCCTGCCCCCCAGCTAAATCTCAGCTATACAGTGTTTGGATTGCTTATGTTTACTTTTCTTTTATTTTACCGACCACTGATACTAAAGCTAATTGGAAGGGTTTCTGGTGTGTACAGGAGGCTGGGAACACAGAGTTGTTAGTAAGCCTAATTTTGGACCCAGAGTTCATGTCCACATTTCTCTGGGAAGTTGTGCTCAAATTTCCAATTGAGGCAATTGTGGTCATTCTGCCTGTAAAGGCAAGGTTCAAAGGTGAACCCATTTTCCCCAGTGCCGGTCCTTTCCTGCCAGGAAGCTAATGCATTCAGTTGTGGTTAGAGGAAGGGTAATTGCCAGCCTTCAGGCTGTGTGGATAACCAGGGATTTGGGGCCCCAGCCTGAATTTGCATTGCAGGCTAACATACTAGGTACAGAGATACTCTTTCCTCACAGGTCAGTAGCAATTTCACTTGAAGTGGTTTGAATGTCTGTAACCATACTGATTTGCAGGGAATTGTATCTGCTTAGCACTTGTGAAGATCTGGCTTAAATAATCCCAATAATTTATCAGTGATTAATTTTTGAGCATGTAGTTTTGCCACCTGCACACGTGAAGAAGCAGACTTTGGGTGCACAGACCTGTACAGGCTTGAGGGAAGCTGGACTGTAATCCCCATGGAAATTTGTCTCACAGTAACAAGGTGGGTGAGATCTCCCAGCTGCTCAAATTGCTATTGATCCAGCTGAGAATCTGATCAAATGTATTTGTCTTTATTACCAACGTAGCGAACGGGTTGGATGGGGAGCTGATTTCATTTGCTGCTAGTCATGTTAGGGCAAATCTTACAATCCCTGAAATGAAAGTGAATTACACTTGTTCAGAGCCTGTGGACCTTTTGGAGTTTAGCCTACTGACCAATTTGTTGTAATCCTTAATAAAAAGGAGTCTAAATGAATGTCCCGTGAATACAGGAATTACTCCTTTCCCCCAGTCAGTAAGGACTAGTATCAGGCTACACTCTGCAGCAACAAAATTTCTTATCCTGTGATGAAAAGCACTCAACATCTTCCATGTAAAATAATTAAGAACAATGCAATAATAGATGAGTCCTGTGTCGTCATCTTCCAAATAAAACATTACAGACATGGCTGTAAAATTAGAGTTAGTAAATAAATTTTAGCTTTAAGAGTTTTTGAGAAACCTCATGAATGAAACACATTCCTACATGCAAAAATAGAAACTTCCAAGATCCTGAGCCTGGCAATACTTTGATAAAAATCTTTGGGCAGCAGTGGCCGGGACCCAGAGGTCACAAGCGGTTCCCCTTACATGCAGGCATCATTACTCAGTGGTGTCCATGCAGAGAGATGGTTGCATGGGGCCACCTTCCCAGAACCAGTCACCAAGCTGGAGCTGTATCAAAGCAAGGCAGGCTTGCAAATTGCCTTTCCACTATGCAGATGAGTCACTAGTGGAATTTACAGAAACACCAGTGTAAGATAGGCCTCCAACTCCTCTGAAAGGAGATCGAGTTTAAAGTCAGTGGAAATTAGGCACTCATCATCCTGCTCAGGCAATTTGGTAAAATCTCATAGCACGAACATCAGCCCCAGTGACTGTTCAGCCAGTAAATACTGATGCACCTTCAAGATGAGCCATGGAAACCTTTCTCCAGCTGAGCTGTGTTGTAGTGACCACTGCAGATGGTTTAACTACCTGCTGCTTGTCTAATGTCTAATTTTGGCAACTTTTGCAAGCAGGGCCTTGACTTGCAGCCTGGTGCAGTGACTTTCACTTTATTGTACCTCTTCAAAGAGCTTCCAGGTAAGGCCATATTGTCCAAACATTTCTTTACTTTCAATTTCTTGTTTTGCAGGTTTCTGCCAATGGCTATGTGATGAAGAGAGAGTTTTGATATTTTTTTCTTAGATCCAGCTAAGTTTCATCCTCTGTGCAGCTCTAGTTTCCAGGTGAAATCTCATAACCAGAGGGCTTCCCAGGGAGCCCATTATCACTGCTCCCTTCACAGCTGGGAGGTCACAGTGCACCCTCCCACCCAGCTGAGCTACTGCTCTCCAAATCACTCCTCCTGCCAACTCAAGAAACCAGAGAGCGTCTCCATCTCCTTTAACTACATATTAGTTATAGCCTCCACTGTAGAAATACAATGAATTTGGCATGAAATGACAAAACAGAGTTGTTTATCACTCTATAAACCCTGGAGGGCCAAATGGTTTTGACACTCAGGCAGTGGAGTGATTACAAATTGAGCCTTTGGGCTGCAGCAGTCCCAGGGCTGCTGCTCTCTCTCAGCAATACATCCTCTGCTGGTTCTTTGCTTGCCAGCTCATTGCAAGACTCTTTCTACTGTCCATTTTAGCACAGTACATGGGTTTCAGCTTGGTGGTTGGCCTCTCTCCTTCAGTCCTCCATAAACCCTGCAAACAAGAGAAGAAAGCAGCAGCAGGCAATTATACTGTTGACCCTAGGAGACCAGAGTGGCATGTCCTAAGATTGCTATTGTGCCATGAAGAGGGGTCTTCAACGTACAGATTTACAAGGAATCTTAGCACTTGTAATTCTAACATTTTCTTAGTTAATACAAATTTTCTTCATAAGACCAGAACATAAAGCTTTGATTCCTTCTGTGAAGTGTAGCTATGGCTTTTCTCCAAAACTTTGGTCAGTGGGTAAGATTTGTCCTTTTAACTATTATTGCCAAAATTAGCATTTTCTGTTCTTGAAATATAGTATGTGTAATAAAAAAGTTTAGCTGCAGATACATTTCTTCTGTGTGCCAAACCAGTGTCTTTACATTCTACCAAATCATGTTTTGTATCCAAGCAAATAATCTGAATACCTTGTCATGATAAAAAGGGGGGAAAAAAACTTCCTTATAAAGTCCTCTACAGTCACGAATATCAGGAAAGCATTCCCTCTAGCAAATCTTGTTCTTTCGGTTGTTTTTCCTGTCACACTTATGGTATTTGTTTATGCATTAGGGGCTCTTGTTAAGAAAATGGCAAATGGGTTAATGGAGAGTTCTCAAATACTTCTCTTATGTGACTGAAGTCCCTCTGGGATCGATTTAATCATTCCTACAATGAAAGCAGTACAGTCTTAAGGTTCTCCAGCTCAGATAAACATCTTTAATCACTTTCATGTTGAAATAAAAGGAGCTTGGGAATGTGAAACTTTAGTACACTTTGATTCCTGAAAAGAGAACTTAGGGACACGTTGCAGATACATATATAAATCATCTTGCTAACATTAGAGGAAGGGTTTCCTATAAGGCTTTCAGGATGCTTTAATGTAAGTAGCTCCTATTATTGCAGCTAATATATTTTGCACATGTGAGCTGCTCTTAGGATGCCGGGAATGCAGCTGTACAACTTCAGCTTCACTCTGAAGCTGAAACTGGTCATTATCGAACGTGTTGTCGCGTATCAGCCTGAAGACAAATTCTGAAGTTTAACTTAACTGGAGGCTTGCCAAGCAGTAGACTCAAGCAGTGGTCTGTTCTCTCCATGTGCAGATGGGACTCCCACCCATATTAATGGAGAAAATAATAAATACCCTAACAAACTCATAATGAGGTAGGCTGGTATTAGGCTTAATTATCCATATTGAAGCCAAGGAATGCCTATGCCAGCGGGTGCTCCTGGTAATAGGTTACATGGAATGAACCATCACAGAAAGTAACAAGGTCCTTTTTCCTTTTTAATCATAAGTATTTAATTCACCACTGGAGCTAATTAGTAGGCAAGGCCGAAGAGAGCTGTACTGCTGCTCCATGCCTTGTTTCTCCTGCTTGCACATGAATGATGCCACTAATACTGGAACCAATGTCCCATTTTGCTTGGGGGCACCACTGCTGCTGTGTACCCGCCTTCCCAGTGCGAGCTGTGGCCGCTGGAATATGGCTGCACTTCCCTGCTAAGAGGGAAAGCAGCTTGCTCAGAACACCTCTCGGTGCCTAGCTTTGTTTAACAAGCAATAAAAGAGCAGGTTTCATTGTGGGCCTTTGCAGAGGAAGAAAATGTGAGTTCTGCAGGACTGTGCCCATGACCCCTGAAGGCACAGCAGCTTTTCCAGAGCATGCTGGAGGTAGAGGGTAGGATCCTGATCCTGTGATATTCATTAAATGCAAAGTTATGAACTTATGAAATTATTAACTTCAGCAAAGAACACAGTGAATTTTTTTTTCTGCCATTAGACAGAGCCAAGAACCAAATCTCCAGCACAAAAGTGGTGCAGCATGGGCAGAACCAGGTCTTGTCCCCTTTTGTTTCAGTGCCTCATAATTTTCTTTAAATTGAAGAACAACATTAATCCATTTGAGATGTTATTCTTTCCCTGTGATAAAATAGGACTTGTTTATTTAAATATCCTGGAAAGAAAAATCACAGCCCTCCTCACACCTTCAGAAGTTTTTGTGGTTTCATTGTATCTGATTATAGCTGTACATACAGCATTCTCAGGAATTCCTTTTCATTAAACTTGTTTTTACTACATTCCTTACGTAAAGACCATGTCTGCAGACAAATAAACACAAAGACAAAACCTAGCAGGAAGTAAAAAGTCATATGAAGTTCACATTCAAGAATTTTTGTTCACCACTTCCACAGACATTTTTTTTTTTTTTTTTTTTTTAATACCTGCTATATTTTCAAGCTACAAAAGAGAAATGTTGTAAGAGAGTTATCACACAGAGCATAACCACTTGCTACCTCATACTCATTTTTAAGGTTTCCCTTTCCTTGGGAATTTCTGTTGAACTCATTTCAGTGATTGAATCTGGCCTGCTCCAGGATACAAGGGGAGTTGTTACCAAGAGGGAGAAGAAAAAAAAAAAAAAAAAAAAAAAAAAAAGCAGCTTGTTGTCTACAACATGACAAAGAAAATTAGTCACATAGGTATCATTTACTTGCTTCCTTTCATGGCTTCTAATCTTCTATTTACATGAAGTATATCCATCACATGCCCCCCAATATATTCTGCAGGTTAAGACAAACCTGGGGCATTATAACAGACACAAATCAATCAGCTCTCTAGTGTGACCTCTTGCCTACTTGATATTTACAAATTTAAAGTTCTTCCAGCCTTGAGTTCAAAACCAGAAACCTGCCCTTCTGGCTTCTCCAATTATATCTACTTTTCCTATGGCCAGTGCTGTTGAATTACTTAAATTTTAGTTTAATATATTTTACTTATTTCAGTCAGCTGATAATGCTACCGATCCTTCTGTTTTTGTGGGCAGTATTCCAGGTCTCTCATTGAGATAAACTACCCAGTCTTCAGCCTCATAGTTTATCCACTTCAGAACCAGATTATTGTCTCGTAAAACTGTTGAGATGGCACAGTTAATACTTGCTATTATTTTAGAGGCCAGAACCATAATCTTCATCATAAAGATTTAAGTCCTTTTTACATGCTTAAAGTTTTCAAACTACGGGTCATATCCTGCCATTGATTTTAACGCAAAACTTCCAGTGTTTTTTGCAGTAATTGGGTTCTTTTCTCTTGTGATTTCACACCACAGGATCAGAATGATGCAATCACATTCCTAATACAAATTTATGAACTTTGTATCATCGAATTGGTGCTATAAAACAAAATCATTTTCAGTCCAAAGGGCATGTATGTGTATATTTGACAGACCTGTGCATCATTCTGCAAGCAACCATTTTTCTTAATATCAGCCAGCGAAACAAAGTTATATGTGAGTGATGTTGCTATTATTGAACTGATGGTAAGCCCAAGCACTGTGCTGTTCCCTCCCTGAAATCATTTGATACAACAGTGGCATTCCCGTTCAAACACTACAAATCAAAAGACACAGCCTCAACTTCAAAGGGAAATTTAAATGTCCAGATGAGAGTTGAGATGAAAGGCCAGATGGAAAGACAAGTGTGCCTTGGTTTGGCTCATCAGATAAGTGTGGAACCAGGTGCGTGTTTGAATTTTCCCTCATCACAAAAATAAAATCTCCATTCTTTCTGGGGGGGTGAGATTCTGAGGACATGCAGATCTGTTGCCCAATCTATAAAAGGTCCCTGTTATTTCAATGTTCAAAAAAAACCAAAAGTTTATGGGACCTGAATACTATTTTTTCCCCTTATACCAATTACATATGTACTTTTATGTTTGTTTCCTGTTTCTCTTAAAGAAAGCAAAAATAAAGCAGACTCATGGAAAGGCACATAATTAAACATGTGAAGATGAAAGAGAGTGGAAAATTAAGCTTCCATTTGATAGTCTGTTCTGACTGAATGTCAGCTGTTCCCTAAGGCCAGAGCCCCTCATCTGGACCATTGGGAAGGTATATAAATGCATTATAATTGTCTTAGAGCTCCCCTGCATTTCCCACAGCCCTGGGCAGCTCGTCTGTCCTGCATGAGGGCAGTCTCCCTGTTTTCCTGTTGCTAACTGGCTTGGAAAAAGGAGGCAAAATAGTGTCTAAACGGTGTAATGGAATAAAAAAACCCTTAGTCCTTCTCCCTTTGCTCTGAGATATCACTAGCAAAGAGAGAGAAGATCCGAAGGTTCCCTAGAGATATGTGCCACCAGGCAGTCTCTCCTATGCAGTGAGACTGTTCCACTGTTTGACTTAAATCCTGCTATCAGCATAGCAGGATTTAAACAAAATCTTGACTAAGTCCCACTAGAAATAGGAACATCCAGGTACTGGGGTCTGTTTGAATGGGATTCACCTCCTCCAGATCTTGCTTTCTGAAGGCTGGGTGTCCACAGCTAGATCGAGGGCTTTGCTAACAGTTTTTTTTTAAGAGGTTTGGTCATTCCAGAGTGAATTCACCCCTTATAGTTTACATACCTCTATCAGGATGGAATAAATCATCTCCTGGAGATACCTAGCCCCATTCATTGACTGCAAAACGAGCTGAGATATCTAGTGTAGATAAGACACGTAGATTACATGTTATATTTAAATATAAAATAAAAATGAATTCCACACCATTTCTGCAATCAATTCATCTTCTTTTCTCAGACCTACATGTAAAAAAGAATTCTCTCATACAAGAGGAAACATTTTTTGACCTGAGATTTTTTTATATCAAGTTTTATAAATTTTAAGACCACCATAACATTTACAGTGAGCAATTTTCAGCCTGTTTCAGAGTGATGTCTCCTGTTATAATAGTGTTTTTCCTCAGAGCATGCTAGCCATGAAAACCTTAGGAGTTAGTCTCCCTGTTTTTTAGTGTTATATCATGGTCAGTAATAGATTGCAATTTATATTTCATTTCTCATTTTGAGTCTCAAGAGACTGATCCATAGATATAGAAACTCTTTTGCTGCTGAGTTGTCACTGATTCAGAACGTGTAATGCTACTTTTCACAACCTGACCCTTCCTAAACAGATTGTAACCGATGATTTTAACATTCTGGTCAAGTAAAATTTTCCACCTAGTTTCATTAAGGCCAACTTGAAGTTGAACATATGCTCATAAAAGATCATTTCCAGTTTCTTCTGTTATTACCTAGACCCCTGGCATTAGTGTACAAGCAATTAAAGAATGTATTCTCTTAATGTCCTTGGCTGTCTTGATTAATTTTGTTCTTGACATATTAATTTTTGTGCTAAATGAATGTTCATTTGTCCCATCTTTTTGTTCTCCCCTTTTGTTCTTAATTTAGTGCTCCCTTGTCCGGGTTAAGCAGACTGCACTGGGAAGATTGCTGCTGCTGCTGCTGAGGTGGAAGCCATCCAAATTATACTGATCCCTTCCTGTTGAAGTGGAGCCCCGAAGACAAGGGCTCCTTTACACAATTTGTGTGTGCATTGGTTCACTTTAGGATAGCTCATTATTGGCTGTTTTGCCCACAGGATATGAAGGTTCTCCAGTAAAATAACCTGGGTATTTGTTTCCTCATGATTGTCCCAAACTAGGCAACAAGTTGCTGGTTTTTACTGTGTGGGAGTCATGCCCATACCTTAAGACTGGGAGTGGAAAGTCAGCGACATTTTCAATAAATGTGGCTTTGCAGTTCAGTGTGAAGCACAGTGGTAGCAGATCCCATTCACTCAGAGCTCAGAGTGCACTTGGATTAGACTGATTTCAACTGAGTTCTTTTGGTTGCTTCTGGCTGGTGATCTGACCTTTTCCATTTGGCTCTGCCATAATTTAGAATGGTGCAAATTGAGAGTCTTCCAGACAAAACCTGTGCAGTTACTCAAGTGCACACCTCGCCTTAGCAGGAGGAACAGCGAGTTTTTACTCCCCAAAATAATTTTGTCTTAATTTGTTGTTGCAGGACAGTTGGTCAGCATAATTTCTCCAAAAGAGCTCACCTGAGCAGCGTGGCGTGCCATGTGGGCTGCTCTTCATCACGCAAGAGCTGACAACTCAGGAGGTCAGAAGAACGTGCCAGGTATCAGCCAAGCTGACTGCAGAACACATTCAAGACTTCTCAGCCATGCCAGGACTCAGCGTGGGCCACCACTTCCAGTGGAGAAGGAAGGGAAAAGGTACAAACACATCTGGGCTGGGTGCCCAGCATAGGTCTTGCAGGAGGAAGCTTCCTCCCACTGCCTCTAGCTGGGACAGGAGGCGCGGAGGGACAATGTTGGTGTGCCAGGAGGTACTTGGCTCCCTGCCTCCACTCCTGCGTGTGAGCAGTGGCTGCCCCCTCACACATCCCAAACCCGCTCCTGGCAGGGCCACCAGCCCAGCCTCCGGCCCTCTGGCAAAGGCCAGGTGGAGCAGGATGTGAGCTCATTTTCTCCCTGAGCTGAGCAGCTGCTTACCCTGGCTGCATTCAAACCTGGCCTTGCTCTTCAGGCTGTAAATATAGTTTTCCTAAAGAGCATTGGCCAAGGCTTCTTCTGCCTAAGACCACGCAGTTATTTTGTTGGCCAGGTGGCATATCTCAGTCCTTTCGGTGTGCAGAGGTAAGCTGGGGTTTAAATTTTAAGAGATCCTTACTCAAAACCCACAAACATCAAGGACCTTGCCTCAGATCCCCCATGAAACACTCACAGAGACTGAATTTGTGCTCACCTTTGTCCAAAGCAGTGAGTGGGGCAAATGGGTTTAACTGAAATGCTCATTATCAGGAGGGAGGAGAAGGAGGGGACAATAACACCAGTTTGGAAAGCCTGGACATGCCACAGTGAGCAGCTCTTGGAGAGCCTTTGCAAGACAAATTGTCCTAGTGAGCATTCTGAAGGTGAAATATAGAATTAAATGGACAGAAAATCATCAGTACAGTGATATTTTAGCACAGAACTGGAGGGATGAACAGTTTGCTGTTCATAGTTGAATAGCTGAATTTCTTAAAAATCTAGAATGAAATTAAAATCACAAGGTCAAGAATAAAAATAATGTGTCATTTCCCTGTAATTAGAAAGGATATTTATAGATAAGAATATTTTCTTAATCACAGCTCCAGCTGATGCCAAAAGAAAAAGTAACGTGACAGGAAGTTAATGCTGGAAATTAACTCCAAGAATACATGAATATAAAAATAAATTTCATCTTGCTGTCAGTTAGATTTCATTGTATTTCAGGCATGGATAAACAAGGTCATCTCTGTAAGCCCTGATTCTGGCTTCTTTGTCTCAGACAACCTCTATTACAAATAATTCCCTGCATTTTAGTCTTGTGAACCATTACTTTTAATAATGGGAGAGAATGGATAGCTCAGGTGATTAAGTGATATTGAGTTTTTCAGTTATATAGTGGCAAAATACAAAGATGATGACGAGAGTAAGGCTTGAATACATACATTACTATTGTATTCTTTTTTATTAGAGAAAACTTTAGGGCCTGTTTCAGCCTTTAGGTAGCTAAAAATTCAAAGTGATTATCTCCTTTAGTTTTTGAACTCACTGCAAAATACCCTCCATATTTCCCCTCAGGCCTTTAGAGAAAGAATTTCAAGAGACACGGTTTTCTCTTTGAAGAGCTTTAATGTTCCTTTTTCACTGGCAAGACGCAGAGCGAATGAAAGGGCCCAAAATGCCGGCTCCTGAAATGATCCATTTAGTTCAGTTCCCAGCCACTCCATCCCTTTAGTGAATTGCTGTTTAGAAAGGCATCTTTCAGCTGCTGCAGATGTGCTGCTCTGTCAATTATCAGTCTTAAATGGTAGGGCTTACACATTTTTGTCTCCAGCAAATTCTACTATAAACTTCTTTACCTCTTCCTTAATGGCTTCCTAATGTATCTTAGTGAAAGATGGATATCCCATACTCTCTTTTAAACACCTCATTCCTTAGATATTTTATCTTGACAGTTCTGCCTTCCCCAGCTGGCAATCTCCCAAACACAGAAGCACATTTCTGTCTCTTGTAGGTCTACCATGACTAAATGTTATCGTGGCAATTTTATACTTGAGGTTATCATCGCGCAGCACTGTAGCTGCTGCTTGTCTCTTTCTTCTATAGAGCACAGGAGCGGCAGTAGGGAGGAGAGATTTATAATGCTATAGTATAGAAAACAAGAGCCTGCAACTCAATATTAAATTAGCACTCATTAAAAAGCTCACCTCAGGTTGGCTTACCAACACAGAGCAACTGCTGCCCTGTGCCATGGCAGATGTTGCAGATGGGGTGCTCTGTGCAAGTGCATGCTGCATCAGATGTTATTCAGTGCTGGCAGAAATACTGGTAACCTCTGCATTTACCTGCTTTTTAAGAGAAACTAGTCACCATTCCTCACTCGTGCAAAGCAGCAGTTAGAAAAATCCTTCAAGAAAGATATGCACTGAGGGTTACCATCTGTAGGAGTAACATACATCGATGCTTATTCCATGTAGCTGAGTATGCATTAATTTTGCAAAAATTAGGAGAGTGGGATGAAAATCTGTTCTCAGTTCCAGTCACTGGAATTTTATACAGAGCAATTTCTGCACATGCTTTTAAAAATGTGTACTTAAAGAAATGTATGCCAGTGGGCACTACAGTATGTGAACTCGACCCTCAGTGTAACCTTATAGCCCTTTTGCTAAGCCTGAACTTTTTAACTCAAGGTTCATTGGATATTTGAAGAATGGCTTGTTTTGGAGATTGTTTTTTTTCATTTTCAAAGTGATTATGATAAAATCAATATTTTATTAGTACTGTGAGAGTGATATACAGTACTTACAGAAGGCTGGACTTAGCAATTTCTCCCTCGTAGCAATATCTTCTGTGTAGCACCTATAGCTGACTTCTCATCTACATTTTTAAGTAAACCAAATAGAAATGCAAAATGTGTTTATTAACAGTATTGCAAATGCACATAGCAAAAGCCTGGACTAGATGAAAAACAGACTTAAAAAGTAAACCTGTGCTGCTACAGAAAATGTAATTTAGACCCATAATGGGTCTGTTGGCCCATAATGAGAGGTACAAGCCTATGAGGGGGAGAATGTTGAGATCAGTGCTGCTCAGGGAGATGTGCTTCAACTCTGAAATGCTGACAGTTTAGAAAAATTTCATTTTTCATCATGAGTGCCAAGTTTTAAAGTTTTCAATTTTAGCTTTCATCAAGAAATCAAATCATCGTCCTACCTTTTTTTTTTTTTTTTCTGAAAAAGACCTCAGGTTTTTGAGTGCTCCACTGGACGAAATACTAGACATTTCTCAAGTTTATTTTTCCATGTCTCCATTATTGAGAGGAGGGATAAAGCAGCTACCTAACACCTACATGACCATTCTCTTATTCTACTATATCTCTCAATAGGAACCCTCATCCTATGACCACACTGTCTGGCAAAGGCAACCAGTTTCCTATACTTATACTAGCTGGATACATATACCACATTTAATATGAATATGTTGCACTCCTGCCATGTCATACATGCCTATAATTTCATAGAAGCAAAGGCTTTTCTTCCCTCATGTTCCAAGAAACTTATACAGCTTTCATGTACAGTCGCACCACTGGAAAAGTCAGAAAGTATCTTCTGTGTATATAGACATACACGAGAAAGGAGAGCTATTTCCCCTCAGAGAGAATGTGAAATAGCCCACCCAGCTAAAGAAAATAAGAGATATATTTTTGAACCTATGCTGAGTTTCAAAATATAGCTGGGAGTTTCAGAAAGCTTATTTACTTATATAGTCCTAAATCCCAAGCTTGAATCATCCAAGGCACATGTGTTTAAGGCATTATTTACGAACAGGCATTTCACAGAATTGAAATCAGATACAAAGATAAGAGGGAAACTATTGCTGCTTTTGAAATATTTTGCATTTTCTCTGATGAGTTTGGCTACAAATGATGCAGTCCAGTTTTACATACCCTCACTCCACACATCACATAAATGGCTGAGCTGGAGACTCCTGCTTACATGGCAAAGCAGTGGGAAGGAATGGCAGGGGCTTGGTTTGAAAAGGCAGGACTCCTGGCTGCTCGGAGGGAAACGCCTCCCCCACCTTGCCAGAAAAAGGAATTCAGCAGCTGGGGATGGGGAATGAATCAATTGCCAGAAATTAGGCCGCCAACTTGCTTCCCCATGTTCTTTCTCATTATTGCTCAAATAACCATTTGTACTCACACCAGATGCTTGTTAATCAAGGCCAATTAGGCTATTTTGCTCAGAAAATTTCCAACTGGCAAGACAAATAGTTCAAATAGCACAGAGGTCAACCAAAGCGGGAGCACTGGTGACAGCTTCATGTGTGCTTAGCCAAATAGAAAGCAGACATGGCAAGGGCATGCATGTACTGTTCCCAGGTGGATTGCATTGTGTGTTTACCCCAGGGTAATAAGTTGTACTTGCCCTGGTCAGTCGGATAGTTCAGACAGCAGTTCAGGTGTTTGTCTGTGCATTGACTTAGACTAATATCATATGCTGAGTTCCCCGTCTATGTTGCCCAAAATGTCAAGGTGAATAAGGCTTAAAGGTAATAATATTAACCAAGATCTTCAGGGGTGCTTTCTCAAAGGGGTACCCGGAGAAAAAGGTCAGGCCAGCCACTGCGGCAAGCCGTCCATCTGCGCCTTGCTGGGGGATTTCTCTCTCCCCTTTTGAAATCCCATGGCAACAATCCAACAACCTGACAGCTTTAAATCTTCTCCTGCATATGTCAAGGCAGGTTGGGAAGCCAGCAGGCTTGCTGTACTGCTCAGGATTTCTAAAATTCGTTTTTCGAGTGGCATATGGTAATGGAAAGTAATGTGATCAGCAGATACTGCTCTGCATATACATCATGGCAAGAGGGGGCACAGAAACACAAGGACCCCCAAAACGGGGCAACCGCTAAACACGCTTTGGAGAAAAAATTGATATTTAAAAAATACAAAAAAATTTTTTTTTTTTCTAAATATTTTTTTTTTTTTTTTTTTTTTTTTTTTTTTTCCAGAAGAGCTCGCTCTGAGAAAAGGAAGGCCAGAGATTTTTTACAGACTTTCTCAGTTTCCTACCTGGTACAAACACGTGGTGTGAAAAAGTTTTAGGAGGGTGGGGGAGAGCTGTGCAAACACAGACATAAACCACATCATTATCCCTGTTTTTACTTGAAATTGCCAATAATGAGAGTAATTCTCTCAGAATTCATCAGTGAGTTTCAATTTCATACACTCACAATATATTCATGCTTGAAAATTACTTTTGGCTGATAAAAGGATGTTAATACCTTATTTTATCACACTGTGCATTTTCTATTACATTAAATCAATAGAGCCATACATGACAATCGCAGTTAATACCAATTTAACTCACAGGTACTTAAGTCTTTTCTTTTGGTTGATGTAAGCTCACTAATGCACCTCTGTTTTGGCCTAAGGCCCCCTCCCCTGCTTTGTGGAGAGATTTAATTCATTGTTTATGTCTGTGTATTCTTATGCCCTTGTTTTCAGCACAACAAAAAATTTCTTTCCTAAGCAGGCCAAGACCACCCAAAGCAATTTCATTCAAGAACTGGGCTGTCTTCAAACATCAGTGGCCTCTCAAGATAAAAGGTCAGCATGTTAATTCACCACAGCCCAGACCTCAGATCTCTCCCCTTCTAGAAATGGAAGGCATTTTTAAGAAAACCGCCTGTGTGTATATTTTTTGCATTTTTGTCCAACAGGATTGTTTGGACAGGACTGTCAGAGGCTTTGCGAGCATGCAGGCCACGAAGCAAAGGTGTGCTGTCATGTTGCTCACCGGAGGTGCCAGGGCATTACTCCTGCTCCTGTGCCCAGGCTGGCACCCTGTGCCTCGTGGTGTACTCCCAGGGATACTCACGTGCCTGGGCCATTTGTCACCCCCACACTGGCAGCTCCTGATGGCACAGGAAGGGGTGAGGGACAGCCTGGGTAAAGGGGAGCTGATGGTGAAAACAGGCTTCCTCCCCCCTGGAAGGAAGCACATGGGCCACTCAGCATTTTGAAACATATCCTGAACGCTGGCTGCAGGGAAGCAGCTGTAAAATTGGAGCTGTCAAGCAGTGGAGCCTTATAAAGAGGCACTACAGCAGGCCACCACCTGGGAAGTTCCCCTGTCCAGCCACTGCAGGAGCATCCTCAACAGGGTGCTAGAGAGGGGAGAGAAGGGGGAAATGGGTTGCATGTCTGTATCCCCACTCTGTCCTCATCAGGATACCCAGGAAAATGTCCCTGTGCATGAGTTACCGGTGATGCAGCAGCTCCCTGCCTCCTTCCTGCATCTATGGCACCCAGAGAGGGGCCAAAGGCTGAGCCAAGATGCAGGCAGGAGGAAAACTGAGCAGACAAAGAGGAGTTAAAATATATTGTGTCTCTGCTGCTGATTTATCTGCTTATTCAAGGGAAAGGAATGAATATTCAGAAGTGGCTTCTAGAGGTGATTGCCCCGCCACATGTGCATAGGCACGTGTATTTGCATGAGCTTGTATTTACCAATGGACTCACCCCAGGGAGGCTGGTGGTAAAACAACTGCTATCTCATTATGGATGTAAACTGAAGAATGTGCAGATTAGTTCCCAGAATATAGCTTGTAAAGCATAGATATCCATACGTATAACAATTCTGTTAGAGATAAAAGTAGAGTCCATATGTTGCAAGGAGTAAATAATCCCTTCCAAAATGCAACAATATGTAGAACACACAGCTGAGCGCTCATTGAAGATGACTTTCGGAAGATTTATCTTTAGCTACTTTTTTCACCATAGTCTTTAAGTGCCATAGCATTAAATCTTAAATTACTATGTGCAGCATTCCTGTGTTTTTCACTCCGTTTCCTTTTTTGGGGGAGGTTCCGGCTGTATGAACCACTTACATATTATCACAAGTGTATCATCATGTGTTTTGCAGGAATTGGGTTAAGAAAGACAAATTAATGTTTCAGCATTGCAAGCAATGTGCTCTATTGAACTTTTTGCCAAACCTTCTTCTTACAGTATAGATGTAATTTTGGACCCTAGTTAAAAAAAAAAAATAAATAAATAAATAAAAAAAAAAGTGTTTTGTTTTGTTTTATTTTGTTTTGTTTTTTGTAGAATTAATGAATGCATAAAAATGCACTTATTTCCAAATTCAGTCATATGACCAAAAAGATCCACTGTAAAATTTCCTATATATTTCATATGAGAACAGCATTTTATTTACTTTTTCGTGAAATAAATTTGAAGTTTATTCACAGAATTAGAAATTAATGTAATCTCAGTGAGAGAGAGGGAGAGGAAAAAAGTGAAGTACATCTAAACTCCCTTAAAGCTGGGAAGACTGTAATTTAATCTTGTAATCTGATAAACCAAGACAAATGAGGCAATTGGCAAATAGGTATTTTAATGACAATACCTCTAGAAACCCCCACAAATAACAAACACATGCCAGATCTGAAAGACACATTCATTTCAAAGCACTGATTTAAGAAAAGCTGGTCTGTATGTGACTGACTGAATTACCACCATATTTCTGTGCTGTGTGTATGCAGTATTTTCAATTTCAGACCAGGAGCATTGCCTTTAAAAATGGCAAAGGCAATATCCTAGCATAATCACAGCAGAAAGACAGTTTCTATTACATGCCAGAGTCATTAACCTCATAATTTTTTCATGGTTGTAAGTTAACCCCTGCAAGCATTTGCTTTCAGCAGCTGCTACATATTAAAACTTTGAATTTGACTAACCCTGTGAGGAGTTTCATCTTATAGCAGGCAGATTTCTACGTCTAGCTTGGAGTCAGCATTTTATGAAACAGTTCCTATTGTTATGAAAATGTTTCACTGCCTTTTTGTTAGGTGCTTTTCTTTCTATACCCGGCTGCTGCTGTCTTTGCATTTTTCTGTTCAAAGGTCAGGTCAAAGGTACTGAATGGTTGACCATGGCTATGTGGAGTGTAAGTGAACCCAAGAATGGCCTTTCTGATTGATCATCTATTTAAACAGTGAGAGTGTTATGCCTTTGGATTAAAACGTAACCCAGGGCGCTGGAAAACTGGAGCTACTGGCTGTTTGGGAAATATGCATAGAGGACTTTCTATTGCTCGCCACGTTTGATGTGGACCTGAAATTCCATGTGAGTCTTTCAGGTCTTCTTCCCATAACCTCTGTGAATATCTTTCCCTTTGCTTCTTCTCTTGCACACATCTCATTATAAGATGATGTCTTTAATACAGTGCATCGGTAAGGATTTACTGTATCTGCATAAAGAAAAAGTTAAATGTGAAACACTTTTCAACACTACCTCCTAATTTAAGGCAATTAAAAACAAAAATTAAAAACAAAATACCCCACAGCCACCTCTAGTCTTTCCCTGAACTAAGGTTTTACTGAAGAAATTGGCTTGAATCTGGTTTGAGAGTTTGCAAAATTTTCATAGGTATGGCATAACATTCTTTTCAGAAACTCGTCCTTGTCAAAAATAAATATATTCCACATTTTATGCATGTGAGAATAGCTGCTCTTAATTTTTGCTCTTGAGATTTAATATAGCACATTGCAGCATATGTAAAACAAAGGCAAAATTTGATATACCCTGAGAACATCAAGCAGAATAAAGATCTCTGCTAATGTTCACTCCCACCTTCTGCTGTATCATTACTTCTGCAGTTAAGCAGTTATAAAATAGCATCCGTGACACTAGTACCTATGCTTGTGCATTACAATATCACATAATGAAACCTACTTTGATGTAGCAACTGCTGTTTTGAACAGTTTCTTTTACTTCTGAAGACAGAATGGAGTCATTACCACCAGGCAGAGCATCATTTTCAAATTATTAATTTCAAAAGCTAAAGATGTCTCCAGCCTATTCCAAGCAGCTGGGTCTGGGACACAGTGAGCTAACATGGCATTTCTCACAGACTCTGTTGACATTTCTTTTTAACAGCCAATATGACATCCCTAGCTCAACAAACCTTATACTGAATACTAAAACAAAATGGATTGGATCCTGGTAGAGGGAGGGGGCACCTGTGTCTCTTGTTGAAGTCAAGCCATGAAGAAGTACCGAATCTTTAATCCTGTTATCACTTTTATCCTGTTTCCAGCATCACAGCTTTACTACTAAGGAGACTCCAGGTTGTGGATTAACAGCTGTATGTGTTGAGGGTGCCATTTATGCCACAGTAGCTGTTTAAGATAACAGGTCTCCATTCTCTGTCAAAAATCATGCTGGATGACCACATCCATCATATTTCAAAGTCCTTGTGACATTGCAAGAAGCATGACATGTCTTTCTGGTTGAGTGACATTTCAAGTTGCTTTTTCATACCAAATAGAAGACTCTACACAGCACGAGGGGTTGGAGGGTTGGGCTGTATATATTTATGAACAGCGAGGGCATCTCTGAAAGATAACTAGCATTATTTTATTGCTTGGGTTTTATGACTCAGATGACTCTCCTACCTAAGCAGGCTGTGGCCATACTTTGGATTGGCATCTACAAGTCATCACTTGCTTCCAGTCAGCTCCTGGCATTAGTACCTACTGGACAATTATTCTGAAGAATTTCAGACAAGAACTTTAATCAAAATTCATCTTGCCATAGCACAAGTAGTTAGCTGGGACTGAACTGGAAGAGCAGTTTCCCCAAGAGGGGGAGTTTGTGGAAGGAGGAAGTCTCAGTGAGATTCACCTGGACTGAGACCTGCAGCCTGTGAGGTACCTGTGCCACACACCAACTGCTGAGAACAGCTGCCTGTGTTTGTTTTTTACCATGGGTGTACTGGGTAGGTGCATGTTTTGAGGACAGTGCACTTTCTCCAGAGGCTACCTCCTCAGGCATAGTTAGGAAATGCTTTCCAAGCCCTCCTCTCAGGCTTTCTCCAAGCTCTCTTTTGCATCCAAAGAAGTGCAGAGGGTACTTGCTGCAAAAGCACTGCAGGTAGCAGCCCCTTCTTTCTGCACGTACATGGGCATTGGCTGGTCTGACAGTTCAGAGCAAGGAAGACCTGTGGGACCAGGACTGAGTTCTTGGTGCTTCAGAGACTCAAGGGATATCACTGTGACATTAGAATAAACTTTCATTCCAAAGATTCTTTGGATGAAGAAAGAGTTGTGAAGTTGGTGTTCATTAATTTTAGGTCTGAATATAACTATGACTTGATCTTTGGGTTTTTCTGTGTTGCCCACGTGCTGCTGCTGGGGATAAAGTAAAACTGTAGTTTTATTATTAAAAGACCATAATCTCAAAGAGAAAGGGACATTGCCAGCTGCAGTCTGTGTCTACCTAGTAATCTGAGGTTGAAAAAGCCTATAAGTGGTACAGTAAATAGAGCATATTACATAATACATTCACTTTTTTTGACATTCTTCTGGACAAAACATGGCATAATTCACAAATGGCTTAATGTTCTTGGTCACTTAGGATAAAAAGGCAAAGAAAACCCTTTCTCAGCTTCAAGGCAGGCTGACTCCCAGTATTAGTGCCTCATTTGCCCTGGCTAAAGATAAATTACACCATTATGCTGCACGTCCTCTGCCCTCTGGCAGGGGATTAAGTAACTTCAGCTTGGGTGCACCACCAGTCATCCATGTGCGCTTCTGCACCACGGCTCGAACGTTCTTCTTATGCCAGCTCTGTATGTGCATGTGTAGCTATTAGGCTAGGTCGTGGCCCCATTATGCTAGATGATATACATGTACATCATTAGAGACAACCCCAACTGAGACTGCTCAGCCGCCCTACCTGCGCTGCTTGTAACAGCTCACACAGCCAAATGTGTTCCCCAGATGTGCGCCCCAGGACCAGGCGCTGCAGAAATGTCCCATCCAGCCACCCTCAACAGGACTAATCGCATGCTTTCCTTAAAGCATGTGCTTAAATACTTTCCTGGGCAAGGGCCAGCATAAGCTGCGTCTTGCCGGACTGACTTAAACCCACGCGGCTCCAAATATATGTGCAAGGGTTCTGCAGAGGTAAATCAAACCTCCAGGCTTGGATACAAAGTTAGCTCCGTTTTCCTCTCACCAGCCAGATGAATCCCATGGAAGAAACAGAAATCTATGGGATTTTCCGCCCATGGCATTTTGCCCAGATAAGCCCTTCTTAAATCCCAGTGTGCCTGTGGCTGACAGAGATGCAGTTAGAGCTGGACCCCAAAACTTTGGCAGGCTATCACTCCCTCAAGATATGCAGTTTCATCAAATATTAAATGTTTCACAAAACTCATCTGAGTTGGCAAAAATAAGATTTTGGAAGAGAAAGAGGAAATATTTTTTATACTATGTTTTCAACATTTTACATGAGATTTTTGATGTCTCAATTTGGAAAAAAAAAAAAATCTTTTCAATATGAATTTTATAAGTATCACAGTTCAAAATTCAGAACGTCTGATCCATGATAAATACAGCTACTTCAGGGTGAGAAAGGAATCTCTTTCAGCATGAAGGATACCATAATTCAATTTACCTAGGGAAAGTCAGACAGGGTCTCATTTAGATATAATTTAATCATTTTGTCATACATATTCAGAGTGCATACACTCCAGAGAGTGTATTCCTAGAGGCAGCTGATTCACTCACTCACTTCCAGGGCTTGCAGGTGCCTGGTTCCCTCTCACCTCTGTCTAGAGGAAACTCTTTCATGCAGAGACCCTGGGAGCCCTGATAACTCTAGCACAAGCCAAGGGCTTAACAGTGTCCAGACACTCAGCTGCAGAGCTGAACCAACCTTCCCAGGGATTTCTAAAACTCCCAGGGCTTCCAAGGAGCACGAACCCCCCCAGGGCTCCTGTCCGGTTTGAAAGGAGCTGCATCACGCAGAAACTCTGCAGTTCTCTGACGCTTCAGTGTCCCATCAGCCAAGCCAACAAACTAGTGGGAAACCAGCCTGTAGCGGAGGTCCTCTCTCGGTGACACCTGTCTGGGAAATAGCTTGCTTTTGCTTCCAAGGAGCACAAACCCCCCCAGGGCTCCTGTCTTGTTTGAAAGGAGATGCATCACGCAGAAACTCTGCAGTTCTCTGACGCTTCAGTGTCCCGTCAGCCAAGCCAACAAACTAGTGGGAAACCAGCCTGTAGTGGAGGTCCTCTCCCGGTGACACCTGTCTGGGAAATAGCTTGGTTTCACCGAGCATCTTCACGTTGAGTTTCTTCCTTATGAACATTTGTCCACTTCACAAATATCTCATCCAGCATTAACTGTTTCAAGGCTGTTTAAAAAAAAAAAAAAAAAAAGGAAAAAAAAAAAAAAAAGATTATTGATCTGGCTGAAAACATGGTTTTGTTTTGCTTTTCTCTTATTTCAAAGACAACTCACGCATTTGGGGGTGGGGGAGGAGGCAATTGCAATCTGAGCGGAAGACAAAGGTCAAAGTCTCAAAATCCTTTGCCAAATGGAACTGCTGCCCTGAATACAGCTTTAATCACAGTAGGACAATGTTCTTCTCTATTGTACCTTAGTGGGAGACCTCTGCTGGCGCAAACAAAATAGATTCTCCTCAAAGAATGAAATTAGATGACAATGTAGATATTGTCTTTGAATGACCTCCAGAAAAATCAGGAAGTGAATACCAAACTTGGTTTGAAATGTACTTATTGTGCAGACTGGGAAAAAAAATAAAAATCAGATGATATATCCTGATTATACAATTCACCAGCATAAAGTGAAACAAAAAATAGGAAATAACACGCAATCAACCCTATTTGTAGGTCTACAGAGTATTTTCAGTTTTTATCAAACACTGAAGAAAATGCATACCAGCAGTGTACAGAAGTATTTCTGCAAATCTAGCTGTGAAATATTGTAAAAGCCTGGTCTAATGGAATTAGAATTGCTTTTCCTTTTCAAAATGGTGTCACCTTTTTTTATTTTTTTTTTTTTTTTTTTTTTTTGGTAGTATCCTAATCACCTTTCTGTGATTATTTTTATTTTCATCAGCATTTTGTTGTCAGACATTAGAGTCTTTTCTCTCTATTGCAATGCTTTCAGACCATTACCTTTATCCTCATCCTTTTATATCTGAAATTGTTAAACGTGGGTTTTTAAAGGCTAGTGTTGCTGCATACTTTCTTTTTTCAAAGCCTGGCTAGATGTGGGCACTGATCTAATGGTTCAATAGTGTCTTCTGTTGACTTTTTGTCCTAAAGGGAAAAAAAAAATCTGCCTTTTGGGAACATAAAGCATCTCATCAGAGCTGTGTCCTCAAACTTTAGTGAGAAAATTTAGGAACAAAAGCACGATTTGTGAAATGCATCTGTAAAAGCATGAAGCTTTTTTTTTTTTTGTCTACTATTTTTTTTCCCATTGGACTTAAGGAATTCTTTTCTAATTTAAGTAAGCAATATCACTATCTCTGCTCTGCAGACTTGTTGACTTACTACAGTTTTATCATGTTTTTTTGTTTGTTTGTTTGTTTTTGTTTTTGTTTTTCTTCTTCTTTAATTCTTGGATTAATTATACCACCACATTTCAGAAGGGCACAGCCTATTTTCAAAAATAAGTTTTTGTTTCCCTAAAAAACTCAGTTGTGAGAATACATGGGGCAAAGGGCTGTTTCCATTAGCAGCTCAGGGCTATAAGAATAATAGCAGTGATGATAATGATGAGGCAAATGAAATACATCAGGTCTCTAAGAGGAAAACTTCTGAAAATATAAATGAAAGTGCATACAGTTGACTTTTAATTAGCAGAAGGGCACAAAATGATCAGTAAATTTCATTGCCAGAATGCAATAAGAAATTGTTCTCTTCTGGCTAGTGCTCCAAATTTTCCTGAAGTCAAAACCAGGGGCTCACTGATGAGGTCCTTGCATTGCTGTGGGTGTCTCTGTGATTTCATGAGTGGAATGAGAACAAGCCCAGACAGCAGAAAGGGATGGTCCTGTCCACAAGTGCCCACCAGAAGAAGCCTGTGGTTCTTGTGTCCTGGGTGCTATGGAGGCAGTGCTACACTTAGGATGCACAGCTCTTGGCTGGTTCAACAGGTTGACATGATTGCAGCTAAACCCAAGGACTCTTGGTGCAACTTGCCTCCCAGGTGTCTCTCCCTAAAGGCACAGATACCCTGAGCCCCTTGCCTGATGCTAGAATAGACCTCACCTCCCTGACCCACTGAGCTAGTACCTGCCCCACCTGTGGGTCCAAGACATAGGAAGGTGTAAGAATAGCATGTAAGTCCTGCATATGAGCTGCCTGCACTTCAGAAGTAACAAGAAATGCAACTAGTGCTGCTAGGCCCCATGGTAATGTTAATTACTCTAAAGCAGCAGCATCTGGCCCCATTTCTGCTGGGTGACTGTTAGCACAGGACTTTATGTATAGACAGATAACCACATAGACCTATCTCCCTTTTACTATCTGTTGGTTTTCTATGTATCTGTAGAGTACTTTATTCTGGAACATTTCTGTGCAAATAGTTACTGCCAGAGCAACTCTGAAACCTAATGGTTACAGGAGATCTGGGCATCCATAGAGGTAGGGGAGTCACCAGAAGATTTGGGCTGCATGTTTTTTACATGGTTGGATCTTCACAATACAAATTTCCTATTTACTTTAATCTTTGGGGCATAAGGTGACAGAGATATTTTGCCATATTTGCAGACATACCAGCTTGAGATTTGCTTAGGGCTTCTCTTGGCAGTTACTCCCACTTGATCCAGCTTTAAAGAAGCACCTAGTTAGTCAAGCTGAAAAGTCAAGTATATCTTAATATGATATTCACCTCATCAATCCAATGTGGACTATTAGCCATATTTGCTGATGTGCAAGTAAAAAGAGAAATATCAAGACAGAGGACAAAACACTGATATTAGTTTATGAATTTTTATTATTTATTATTATTATGATCATTTACAAGCCAAATAGAGCACAACCTTGAGAAGATTACATTCAAAGAAGAAATAATGCAGTAGCTGAAAGTTCAGCTTGAGGTAATATGGTGGGCTGGAATAACTGAACTTGTTTCTCTAGACTAGAAAAACTTGCCCCAAAAGACAGATTATCAGCAAGGTGCCTATGTCTATACCGGCATAGGCTGGGTCTGGTGAGAGTAGACCTGCAGACATAGCAAGCAGAAGACAGGCACATTCAAGTCCTTCCAACATATTTCTCTCCTTCCCCCCTTGCCCTTTTAACATTCACTCCTCATGGGAAGGAGATAACTCAATGACACAGCTACTACGTAAAGCAGGAGTAATATAGTGCCCATACATTATCCTATATTGATTTTCTTCCCTATCAGCAGCGTTGGCAATATTTCTGCTACCAGGATGAATGTTACAGTCTTTCTGTCCTGTTCACTAACAGTATATATTCCTGCATTCTCTCTACTGTGGTGCCTGATTGGATTAGTCCTTTGTAAAGTGTATTGATCAAGGCCTGCCGGAGCCTCAGGCTTCTAATATCTCTCCTAAAGAAGCTCATGATCAGGTCATCCTGGCTTCACATAACTCTAAACACGCAGGAGGATCTACAGCAGAAAAACAAAAATCTAGAACCCAAACCATTACCTTTCTCTGGAATTAAAGCATTCATTTGCTGATTTTAAACACTACTTGGAATGAGAGAATATTTCCCAAAGTCTGATCAGGAAAGCTGAGGGTTAAAAGCTGCAGCAAGCAGAAACTGTGCAGGCTGCCAATTATTTCCAGCTGAGATTCCTATGTAAGAAAAAGGTCTGGTAGGCAAATAGGTATTGGTGTATTTGGAAGAGGGAGAAAGTTTCTCTTCCCAGGAGCTGGTGATTAGTCTAATATCTGTTTGGACTCATGGTTGAGCTGAGTCTGCCAGAAAAAGGGGAAGACAGTTTGAGCGAATTATTTATCCTGAAACCCATTTCTGAAACCTTGAGGGATATTTTTCTGAACTTTGTACCAATATTATAGTACTCTTAGGAGTTTAGAGAAACTGAAAAAGTTGCTCTCATGTTAACTGAGAAGATTAGGCTGTTTCGTCTGAGAGATCTTCTAGAGAGGGAAGGCAAGAAAGTTAATCGGAAGCAGGTTGTCCAAAAAAAATGCCAAAATGGTGGGCCTGATCTCAGTTGTTAGATTATACCATGATGAGGAAAATTGTTATGGAGATGCCAATGCCCACTGCCATGACTGTTGGGGGTCCTGCATGCCTGCAATACAACTTGTCCCCTGGCCGCTCTTCTCTGATCCTAGGGATGCTTTTCCCAGTCCTCACAGCCTCATTTGTCCCTTGGAGCTTTCTTCAGCAGCATCTGCGAAAGGATGAAGGAACATCAAGGCACATCAGTTACTCTTCCAGGGAAATGGGAGAGTATGCTGCCCTTGGGAGCACCTCATTTCCTTGTAGGGTGGGCCAAGGAGCTCCCTTCACCCATCTGGATGTCTTAGGCTCTTGTGGGTATCCACAGCTCCAGGCTTTGAATACCCAGTGGGCTGTCCTTGAGTAGACTTCACTCCTAGAGGCCACCTAGTAAATGCCAGAGATGCAAATATCTAGATTATGAAAGGGATACAGCCATGGCAAATCCTAGTGGTAGCTCAAGTTAGCAAACTGCTACAAACTTCTTTTATTCTTCTATCCTTGTGTCAACCACTTACTTCTGATAAAAGTACCAAGAATGGCAAGATAGAGCAGATAGATGCCAGGAAATGTGCTCTGTGATTATGGGCTGGTAACACTGTCCATTTTCCTCTATGATAGACTGATAATACCCAATAAATTTAGCCTTGAATTTGCCTACAGTGACTGTCAAGCATCTTGTCACTTCAGTTGTTGAGAGTTATGTGCATCGAAGGTCATGGGAGGAGTTCCCAACATCAAAGAAACACTTTGATATTTATATTTGATGTGAATATTTACTTATTGCATCTTTCTATACTCTTCTACTTGCACATGTGCAGATTCAGAGTTTGCATCTCTCTGAGACTGTCTGAAGAAGCAGAAGATGAGCTCGCTGCAGGGCTCACTGCAAGACAGGAGAAGGCGTCCCTGCCAAGCAGGGTAATAGTGGAAGGACCACAGGTGGCTGGTACTAATGTGTTCACTGTGTCTGTCACTAGAGATTTCCCTGCTTCATCTGGCACAGATTAGGCAGTAAGTGAGCATTAAAGAGCTCAGAAACCAGAGCTCACACCCACAGGAAGTGTCCTGCACTCGTGCTCATGAATCCCTATAGTTCTGATTTAAGGCTTTATTCCCTCTGTAACAAGACTGAAAATACTGTGGCCCATGTTTTCGTGTATGTTTAATTTTAAATGCAATTATCTCAGTCCTCTTCTTCAAGTAACTTGTCCACAACATTACCATCCCACAGAAAGCCCACACTGACATAAGCATTTCATAAGCACTCCAGCAGCTCACTGCATTCCTGCCTGGTGAAGAAACATTTGGGAGGCAGGCACAAAGCCACAACTTGCCTACAGATACTGGCTGCCATCACTATTCAGAGAAAACTGGAAAAGATGTTGTATTGTTTTCATCATTCTAGTTGACATAGGAAAGCTTCACAAGATAAGGTTCTGAACACATAAAGAAAATCAGTGTTGTCCTAAAGACTGCCCAGTCACATCAGTGGGACAAATGGAAGTTTTTGCAATTATCCTCTGGCAGTCTCTGTTTATCCAGAGTAATATTTGCCATCTTGTGGCAGCAAGATACCGAGCTGCTCCTCAGCTACTAAAACAGTTATGCTCATCTGTGAAAGGCAGATGTGAGGATGGCAAAATGTTTTGTGCATTTTAGTGTAACATTAAGGAGATGAAGTAGTAGATTCAGGCACCATCTCAACAAAGTTAATGGCACAAGGTCACCAGTCACATTACTTCCAAACCAGCAGACTTGTCAGAACAGGATGCTCCTAGAAGCTGCTTGGTCTTTGAATGTCTTTCTCCCTCCTTCCTATTACTGTAAAATAAAATTTAAAACTTTAATATATATTTTTGTAGCCTATTTTAAAAAATGCTCTGCTATGGAAAAGTGGAACACCTGAATTTTACAGGAACTCCACTGGTTTTGTGCATTGTTGCTGCAAGTCTCATAGCTGCTTCTAAAAATGAGAAGCACAGAACCGAAAAAAAAGCAAACAAAAAGAATGAATCTCCGGAGGTGAATTGGAGATGAGCATGAAAACAGAAATACTTCCAAGTCAGACACAGATTCAAGACTCTGGGGCTCAAGCTGTACATCATGTCACTTGCCAGAACAGCAAAGAGTTGTTTAATGAACTGAGATTTTGGTAGGTAGCCTGAAAGAAAGAGAAATCACAGAGGATTTCTTACTTTTAACAAGTTGTGAGAACCAGAAAGTCTTCACATACTCATATATGTTACAGGCCTGCATAGTCTTACTGAAATCAAATACTTGTGTCCATGAAGTTAAAGCAATTGCACTTCTGCCTTTGTGGATCAAGGCCAGATAGTCCCACACCTTGCTGAACTATCTTGAAGCAGTTTCCTCATCTAATTTGGCTCCCCTAGCATCAGAAAAAGCTCTCATAGGTTGTCATCACTGCTTAGCAGAGCTTCTTTTCATGGCTAATATGATGCTAAAGAAGAGACAAGTTCTCCTAGGAACATCTCAGTGCATTAAAGCTAATGTGATGAAAGGAGACAGGCTTAATCTGAAGAGAGCCACAGCTACCTCCACCCGGACTCTAGCTGTAAAAGAATATAGCACGTCTGTGTTAATACACATTAGTCACTGAGTCACTTCTGGAAGAGAAAAAAATTTATTATTTTTGGTTTGCAAGAGCAAGAAGCCTGCCAGATCAACAGAAAAGAAACCAGACTGGTATCGCTTATGTTTGTAGACAAGGGAAAAGGGCATATAAAATTTTCTATGAATAGCCTAAGATTGGTTACTTACTCTGCAGTATAATATACAGGAAAGGGGTTTCCATGCTTATGCAAGCCTGCTTAATTGGATTATAGACACATTTAGTATTAGTTATTCCCAGTTTATAAGGAAGATGGAGAAAAAATATTGCAATAACTCTGAAAAGCATTTTGTAGATATACTATTGTATTTTCCCTTAGATGAAAAGAGACTCTAACCCATCCCCAGGCAGTCAGTTCATTACTGCCCATGTTTGATTTCCACTACACCATTAACTGGACAGTAAAACACAACATGAAATCTGTCACAGGAGCAGAGTCACTTTGTGCAGGTCTAAGTGGGTTACATGTCCATCCTCCCTGTCTCCACAGTGCCCATCACAGCTGGACTTCTCCAGTAAAACCAGTGTAGCTATGATGCCTGCCTGTTTGCCTGAGGCTGATACCAGCACTCTCTGAAACTGCATCAGAGCTACAGTGCAAAACGTAGTAACGCTGTCCTCTGCTATTAACACATCTCTCTCTGGGACTGAAATGGTAAGGGGTATTCTCTGGCTGGCTGATGAAAAGCCAGGGGTTTCTGAACAAGCAGTCACTGTTACAACCGAGGTTTGGTGGACTGGGAACTCTATTTCAACTCCCCAAAACACCACCTTTGAAGAAGCCCATCTCACGTGAGGTAGCAATCCCATCATGCATAAAAGATGTGTTGTTCTGATTACTGCACACAGAAATTTATTAATAACCAGGCTAGGCACCCTTCATTGAGGTCAGCCCACCATGAGATTCACCTTCAAGCAAGTTGCTCTTTATTTTAATTGCTTCTACTCACAAGAAGCAATTAAAGAAAGAAAAAGGGGAAGAAGAAAAGGGGAAGTGATGGTTCTACTCCATGCTTGTTTAGGATGGCAACCATTGCCAAAAAAAAAAAAAAAAAAAAAAAAAAAAGGAAATTCCACTGTCTAGGTTGGCTTTTCTCATGCATTTGGTCTGCATACGTAATATATAATGTAATATATCTGTTAGTTTGCTATGCTACTTATCAAGCAATCAGAACTGTGCTAGACACATGGCAGAGCAAAACCTTTATGAATTCTACCCAGAAGGGCACACGACTTTATCGTGGCATGACACATACTGTGTCTGCCTGTTCAGAGGCTTTTGATTACTTCTCCTACCTACTCAGTTACCATGCAAATTTCCTTAGAAAGTTCTTAGAAAAATTGAGTTGGCTAGTTAAGTCAGATAAAATAAAAAATGAAATATTAAAAAAAAAAAAAAAAAAAAAAAAGAAACTAAAATGAAAATCCAGTGTCTTAGTTGTAGATGCTTATGACTGCATAAGAAAATCTTTCTCGGACAGCCAAATTTACATATAGTTCAGCTTCACCACCTTTCTTGCATGTGAGTTTCCTTAACAAACTCCTGGGCTTGAAAAACAGACTTATCTTTTTCTCTGGTCAGATAGACTTACTTCCAGAGCCAGATAAACAGAAAAGCTGAGATATCCAAAGCAAGTTTTATTTTCTTGATCTCTAATGGTTTTGGCCTCAAGTGTTTGGAGGGAAAATAAAAATCTGCCAGGTGATAGTCTTAAATCAAGGAGACAAGAAAGCGAAGAGGATGCAAGCTGTCCAAAAACAGTCAGGAGCCACATCAGCCTGTTCTGGTTAAGTGCAAGTGCAGCTGGCTGGCCCTTCAAAAATCTCACTGATACTCTACTGGACTCTAATGTCTGTGTTAATCATGTATCCCTGGGTTTTTTTGTTGTTTTGTTTTGTTTTGTTTTGTTTAAAGTAAATCTGCAAAACAAATCTGCAAAGCATACTCTCTTTTTATCATTTCTATAAAAAGATCGATTGATGATCATGAAAATCATCTATTTTTCATGACTGATGTTTTTTTGATTTACATTTCCCATTTTCAAAGATATTCAGCCTGATCCTGCTGTCTCCTCCAACTGCTTGAAGCATGAGCATGCCATCAAAGTCCCTGAAGTTTAAAAGCCCGGTGCAATTGAGATGGAAACCAAGCCCAAGGATAAAATTCCAAAATTCCACTTACATCACTACTTTGAAAGGCAGAATTTACCACGTGGCTAATTTAAACCAATGTAACCCTATTTTTTTTCACTGATGTAAACCCTGATATACACACACATAGAGGAGCTCATTCCACCTCTGGATGTTTTTTTCCTTCCAGGATCCTGGTTCATGAGGAAAGGTTAAAGAGATGAGGAAAGGGAAGAGGAAAGAGTGTAGTTAAAAGGTTTCCTTCAGATTTTTATTGGCAGATAAAAGTAGAATCCCCACTGAAACCATCAATGATGTATTTATTGGCGAAAAGGTCAATTAAACTTTATAGTCACTAGTACTCTGTTAAGAAAGGAATAAAACTCTAACAGATAAATTAAATAATAGGTTTACAATGAAGGCAAAAAAAAATATTACCATTTGCGCTGTCAATCAAAGCATGTGTTTGAATTCTTCAGTGAACTGGAACCGCAGAAAGAAAAAGGGATGCGGGAGCATTATGGGAATCGAGACAGTAAATTACAGGAGATATATTGTTGTGGAAACTATATTATTCCTTAAAATGAATTCAACCTTCTTGACCTACCTCTTTTCTTCAAAATTTCATCTCTTATATATGACCATTTCTTGGACCACCAGGCTAGAATTCAAATGCCTGAATCTGCAGCGTGTTTAAAAAGATGAGAAATGACAAATACGTTGACAAATTATTCAAGCCTGGCCATTTGTGTAGCACATCATGCATTCTGATTAGACCTCCCAGTATTAATGGATTTAACCTTGGTGGTGGCGTGTGAGGCCCAGCAACCCAATACCCATGGTTTTGCAGGGGTGAAGGCTGTAGAGTTGAGCAGTGCTGGAGCCTTGTCTGCAAGGTGGAGATCCACTTCTGGGGGTGGACTCATAAGATCAAGGGAAAACAGACTTTTCCAGTACAAAGTTTTTCCCAGTTCCTGAAAAAAAAAAAAAAAAAAATTGTGTGCAAGTGAAATTCTGTGGGAAATGGAGGTTCGATAAAATGTTACTTTGGGTCAATCAAAACTTTCTGCTGTTATGAAATCAAAGCATTTTGGTCCAAGTCTGCCCTTTGAAAACTTGTCAATGTTCTTTTGTGTGAAAATAATAACAATGAATTGCATGTGGGAAAAATCATTTCCAAATGAAAACTGAAAATATTCAATCCCAGAAATACTCATGTGGGCCACTTCAACCTTATGGGAATGCTTTGTTTTGGGACAAGAAGTTCTGGAAATGAAATACTGCCAGATCTGACTATTCTTTTTTTTTTTTCAAAACATGGTTAATAAGAGAAAAAAGTCGCTTTTCACTGAGAAGAAACCTAGGTTGCAAAATAGAGCATGGCTGTACTTTGCTGAGCTTGAGCAACAGGATCTGAACCCGACTTTCAGGACACAGTGGTGTTCAGGTGGGATCGAGTGCAGCTAAGGTGACACTGGGTGAGGATCCTGGTCCTCGCAGTTAGTTAACAAAGTGAACACTTGCTGTTGAACTCAAGAGCCTCTCGAGGAATCAATATTATATTTGTGTCTCGGTCGAGGTATTTCAGAAGTCTAATCCAAGCTTGAACCGATATCATTTTAAGACTGCAGGCATTCTGTCAGTTGGATACAAATGCTGTAAGCGATGTGTGGATTTTATTTTAATTGGCTGTTTTAAGGTACAGAGAGGCCGATCTCTGTTTTGCTGGAGGCAGCTTTCTTTCCTTGGGGGGAGCATGCTGAGGGCCAAACTGCCTGTGAAAAAGCAGGTTGTGGTCTGCAAAAAAAGGGTGTTTCCCTGTGCCTGGCCACATCAATATTTATTCATTTTCGATTTACTGGTCAGCTGTCTAGGGGAAAGTGGTAAGGCATTATCTGTGGCAGTGCAGCCTCCAGATAGGCCATCAGATTAAGATAAATTTCCTAATTTAAGAATTATTTTGATGGGGTGGGAAAGGGCAGCTCAGTTTTGTCACCCCTGCCAAGAGCCCCCTGGCATGCACGACTGCCCTCATTGTGGAGGACATTAGCTCTCAGCCATTACGGCAGGCAGAGCAGCTGCTGCAGCTTAGCGACCCCTCCTCCCCCCACGCTCACACCACCGGGCCATTTTAATTGCAACCCATGGCTTAAAGTCTTCATTAACTTCTCCCCGAGCCCTGTCTCCTCCTCTGTAAGATCAGCAGCTTGTCTCCCTGGCTGGCGGAGCAGCGAGGAACATCTGCAGTTCAAACATGATGCATATGCAAGAGCGCCCTGGGGATTAAAGGTCAACGGGCTCCTCCAACACCCAGGACCCTCTCTCCCTCGCAGGGTGTCTGGTGTCTTTTACATCCCATTGTTCGAAACCTTATACTTCCTGCCAGGGCTTTTTGCCTGTGCCTTCAGCCCAACTGCTGCAAGGCTCGGGCGGTGCGTTGGCAAGCTGGCCAGAGCTGCCCTCCAGCCCATGCGTGCTGGGAGCAAATAATCGGGTCCTTCCCTCAGCCCCTCATTGCACAGCCCAGGGAGAGGATGGATACAATAACAGCTGCAGTGCTGGGCTCACTCATGACAAATGGTCTTGTCACTCTCCTTATTGATTAGCAGTGTTATGACATTTCCCTTCAAAAACACAGATGTGGCACGGGCAGCGACAGGAGCACCGCTCTGGGAGGAACATAATGTTTGCTGTTGTTCCCGTTTTCCTCTCCGCATCTGTTCATATCTGTGGTGATGATGGTTTCATGCGCTGTTTTATCAAGAAGCAGTGGGAGCAGGTGAAACCTTTGCCTGGGTTAAAGGCAAATAGGCCTTGTCACATCAGGGGGCCGAGCCTTGTTCTCCCCCACCCTGCTGCAGTGGGCAGGGAGATGGCCGAGGACTTGGTCAAGCTAGCATTTGCAAAAGAGGGTGAAGGTGTGCTGAATCCATACATTTTTCCTCGCTACAGGCATAAGAAAGTGATCTCTTTCTTTCAAATATTTAGAGGTCAAAAGAGAAATTTAGGAGGTTCTCGCTATTTTTCATGGCATGAAGTAGAGCAAGTTTTTCTTTCCCAACCATACAAAATATGGACAATTTAATCCTAAAATGGTGTAAACCTTTTTTTATCAGTCTGCAGCATCTAATTCAGCTTTCAGTGAATGCTTCGCAGTGCTTCACAGGGAAACTAGTTGGAAAAGTGCTTACCTTCCAGTCCTAAAAGCTGTTCCTTGGAGGTTGAATTACAGTACTGTGCATGATTTGCGTTAGGATGCCTGGAAATTCCTGATAGACATGGCATTTATTGAGTCGGTTGTTACATTTAAGGGATCTTTATACCTTTTGAGTGAGAAAAAGCAATGCCAGCATGTCCAGTATTTTCTCTTCTCTTGACCAAAGCTCTTACAGAGCTAGTACAGCTGAAATGTGCTAAGCCACAAGCCTGATTTACATGAATTTGAAGCAAACTACATTAGCATGATTGTGCAGGCATTACTGTACACAGTACACTGGTAATGAAAAGCATGTTTCGAAATGTCTTTGTACAACTTTCAGCATATTTTACAGCCAAAAGAAGAGATCTAGTCTAGAGGGAAAAAGAAAAATAAAACAAAAAAAAATGCTTTTGAACCCCCAGGCAACATGATGTAGATTAATATGAGTTAAATGAAATGTGACCAATTTGTAAGACATTTGGTTTATATCTTGAGAAACTGAAGACAAGATCATTTTTCCTTGCAATCAGAGTAAGCCTTAGGCTAAAAGTTCCTGTAGTCTCTACAGTTGCCATAGGCCTCCTCTTTTAATATATTGGTGTATCCTCGAATATGTCTTACAACTTTCATAGTCCAACGATGTGATAGATTTGCCAGTATAATACTTCTGCTGCCTTTCTTCAGGAAAAGCCACCATTAGTCGTAATGTGTGCTTATAGCTTCTGTGAATTTCATCAATTTCTGTGCAATATTTTGCCCACAGCTGTTTATGCAAGAAAAGAGCTGCAGTAATCTATATCCTATAGTGTATGCAGGGATTATACAGCAAGAAAACTGTTTTTCTGACAAAGGTTTGTCAGTGTTTCTGAAAAAGCTTGTTTCAGACAGGCAAATGGCCAGTAAAATGTGCGTCTGTTCTGGGTTTATATTAACAGGAAAATCTCAAAATAATGCAGTTTTCAGCATTTTATTAATGATCATAAAAAACTCTTTGCAGTTTTAGATTTGGAGGTGAAAACTTTTTAGAGATTTACAAAGCAGGTTGTAAAATTTTATTCCCAGTAGATAGCTGTTCCACAGACAAGCTGTGGTCACACAGAAACTCAGTAATCAGGCTTTAAATATAGTCCAAGAGCTCCAAGCCCATGTAGAAAGTTGGACTTCCTCTAAAATTCATCTCCTTTATCACGTCACAGTACCACCTTCCCATGCCAGCAAACAGCATCTCAAACTCACAAGTTCAGCTTAAGCCTCTGTTCCACTCTTTGCAGCTATAATTCAGGAAAAGGTTTCCTTTGCTTTTCACGTGACCTAAAGAAAGTGCCCCAAAGGCACAAATCCAGCAACTAACTTGAATATGACCTTCAGCTTTATACACTTAAGGAAAAAAATACCTATGATATGTTTGGCAGTCTTCCACTTGGGTGTGTGGGCAATATCATTCAGGAACATTTGGTAGCTATAACAACAAGATGTTCTGTAATTGTTAAGCTCATTTGTTTGAACAATGGACAAGCAGGGACAAATGGAGGTCGCTTTTCACTTATTTATTTATTTCAGAATTAAAGTAGGAGGACTGAGAGATGGACAATCAGGTACTTATAGTTCTAAGTGCAGAGTCAAGGGGCAAGAAGCAAGGGCCATGACCAAGGGAGCAATGACAGCACCTGGGAAGTTCTGCTTCAGTCCTGGCCCCATATCCTAACTGGATGCTGTGTTCTTTGCAGAGCTCTGTAACACAAAATACAGAAATTTATTCTTGGCTTTACAGGTAGCAGGGGGGCATATTTTCTCTGATACTTTGGGCCATACATATTGAAGAGAGAGATGTGAGATTGTTCTCTCAGCTAATGACTCCTTGTTCAACTCTGGATGTATAACAGAAGAAGAGGGCTCAGCATTTTGACTGTGCACTGCTGTTGTCAACTTCAGTACTGTGCTAGTGGTCACAGGGTGATAGCCCTCACAAGCCTACCAAGCCAGCCTTAGTCTCTTTTATACTACTGGAGTTTTAGTGGCATTGTAGGTGGTTTAAACATCCGATGGAAGACAGATCTGCAAGACATACCTATCCACAAAGAAAACACAAGGGAAATGAGACTTCATCCTTCTTGATGTCTGCTGTTCTCCACAAATCTTATTGCTTTAAGTAGGGTTTCTAGGAAATTAGCGTCCTTGTAGGATCACAGGTTAATTTGATTTGAAAGGGACTGCTGAAGGTCACCTAGTCCAATCTCCTGTCCAAAGCTGTGCCAGCCTCACAGATCAGATGGGCCAGGGCATTGCCCAGGTGGGTTTTGAAAATTTATCAAACAGAATAGCAAGGATTTAAATACACAAAACTATATATCGTGCTTTGCTGATTGTTGCAGGTTTTGTTTTGGTTTTGAGTGGCTCAAACTGTGATGCATTACCAAAGAAGATTCACATAACAGTATGGGGTGCCGCAAGCTTATTTGTATTTGGTCTTCCTGAAAGCATCCCAATTGGAGGAGTATAACTGCACTGAACTCACAGGGTCACAGCCCTTTATGTTATGGCTGGATCTGGCCTATCCCACCCAACATAACCATTCAGCTCTTTATTTTCCAGACACCATCCCTTTTCCTCTCACCCCATTTCAGGACACAGCCTCCAGTTCTCCAGGGCAGCAGCCCTGCCCTGGGCCCATCAGCCTGACAAGGACAGCAGGCTGCTCATCGAGGGCATGGGTTAGGCAGGAATTTTCTTTTCCCTCCCGCTCTCCAGCTGGAGATAATTGCAAAACTGATGGGCTATCTCTCCTCTAAGTTCAGCAACAAAGCCTCGCAGCTTGTAAGAATAATTCAGTCACAATTAGCGTTGGTGTGAAGCCAGGGCCTCCCACAGATGAGTCTGCCTGGTCCAGTGCAGAAGCTACGATATCTTTAATGATGGGAGGTTTGAGTAAATTAAAGTTGACCCTCAGGCTTCTGGCGGCTAAATTCCAGCAGTAACCTTCCCTCCCACCCATTCCTCTGGAAAAATCCTACCAACAACAAACTACAAGTGAGAGGGGGAGGAAACTTCTCTGTTGTTAACCTTTACAGGACAGTGGATGTGTCCAAATCAGACAAAAAACATGATGTCTCCCGCTGAAGTGCCATAAATAGTGCTATCTCCCAGTGTGATCTTTGAGAGAATCTGTTTTGGGGAAAGAACAGAAGAGGAGTCCTAAAAACAGCGCGTGAAAAATGATGAAAGTTGCTTTGAAGTGAGTCCGAGAGCTGCAGTGCTTTCAGCAGCTTCCCCTGGAAGCCCTTGAAATTCTATCTGCAATAAAAGGTACCAAAAGAAAACAGCTGGCAGGAGCTGTTAAACTGGAAACAATATGCAGTTCAGAAGAGATAAACAGGATGGGCACAGAGCAAAGTGAAAAAGAAGGTATGGATCTGTTACGTGATAGAAACAGCCACAGCCATCCTGGGCAAAGACTGCCTTGCCAGGGAAAACAGGATGGGAGAAAACAGATTTAGTGCTCAGTTCTCATGGGAATGTGTGTTTTGCTTTGGCCTGAGGGACAAGGGTGTCAGATCTGGTCCCATGATTCTTCACTGAAGAAGAAACCTTGGCTTACATAGTGAAGATGAAAGTCTAGGGTTTTTAGGTGGAATGACACTGCCAAAGCAGAAGCCAGCCTTCTGGGCTAACATTTATCTGGTACCTGAGCCAATGGCAGCTAGACTGGGAGCCACTTCCCAGTTTTAGGACAGTGAGGCTTTCCTCTGGCTAGCTGGGTCGTAATGTTCTGCTACTGAACAGAATGGGTCCAGTCCTTGTGCAACTGTGAAGCAATGTCAAGGCTGTGACCAAATACACAGCCTGCTTTTGCCCTCATCGATATCATGGTCTTTGGAGACAAACTGGTGAAGGGCTAGCATCTGGGACAGAATGGGGTGCCTCTCTTTGTGCAGTGCAGAGAAGAATATGGGTAAGAGAGTGTGCATGGATCTTAAGCTGTTCTGATTTGGAGATGAAAAACATAGATACTGCCTTAGTTTCTCAATAAGTTCTGTAGATCTCTACTGAAGAGACTGAAAGCAGAATATGGCCACAGGAGAATGGTGAAGAATCCAACTGTAGCCACATCTCCCATCCTCTGTACTGCTGTTCACTCTGCCCATGCAAATACTGATGGAAAGTTTCTGCTTAGAGACTTCTGCTCACAATGAAGAAAATATTAATCAAAACTTGATTAAAGTGGTCTTTACAGATCCACTTCAGATCAGAAGCATTGCTAGGGGAAAATGGTTACTCAGAGATGTGGCGGGAGTAGAGTGGAGGGGACCTGAGTCACATTCCTTCATTTCTAATTTACACAATTCTCATCCAGCTTAAAGCCATGGAGCAGCTCAGGTGTAATAATTTCTGTAAGGTCCTGTGCTACAACCATTAGACCGTCCCAGTATTAGGGCAGAAACTAAACTGTATCCCACACAGCTCCACTGATTTTCCAGGCATGTGGATTTTCAAGCCAACACGCTTTGGAGGCCTATTTATTTTTGATGACCTGGACTAAAACGACTTCAGAAAGGGACTCAGGCATTCACACATTCCCTGTATCTCTAAGTGCTTTGAAACATCTGAAGTTGCAAAGCTATTTCCCACTTGCACAAGCTTTACCATGTAGTTCCCCACAAAGTCAATGGGCATCTTTCTGCTTTCTTTAATAGATCTTGGATTGGGTGCTAAAGAAAATAAATTCAGTCTATCTAATGTATATTTGCAGATACTCTTAAAATTGGCGTGTTAGGAACACAGTTTGGGATAGGTGAAAATAAAGCGCTAAATAGGTCCAAGAGTCAGGGGACTGAAGATGTCACCAGTAATGGAAAGGTGGTTCCAATAAATAGGAGTACTAGAATGGATATTATACAATTTCATTTTCTCTTAAAACTTAATGCTCTGGAATTTAATAAATCTTTGACCTAAAGGCTTTTGAACAACTGAATGAAATCTGATTGTGAATTACAATCTGACTACACAGTTCTAGATCCAGAAAAGCTATAGAGAGACTGTTATTGTCAATTAAGTTCCACAGCTTTTACAGGCAGATGCCTGTAGATCACTAAGATACACCTTGTTGGAGCACAGTTTTCTTATTTTAAAATTCTTCACAATTCTTAGAAGATTTTAAGAGAACAACTGGCAATAAAGTATTTTCTGCCTGCATGTCGGCACCTGCCTAGCAATTGAACACAGATATTGGAGATTTTCTATTCATCCTAAACGTATAGCTTGGATGAAGTAACTGCATATACTCTTTTAATAGTTGCATAATTTTTTAGTATCAATTTTCATTTTATTATCTTTATTATCTTTGCACCAGGTCACATAGAATGTCTCATAAATTAAATATACCAGGATTGAATTTCCTTTCACACTTCTAGAGTATTAGCTCAGATTTTCTCTGGTATAAGTGTAAATAGGATTTGCATTTTTAAATTTTCATGTTCTAATATAATTGAATATGTCTCTATTTCCTTGCAATAGAAACACATAAATTATTAGTTTACAGCAATGTGCAAAAATCCTAAACTAAAAATCTGCAGTAGAAAGAGGAGAACACAGCAGTCCTTGAACCAAATTCCCCTGTACATATCTGCTTTGTTCTTTCTCAACCATCCTCCAAACAATATAATTCTTATGTTAATCCTTTAACTCCGACTTCATCTTTGTTCTACTGAGTTTTGAATTTCTGTTAGCATACTTCTTCACTGCAGTACAAGCCAAAATGAATGTGATTTTTTGAGAGGATCCAATGATATTACACCATAGCAATGAACATTCTTCATGCTCCTTCCCAGCCCAAGGCAAGCTCTGGTTTGTACGGGAGCTGGTCTTCACTGCCACTGCTGATCCAATGCCTGCTGTCCTTGAGATCTGGCTGCACGTTTGATTTTTCCCTCCTTTTCTTTTTGCATACGGAATCAGTAACACGTGAGGAATTGAACAGCTAGTTCCAATGTGCGATTGTTTGCCGTTTGTCCACCATGATTTTCAACTTACCAGACATTGCTACAATTTGAGCCTGTGAGGACTTTGGCTCTCTGCAAAAACAAAATCAGTGATAGTTTCATGCACTCAGAAAATTCTCAGCATCTTTTGAGATGCTAACTAGTCTTCAATCTTCCTGACGTTTTGCTCAGGACTCAGTAACATATTGAAGGTACAGTTACTGAAAACCACAGAAAATCTGTAACGCCGTTTAGAGTTAGCCACATCCTGTCCACCCAGCTCTTCGTTTTGAGGTGACAGCTCTTTGTTTTCCATCTATCACTGGGAAGGTTACCCTGAGGACAGGAGCAACCAGCTCCCCACCACCTGCACCAGCGCTCACTGCTGCAGCTGCTGCTGCCTGCACCGCTCTCACTGATCTTAACATGAACACCAGTCCCAAAGCCACTGCAACACCAAAACCCTCACTTTTCTCCCCCTGGTCAAATTTAATTGGATAAAATAACGCAGGTAATAACTGCCAAAGCTCAAGACACCTGAGGGATAGCTGAGCACATGCAAATGACAAATGCAAAGCAACACGGAACATTTCTTAATGCAACATTTCCCCCTTAAATCACTGTTTGATTCTTAAATCCTGAAACAACCTCAATGTATGCTGTCTCCTCAAAAGTGCCCTCTGGCAGGGAACAGCCTCTGCATGCAGTGTCTTTCCAATTGCATTTCAGCAGAGTGGACTGAGGAGAAAATATAGAAAATTAACTAGTTAATTCTATGATCAAAGTCAGTCATGGGCTGGAAAATGGAAGAGAGCTGAGTCCTTCCTGCTTTGCTGAGCTGTCTTGTGTAGGATGTTAAACGCTGCAGTCCTGGCGAGTAAGTGAGCATTGAAGGGCAGGTTTCGGTTAGCAGCTCCCAAATGCACGCACTCACTAGTGATGGTTAATGTGACTAACATTACCCCCTGGATATACTCAGTTTGCTTTCACACACAGGTTATTTGTTGATACATGCAAATTGGTGAGAGGCAGGGAAGTCTTGCAGGACACAGATGCTTTTTGCTGACTCGTTAGAAGTACTTCTTACCAGCTGAGGCTTTGCACAAATGTCCTTGGCCAACACTTAACAAAACTTTTCTATACAACTGTATTTTAAATACTTTTAACTCAAGAACACAAGCACATTAAAAAAACAGCATGCACAGTATCCTGCTGTATAACTCATGACACGGGCCTGCATTTGGTGTTTTACCTCTCAACTAAATCTTCATCTTCTCCTTTTCTTACCATGTAAAAACATGCCCTACCCTCTGTCAGAGGCTAAAGCAGCTGGAAAAGGTGGCTGTTCCCCTAGCCTCTGCCCCAGGAGGAGGCCTAAGGAAAGGCACAGCTTCTTTTAGAAGGCTATGACAGTGCTGCAGCTCTGGGAAGGCAAGGGAAGACTTTGGGAGATGGAAGTCTACCTTGTTCGGACAAAGTGCCTGGACTCTGTGCTAGAATAAGGACTCTGCCCCAAGACAAGGTTGTGCCAACTTTTTAACACAAATGCTAAATATTGCAGGAAAATATAGGATTGTTGTTTTTATAAAGGTGATAAAATTAGCCTTTTTTATTCTCTCAGTAACTAGTAAATACAGGCAGATGACCCTGCAGTTTGGTTTTAAAAGCACTGAACATCCACCAATCCTTTTTAAATCAGTGTAAGTTCTCTCTCACTCTCAAAAACAAACCAACAAAAGGTAGAACACAAAATATAAGGCTACCTTTATTTTTCACAATTTCCTATACACTGACCCTGCTAAATTAGATCAGAGAATCACAGCTGCATCGGGAGTATCCTCACAAGGATGAACAGTGAATGAAGGCATATAGCACAGCATTAATGCAACTCCAGTTCCTGCAGCAATGCTCTGCTCTGCGACGCAGCCTCAGAGTTTGCCAAGGAGAGGAGGGAGGGGGAGTGCAGTCCAGAGGAGGGAAGATGGATTATCTTTGAGCTGACCCGTTCTTTGTTCACCTCTGTGGCACCACATCCTTTGCCACACAAGTCATAAAATTTCATACCAGTAGCTATTTTGACAGTGACATAATAAACCTCAGAGGGGAATGAAGAAACACATCAAGAAGTGTCAAAATAATACAGCATGTTGTGTTTGTACCACCATTATAATACCATGGATTATCAGTAGTTTTACCAATAAAAGAGAAAAACAAAACTGAAGGGGTTTTTAGAGGATCAGATTTATTTTACTTATGTACAGTATATTCACATACCTTGAGAAACAGTCCTTATTGATAACATAAGAAAGAATGATTACCTTGGAAATGAGCATGATTGCTATGAAAATCTCTGACAGGACTACAGGCAAGGAAAATTGTCTAGTATCAAAGTACTCCAGAAAGACACGACTGAAATCATGGTTTGAATTTATTTCGAACAATTTATCATCTGGTAGCATTCTTCCATACTATTTTAATGGCTCCAATGCTCTTACCGCAGTCTAAAATTAACCTTCACCTTATATGAACTAAGGAAATCTCATAACTACATCCGTATGCAACACTGTGTTGTTAGTCTCTGGTACTAATGGTATTAATTTCAAATGTATTTCATTTTTCTTTGAAAAGCAACATAATGGAAATTCAACTAATATTAAATGCAAACCTAATAAATATATATAAATATGTGCACATAACAGTAGTACTCAGAAGCTCCCCTGATAGTGGTGTGCAGATCTGTCAGACGTTTTAGTAGCACACGGTATGAGAACAAGCCCTCAGAGCAAAAGGCCATCAGCTGCTCTACCTGACCTTGGTATGAAATAGGAGGGGGACTAAAGGTGCTGCAAAATGAAGTGACCTGCCCAATGTGTGCTGTCAGGCACTGGAGGAGCTGCAGATAAACCACAGGACTCTGGAGTCCCCGAGTGGTAACCTCTCCACAAATGAGGCTGTCTCTACCCACATTTCATGCAGTCCTTCATGTTTATGAACACAGAACAAAAATAGGATGGTTTGAACCCAGCCACCACTGAATCCAGCCTTGTCCACTTCAGTGTGTGACATCCATTTTGGGTCTCTCAAAGGGGAGTCAGGGCCAGGTCTCACTGAAGCCTTTGTGGAGTAGCTTGCTGCAGCTTTATAGGCATTTTTTCAGACTGCAGTTGAACGCCAGGTAAGGTTGATGCCCAAAATGATGCCTGAAATAATGCACCTGCTGCAATGTACTGGGGCAAAAGCATAGGCAGAGAGCAGGGCAGGGTGTCTGCTGTGCTTCAGTAGAAGATTTCAAGACCTGGTTTCTCCAGGTCCATAGCAAACACAAAATATTTAGAAATTCACTAATGGTGGTTTCCAAGGGGAGTGCCAATTAGTGCTAATTGCATGGGCATTCATGGGTATGTATGTGGGCTTGTAGTGTGGAGCCGTGTCTCTTCCTAGCACTATGACTCCCGTCACATGCTCTGTAGGCCCATGCAGCAGCTGTGAGCCAAGCTGAGGTGAAAACCTCACATCCCATATCCAATCCACACAGCCAACTGGGACCATCCCCCAGATGACAATATAAATCCTAATAACAGCTAAAGACAAGGTAGGCAGGTACCCTAGGCTTCTCTGCTCCCATCAGAGAAGGGACACAGTGATGCAATATCTCAACCAGTCTTTTGGAAAATGCTATGATATTGTGTAAAAAAGCCTGCACCCACCTTAGCAGAACCCTTGGACCACATGGAATGCCTGCCTTGACTCGTTATCTGAAGTATTTAATCTGTCTAGTTCAGCAGGAACGTCTGCAGTTAACTCATGATGGGAGCAGAGCCTGCAGCTCATGTTGCTACATTTATAAGCAGGCACTGGTAGCTGGGCTTTTTGAAAGACTAAAACTGAGGAAATTTACAGTGAAAGTAGCCAACCACATTTTCTTATAATTGCTTCCTAGAATTACAGAAATAAAAATATTTTGAGGAATGATTTCTCTTAGAAAGCATCTTAAGACAAAGTGTTTTAGAGCATAATTAAAAATAAACTTTTTTTTTTCACAGGTCCTAGTGCTTTTGCATATTAAAAAGAACAGGAAAATAATAGCATCCTCTTTGCACCAAAATATATTAAAAATGGCTGCTGGCTGACGCAGTTCTGAAGTCATCATTACAGTATGTATAACAAAATGCTTATGATGGTATACTGCATATAATTCATTAAGGAGCTATAGGTAAAAGCAGAGGTACATAGATTTTTTTTTCTGGAAGGGAGAGAGATAACATAACACCAAAGAGTCTAACTTTTGCCCGGAAAAGACATGCAGAAAGTTGTGCACACTGATTTGTGCTCTTTAGTCAGGGAAAGGGAGCAATGGGATATGATGGCAGAGGTATTTGGGGACTTCTGCTGCCGATGATTCTTTTCTGCAAAGCTCGTCGACAGCTCTGTGCTCTCACTGGCAATGAAGTAGCTCCATCACCTGGGCTTTTTCAGAATTGCCTTTATTCCTCTACACTGGATGTATACATTTCCCTTCTCTCTCTTTTCTCTTCTCTTCTTTCTCTTCTCTTCTCTTCTCTTCTCTTCTCTTCTCTTCTCTTCTCTT
>CM021766.1:34213319-34300842 GCA_011076525.1 Nettapus auritus | reverse complement strand
TTCTCTTCTCTTCTCTTCTCTTCTCTTCTCTTCTCTTCTCTTCTCTTTTCTCTTCTCTTCTCTCTTTTCTTCTCTTTCCTGTTTTTTTTATTTGTTTGTTTTGTTTTGTTTTGTTTTTTAAGACCACATATTTGAAATAACAAGCATTATAAGATAAAGCTGCAGGTAAGTAGTAACATCCAGCTAGTCCTTAGGTGCAAGAACTTCTGTCTCTGAACTAAGAGGAACCTTTGTTTTACAAGTGTCCTGTCATACTGTGTTCTGTTACAGCCTATTAAAATCTTTAGAAGTCACTGTCCCAGGAGATAACAGTGAAATAGAATAAAAGAGTTATTCTAAATTATTTTTCTGAGACGTATTTATTTAATTCCATTAAGACAAAGTGGAGTTATTCATGAAATATATGAATATTAAAAAAAGCAGATCCAAAGCAGGTAAGTCTAAGTTTGGTAAAAGAATAAATAAAGCCAATGTCTTTATATCTATCTCTCATTTTTATTGTTAAGAGCCTCAAGCCCTAGCTCCTTATACCTTGGAGCCAAGTAAAAATGCAGTATGTAAGCATAAATTTCAAGCAGTAGGAAATTCAACCCAGCAGAAATCAGCCTGGCAGCAGTAAAGTATAATCAAACCCAAACCTTGCCCACAGTGGTTTTTTTTTCCCTAGTAATTCCCATGTTTCAGTAGTTGGGGCTTGTATTATGTCCTCAAAGGCTTTATTTATTATGCCCTTTCCCTCAGGCATGAATGTGGCTTATCTCAGTCCTGCCTGCGTTTTGGTCACTATGTGTGGTGGGTGATCTTCAGCAAGTCACACCTGGTTGCTCTCTGCTCATATAGGAAGTGGTGGGGAAGGTTAGAGCATCCCCTGGATGAATGTTGTCCTCGCTTTTTAGACTGCCTTGGGCAAAAGCAAAAGGTCAGAGCCTAGAGACTACTATGGGTATGAGCAGACTCAGGCTTCTGGGGTCTACATAGGGAGAGTTGCTGGTGCCCCACATGGCCTGAGAACATTATTTTCCCAGCAACTCTAGCTTTATCTAAGTCCCACTGTAAATAGCAATTATTTGTTCCTCTAATACATGCGGCTTAAAAAGACTATACCTAATGCTACAGAGAACTGTTACTTTTTCTTCCCATTCACCAATTTATCTGCAGCAGCTAAAATCCTACGTAGAGCCCAAGTCTATTTTAGAAGCATTTTCCTGGGCATAGCAGATTTGGCATTGGAGTGAAAAGAAGGCTATAATCGTTGCCGTCATCGTATGACACAAACAAAACAGCCTCTTTCACTCTGTTTCTTGCTCAGGAGATGCTACAAGAAGCATACAGGCACTCACAGTTCCATTATTTTATTATTTCTGTTCTTCCCTCAGCCTTACTCCTACCTTCTCTAGAAACTTCTGCTTTCTTTTTTGCTGTTGTCTTTTCAGGCACTCCACGATCAGAAGCAATTCCAATTGAGAAAAATAATCTCCTCATTTAGCAAAAATCTACAAAAGGCAATGTTCTTAATAGGATCACTTTGGAGTTTCAAGGAACAGTAGACCCTTGTTTGCTGGTGACAAAATGGGTTTTACCCTGCACATAGCGTGCAGTTATCCCATTGCATCTGATCATACAAATAAACCATCAAAGAGTCCATGACCTCAGTGCTGTCATAATGATTGGCTCACCTTGATTAATTGAAGGACCAGTAAGTTCATGTACCCAAATCAAGGAAACTCAAGTCAATGACAGAAGTCGTCCAACAGCAGACACATCACTCACTCGTCTTGTACAGCAGTGCCCTCAGTACTGCACCTGGTTTTGTTTGGAGGAGAGCAGAGCTCTGCTTAAACTCAACAGCCACATTTACTCCACTGAGGCAACAGCTTTTCTTTGGCAGAAGAGAAACCTGGTGTCCAGGCTGCGCCTGCACTGTTCACTCATGCAATTTCCCCATATATTTTTTTCCAGTCTTTAGTTTTCTCAGGCTGGTAGCCTGGGCTGTATTGAGCCATTATCCTCAAGGAACACACAGCCCAGGATCCTGATCTGAAGAGCAGGCTGCAGAGGCCTGCAGGGCCCAGGCCAGGGGCAGAGCGGTTCCTCGTCCTATGCTATCAGCCAGCAGGACACTGGGTTCTCACTGAACCAGAGACTACCTTACTGTATTTAAAAGCCACCATTGGATCTATTCTTCAGGCATCTGTTTACTTTTGTTTTGAAACTCTCTACACTCCAGTCCTCCATAGCCCATAGTTAAGAGTTTTGCAGTTTAACTATCTGCTGTGTGAAAATGTGGTTATTTTGGTTTAATCTCCTGCATCTTAATCTATCAGAGTTTTTAAAATGAGAGAAAAAATAGTAGCTCTTGACCTTCTAAAGAAGCCAAGTTGAAGCAAAAGGAGGGATTTGATTTGAGATGCGATCAGGCCTCCGGGAGTTTTTAAACCATCCTAATTTAGTTTATTTAAGCCCAGTGAAATTTTCATGTAGAAACACATGAAAAACTCAGCCTTTAAAGAACCAAATTTGCCAGAACCTTCTGCGAGTAGAAAATTCCTCTATTACATATTTGGCAGAGAAGTGGCTGCATAGACAGATGACATGCCATTAGAGTCCATATAAGTAACCACTAGGGAAAGCACCTGCTGCAATACAGAAGATGTTGTTAGAAATGCAAAGATCTGATTGAAAAGCAATTTATATTCCAAGCAAATGCATAATAAGAGAAGACATACTACCCAGCATAGAGCTTCCTGCAGAGGAAAGTGACACACAATAGAAAGTAGTTAATCCTGTGGAAATAATTAAACAAGATCAAGGGGAAAAGATATTTGAAAATATACAATGCTGAGCCAAAACATGACTGATTCAGCTTAATGAAAAGAGAGTTCATCCACTCAGCCACAATGTCTTGCAATTCAGAAAAAAAAAATAAAAATAAAAATAAAAAAAGAAACAGAGAGGAATACTGATTCTAATTCAGGAATGAGATTGTGCAGTTTCAGTGGCTGTACCTGCCTATTGTTAAGGAAAATTAACATGTGAAAGGAAAGTTTCATTTCAGAATAAATGATTTTCATGCCTTTCTGTCCAAGATCTCCCTGTTCCTAAGAGCAATGGGAACAGAAAGAGCAAATTTTCTTGTGTTCTCTTTCTATGCCAGCAAAACAATTGATGTTGAAGTCAGCCTCTGCTTTCTGCCCTAGTTCCTTTCACTGATCTGATCTTGCTCCCATGGATATTAACAGAGAAAGCCAGCAAGAGACTGAGACCCTGGAGTTACGTATGCTAAAGTGGGACTCTGATGACGAAAAAAGGTAAGGTTTCCAAGTTTGTGCAGCTCAACTCATAGGTTGGACCAAAAGGCAAAACCCAAACTGGAAAAGGACAGAGAGGAAATCCTTGCAAAGGTAGATGAACATCTCTCATGGTAGCAGTGAAGGAACTGACAGCTGTGTTCAGAGGTAGTTCTTAAGGAAAATGAACTGAACCAACCCTGGCAGGACTATGAAACTTCCCTGCAAGGAGTACTGATTGTCAGTGGCTCTCCTTGTCCACTGCCCTGGTCTGGTGGAGTTATGCATCTGTACTATATGGCCAGGGCATGTGGCCACATTACCCTGTGACCAAACCATGCTCAAAGGTAAGGGGCAACTATTGAGTGTTGTGGAGACAGGAATGGACAAGATGTAAATATTGAAGCAGTGTTGCTTCAATGTAACTACTGTCTAAGGCCTGAAGAAGTCACCAAATAAAGTATGAAAATGAGAAGTTTTGTATACAAATATGTTCATATATTTGTCATCCCAAATGTGCCTGTCTGGTCTGTGCAAGTTTGTATAATTTAGAAGCATGACATGGCCAGCACTTTACTTGCCCTCCGTGACAGTGAGTCCCCATAGGTGAAACCCATGTAGCCTGTCAGGGCAAGGCTGTGGGACCTCTCAGGGTCTTCTGTGAGGTGATGTCCTCTGCAGCCCTGAGGTCTACACTAACTGGACCATACCTTACAAACACAGGCTGGCATTTGTATTTGTTGCTGCTAAGGGAACTGAAAAGTCACATAAAGAGCCAGGTCTGGGCACTGCTGGGTTTGTGTCAGACACAGCCTGGTGCCTTGTGCAGCCTCCAGCATCTCTCTGTGCTTGTCTGCAGGAGGGGATTCACATAGGGCTATGGCAAATCCTCTATTTTTCCTTCCCAGGGCCTGGTACACTTCTGATGTCAATTTCAGTGGTCTCTGGTAAGGTCCCAGGTATCTGCACAGAACAGAGTTGCCCAATAGGTGACTGAGGGCTCTTTCCCTCTGAGTGCTGTTGCAGACAGAAGCAAGAAAAATGCTTCCAAAATGATAACAGCAAGAATCTGACTGCAATCTGCAAGTCAGATAGGAACACAAAGAGCATTTCATCTCCTTTGTGATTAGGAGTGAGCTTGACACATGGAAAATAACCAGACCACACAGACAAAGGAACACTGGAAATAATAACCCTTAAGATGTACATCTGAAAAAAAATAATTCTTCCAATGTTTAAATTTGCCTAGTGAGTACAGATGCCAAATGCATTTCAGGAATAGCTCAGCAATGACTGAGTACAACATTTAATTAAGTGATTATATAATCAGCCCTCTGTTTTATGAAGCAATAATTCAATTCCCAAGTGGATAAGCTATGAGGCCGAAGGCCGGGCAGTTTATCACAATGAAGGAATCTGATTACTGCCGAGGAAAACATAGGGACAACAATGTTATTGTTAAAATACTAGTTTAATTAATATAAAATTAATAAGTCCTGTTTTGTTTTGTTCTTTTTTAATTCATAACAATGCATAGCCTGTCAGGAAGATGGTGCTTCCTCCATTTTTCATGTGGAAGTGCTGGTTATTTATGACCACACAGAATATGCGGGAAGTTAATGATGTCACACAGGCAATTTATTGGGGATACAATTACAAGAGTCATTTTATCAGGGAATGATATAGTTCTCTTCATGGAGTATAAGTAGACAAGAGACTCCACTTATGCTGTAAAAGAGAGATCAGACAAGGTAACTTCATTGCGGGAAGGCTTTTCACTGAATTATTGATAATAATTCCACTAACCCAGAGGTTCTAGCCCCACTGAGCTGTTACTTCACATGTGCACAATATATGCACGATATATGTTGTTGGTGAATGATATATGCAGTTGGTGAAAATACATATAGTACCGACAGTACAGTATATGAAGTTGTACACCCAGGCAACTTGCTCAGAGAAGAAAGTAATGCCTTGTGCAAACAGGGTACTGGCTTGAGATAGGAAATTAATTGCATTTATTTCTGCTCATTGTTTACAATACTGTTTAAATATTTTATTACAGATTTCAGCAAAACCCCAAGTCAGTATAGGAATAAGCATAGAGAGAGTATACTTGAAAGAGATTCAGAGTACAATGTAGGGAAGAGTAACTTACTGAAATATGAAGAATCAGAAAACACAGGGATGGCGAAAAAAGAGCCAGCAAAGACAAAGCAAAATGAATTCAGAAAATTGAGTGGTTGTGGGGACAGGACAAGGAAAAAGGGAAAGAGATGAAGTGACCAGTGTTGATTAATATATGTAAATCACAGTCCTCAGAGCTGAGTGAGTAATGGCTTTAAGAGGGTGTGAAACCTCCTTTTCGCTCCTGCTATTGCATTTGCACAGGGTCAGGAAGCCCACGTGTAGACTCAGTGTTTCTGAGAGACACCTGAGAAGATGTCCCACCTGCTTTAAAATATCTGGATGAAATGAGAGATAAGGGAAAAAAATGAGTCTGAACATTGAATTTAGTATTTTGCAGTAAATTCTACTTTTACTATGGCACTAAGATATTAGGGATTGTATTACATGCTGGGTTCCCAGGATGGGAACAGTTCAATGGGCTGCACACCGTGTAATCATTGATTCGGTGCCTTGAAATAGAGCTTATAGGGAAAGCTGCTGGAGGAAATAGCCCTAATAGAGACTGAGACTGGTTACTAAAATGGGGAGGAAAACTATTAGGTTGCAATCATTTTATAGGAAAGTGTTCTTAAGTGAGGGAAAAGGAGTTTATGTTCCATTGTAGAAGAATCCCTGCAGAACAGTTTCAGCTTATTAGTACTAAATTGACCACAGCAAATGAGCGCTGCAATTGTCAATGACCTGGCATTTTATAAGCACACTGGGGCTCAGTTTTAAACTATTTTACACACATGAAGAATGTGAGATGGAAGATGAAAGCAAGAAAATCCACCCAGCAGTCTCGGCTTCAAAGACTGCTGCAGAAGAGTGCTCTCGAGGGTGCACACATAAGTACAATGAGATTTGCTTTGCTTCTGCAGTTTGACCACTGGCACTGAAATATGAGGCTTGAATACAGCAGTGATAGCCCTTAGCAAGGAAATTGTTAGGGCTGCATGCAAGTTGCTAAACAATGTGGAATTTAACCCTTCTGGAAGAGAGGAATCACTGAAGGTATTTAAAAGTGGGAAAGCATCGATGTGGGTGAATGACCTGGTGAAGGGCACAAATCCTTCTCCATCCCTCTGCCACAGGATGGCCTGGGATTTTTCTGTTCTGTGTCCCAGAGACTTTCTTTGCAGATCCAGTCTCTGCTCTGTACCCTGGGGCTACAGGACAAGCTCATGGGCATCTCAGCTGGACCTGGCTTTGAAATAGGGTACTTACATATCCTGTCACTTCAGATTTTGAATTCACACCACAGCAGAATAACCTGCAAGTTTGGGCCTGTGGTAAGTGCTCTACCAGCCTCTTTAATACAAGTGTTGGGTACGTCACCAGGCATGAGGATCCTACAGCCCTTGGTCAAAACAGAAGTCCTCACATCAGCCCATATGAACTTGTTCTTCCAGTCTATCTGTACTGCCGTATCTGTGTACCCATCCACAGTCATAGAGGTGGCTGGACAGCAGGCTTCTTCATCAGGTCTGCAGGCAATGACATGATGCTTTTGCAACACAGGAGACAGCTAGCAGAAAATCTGAAGCGGTCAAGTAGAAGAGCCACTGTCTTGGTCAAAAAGTGGTCATTAAACAAGGTGATCCTTCATGTATCTCTGGTTCTGACAAACACTGTGCTGACCATAGCAACAGCAACCGCAGACCCCAGGGCACTGCTGCACTTGTGCGGCATGGTTTTTAACAATGTAGGGAGAAGAGCTAGAGAGACCAGCCATGCTACAACCCAGTTGAAAAAGAGGGTGCTTTATTTTTCACGTGATGCATTGCAGCATTTGCTGGTGGGGCTTTCTGTGTTCTGTCAATAACGACAGCACAATCTCCTTTATCTAAGGCCCACTGCCAATGTCAAATAAGATCTGTTCTAGGTGAATCTAGTTATGAAGTCTTGACATTTGTAAGACTTCAGATGTCAATGCGGCAATCAAATGGCCAAAGTAGAGTTGATTGGAGGTCAAGAGCAACATGCAGCAACAGACTTTGATTCTAGTTTCCCAGTGGTGACAAATACTAACCTGCCAACCAGGCTATCAATCAACAAGCAAAGCTGTTTGATGCACCAACACCAGATACAGAAGAGCATCAGATACTTTGATGCTCTTCTTTTGAGTTTATTGCACTTCAGCACTTTCCTTCTCAAAAGTTTTTAAGAAGCTGTTAATTTTTCACTCAGATTTCAAAATGCACTGAACTTCCCAGAGACGACATCTAACAATGTTAATGATGGCTGGTTTCAGAACTCCCGGTAGAATTTGTATGCAATTAATGTTCTCCTCCTCTGAACAGAAACCTAGAGGTTTGCAAAACACACCATATGTTTGTCAGTTTGCCAATGAATCAAGATGTTTTTGCAGCCTTCTGAGTTTCAATAATTAATGGTAATGTCTAAAACCTAAATCACAGTTCAGGGGCTCAGAACAGAAATTTTGCCATGTCCGGTGTTGTTCAGCATCATCAGAGTGAGACATTTCAGATGAGAAATTAAACATTTGTACTAACTCCTATTTTTCCCTTCACTGCCTGATCTCCCATTCCCTTCAGCATTGCTCCTTCTGACCTATCTGAGTAGATTCCTGCAACAGGCTTACTTTTTATGCAGAGTAATGCTATTACTCTCAGTGTAGGCTTTGGTCTCAAACACCCAAATGTTAAATACCCCTATCTGCCTAGATTGACTTGATCTTAGTGACTAAATGATGTCTAAGAGCTTACAGGCTGAAAATATGCTTTACTCTCAGCAAGCGTCTTGTTATTTGCTTTAGCAGACTATTACCAACCAAGTAATATGACAAAATTAAGCAAACAAAATAAATCAGATAGATCTCAAAACTGTATTCACAAGCAGGTTCACTAATTTTTATGAGCCATGTATTTTTCAATTATTATTTTAAAATGTAACTACTTGAACGTCTTATCTAGAAGAGAGTATTTAATATTAATACATCATATACGTATTTCCTTCACCCTTAGGTAACTCTTCTGAAACCTCCTCTGCTTCCAAATTTGTGCATGAGCACTCCTGCCTTAGCTGATACTGTATGATTAGGTTCCTTTTTCTTGAGGTGATGATTTTCCTTTTTGCTATGCTACTAGAAGTCTTTTTATCGATTCCCAGCTGATCTGACCTATTCCAGTCTTTTTCCCCAGACAGATCTAAATTTGCACTTCAAGATGGCTGATGAAGGAGCAGGAAATTCCTTAACTATCTACAATATGCTAGACTGCTACCCTTCCAAAGCAGAACTACTGCAGGAAGGGTTCCAACAATAATGATGTCACCAGCCCTTCTGCTTCAGAATTATAAATATCACTAGAAAGGGAGTATTCTTTAATTTGGTTAGTCTCTTACTCATTTTAATATTATTCATAAAATGGCTAATTTGTACAATCAGTGAATTTAATTTACACCTAGGCTATCACATGGTCAGCATATTTTTAATAATACTGATGATTTTTCTCAAGCGTGCCACGATAATGTTGGTGTTGTGCCTCTGTGAGAGGTAATGTGTTTTAGCACCATGAATCTTTTTAGCTTCAATTGTACTTTGCAACACTGCCTATTCACAGAACATGAAGCACATCAGAAACATTCAGAATAATTCCATTTAGGGTCAACCAATTGCCCATGCATGACAGAAGCAGGGGATATTCTGGTGCCATTTGGGCCCCTACCGTGCTTTCCATTTTCAGGTTAAAACTTCCCCTAACAGCACACAGCGTGATATGCAGAACACCACAGACTGCAACAGCCAGGAGGATTTCTGGACATCACCAGGGTTCAAATCCTATATTGAGAATTGTGGTGCAACACTAAGTGATCCCAAGCATTTCATCGTGCAGTCTCTCGTTCCTTTTAGTAGTAAATGTTTCCAGCTAAAGCTATCTCTGAATATCTCTGGGATTCCTATTCAAATGACTTCTTACTTGCAGAGGGTTTTTTTTTTTTTTACTATATTGATATAGCAGCACTAATAGAGTACCCAGTATAAATTAAGAAGAAAAAAAAAAATGTTAATGCTAAATATGGCTTGCACAAATATGGTTTACTGTAGCTTAAAACTGGCAGCAGAAATCCCAGTACAGATAACATCTAAATCCTATTAATCCTCAATGTAAGGCAATATTATTGAGATACAACCTTGGCTGCAGCAAAAACAAAGGTTTGCTTTAAAGATTCATAGTCTGTTTTGTAAAAGATATATCCAGTCCTCCTTCTCCACATGGTCTTTTGAACACAATTTCAATCCAAACTCTTTTGTTTTAACTTTTTTTGACCATCTGATTCTCAGTTCAATTAAATTATTCATAAAAACTGTCTTCCTTTCCTTGAGAAAAAGGTGGATTTTACTCCCTCCAAAATTACTCCAGAACTGAAAAGTTTTCATTATTCAATAACTAAATGAACACAAAACCTTTAAACAATCTCCCTGTCCATTACCAAAATTATGTTGCCTGGAGATGCTGGTGCAGTAAATCCTGAACACTGCAGGATGAGCACCCCACAACCCCAGGCTCCCAGTCCCCATTAGAAAGCTCTGGGCAGCTTGCCACATTTTTCTCCAGGTGCCACCCTGGACATCTGCAATGCCGTGAGCCCACCAGGCAGGAGACCTTGCTGTCCATGGAACTCACAGGCTGTGCAGGATGCCAGCCAGCAGGGAAGGGAGGAACATGGAGAAACAGCACTAAAATCCCACAGGAAAGAGCTGGGCAGGAAAAAAAAAAAAATAAAATAAAAAAATAAAAAAAAATCAAACATAACAATTTTTCATTGAAAATGGCCTGTTCAGCAAAAGGGATGGTGATTTTCACTCACCTTGCAGGGGATCCAGCAGGGCACCGTCTGCTTTCCTGCCAGGTCACCCTCTCCATTCTCTCTGATAAGCTGAGCAGTCATTAAAATTGTGGGCTGAAAAAGCTTCAGTTTTCTCAGACTGGGACTGTGAGCAAAAAAAAAAAAAAAAAACCCTCATGGCCACAGGCTGCCAGGGTCCAAGGGCAAGATGGGGTCCCACAGTAGGAAGAGAAGTGACTCGTGACTCATGGGTATCAGAGTCTTTAATTCTCCAGTGATGTTTCCTTCTGAAATCCTTGAAGAGAGACATTTTTGATAGTTTTATAATTGTTACCTTTTAAAAAATCCCTTCTGGGGGGAATTTCTGAAGTTTTTGGAGTTTTAATTTTTATTTCTTTCCTTTTATTTTATTATTATTTTTTGTTTGTTTGAATTTCCCGGAGAATGGTCAGCAAAATATTCTTCAAAATACTTTTTTTTTTTTTTTTTTCCTTTTAAACCAATTCAAAGTTTATAGTGTCAACTTCCTTATTTATTCTTTTTTAATCAAAGCACAGTATTTCCATGGGTCAGAGAGAACAAACGCACTTGAAAGCGAAGACAAGTAGTCTTACAGAGAAATCTTCTGTTGCTGTAAGGCTGTCATCGTGACATTTAGGTCATCCTTTTATCATTCCTTATGATATTCCTCTCTCATTTGAGAATCACCCACAGAAGATGGGAATAAGACAATACCTACAGCAGGACATTTGCCTGCCATAGCAACCCCGTGTGGCCCCAGGTAGCCACAATTGTAATTGTATTGCGCTTTTAACATGTACCTATGTCTGGACCAAGTCTTCAACTAGTTAGGAAAAAAAAAAAAAAAAAAAAAAAAAAAAAAGAGTGAGAGGAAGTGAGAAGATAAGGGAATTTCAGAAATAGCTTGAAAATGCTTTATTTTGCCCTGCCTGACATTGAACAGGAGATGGATTGGCTGGTCGACAGGATCCATCATCCTATATGCTCTGAATTCTGCAAACAATAACCCAACAAACATTTCCATTTTGTGTGTGGCAGGGTTTGAGAGCTGTTGGGGCTTCTGAATTCAGTAGTGTGGCTTAGCAATTCAAAAAGGAAACAGTCTCTGTGATCATGAGGAAGAACTGGGAGAATTAAATGTACATCTCTTACTCATTCCCATCATCCAGTGAAGACACAAAAATGGGCCAAGGCAGGCAGATTTTGACATTGTCACACCAGAGGAATAGAAATTTGTTCTCCACACCTGAAAGGGGGAGAGATCATAGAATATCATAGAATATCATAGCATATGATATTCGATAGTGTCATAGAATAAATGCCTTAATCCTGCAAAATGTTCTTGTACATAAAAAGTGCAAAAAGAGGAGGAGGACGAAGAGGAGGAGGAGGAGGAGGAAGAGGAGGAGGAGGAGAAGGAGGAGAAAGAAGAGGAGGAAGAGCAGGAGGAGGAGGAGACCTTTCAGAACATCCTCCACTGGGGATGACTGCTGCCATGGCAACAGCAGCTACGTGAGAGAAGAGGAGAGAAGCACCAGCTGTGGTCGGGTGATTGTTTTTTCCCCTTTTTTTCCTTTTTCTTTTTTTTTCAGCAGAGCTGCTCCAGACACTGGGCTGTTTTCCTGGGTTAGAAGTGTGAAGGGGCAGATGCCCCCCTGCCAGCAGTGCAACACCGGTGGGCTGCGGGTACCAGTAGTGCTGCTCCAGGTATGGGGCACTCCTGGTCCCCACCAGTCTCTGAGCTGCATTGCACTATTTTTACTCCAGGTCATTCTTTGTGTTTAACACAATTCTTCCTTGCTTTCTGTAGGTAAAAAATCTGGAGATAAAAACCATCATTAAACCGTCCCCATGGTTGCAATCTGAGGATTAAGCATGGTCTGCTTTCAGCTGCCTGAACACAGAAAACTATAGCCTCCTCCCCACTCTGGATTTAAATTCTTATACCCAAACTCCCTCCCAAGACCATTGTGCCCTTCTTGGATCAAAGGCAGCCCTCAGTGGGACACCTCTGATGGTACCTGTAATCACCTAGATGGCCGTTGTGCAAGTCTAAACCAGGCTTAGTCTGAAAGGCACCCGCACAAGGTGAGTTATCCCACCCACAGACAGTCAATTTGTGCTCTGGAAATGAAAGCCTTTAGCACTGGGCAGGATGAATTGCCCCCTGAGGGCCTCTCTCTCTCTAGGCAACAGAGAGCTGCTACTCAACCAAATTAAAGTGTAACATTCAAAGCTTAATGTTAGATGAAGTGACTCTCATCTGCAGAGTAATGTTGCCCACAGACCTACTGAGCCTCATTTATCTTACATAATTTACTCCCGTTCCTTCTCCCTGCAGCTGGGCTGATGGCTTGAGCTTTCAGGGCTGTTCCACAGCCTCTCTCCTGCTCTGGGATACCGTGCCAGACACAGCTAGAGATGGCTCTGCCTCCTTGTTGCGAGATGCCAGCTTTGAAATACAACGCCTTTCTCCCAGACAGAAATTATCAGAGCAATGCAATTAGCAATCGTACCTATAGGGCACATTCTGAACTCTGGTTACTGTGTGCCTGCCCAGAGAGTCCATTGAAACTCAAATAACCCATTTCAGTACATTTACCAATTATCATGCAAGAATGGGTAAGAAACAATTTGCTGCTTAAAGTCAGCAAATGAAATCAAGGCAACTTTCAACTTTATGAGTTTCATTTGATTTTCCCTTAATCCAGATGAACCCCCGCCCCCCAAACCAGAAGTCACAAGGGATTAATACATATTCTACTGAAAGCCACCAAGGGCACTAAATTAAATCTGCGGTGCTCTCTCTCAATCACTCGCACACATAAATGGCCTGGAAGCCCCTGCAAGGCTTCCTGTTGGCGTGAGGTCGCCAGACAGCCCAAAAGCTATTAGCACTGGTTAGGGAGTCGCAGAGTGATTTAGCAGAATTTCAAATGACTGCCGCAGCCGTGTGCACCATGCTGGAGACTGGAGCAGTTCTTGGAAATGCATTTGGATAAAGCTTGTGAATTTAAAGTTATTTGACAGGTCTCTTGATGTCTGACTGAGCGCTTGTAATGCAAGTGTTTCTCATTTTAACCCTTCTTCTCAGTTGTCTGTGCTAGCAGTTGCTGTGCAAATGTTTTCAGAAGGGCCACAGGAACACTAACATAATAAAGGGCAATTCCAGTAACAAGCGATGGTTGTACATCACATATATTGTACTGACTTGCAGTCTGGATCTACCAAGAGTGAGCATTACTGAACACCTATTATATAGAGACAGAAACCTTGAAAACTCCCAGGTCCTTCAGCACCACCTTTTCTCATACATAAATGGAAAACATCTAGCAGCACTTATATTCTGTCCCCATGGATGATTTTAAAATGGTCTTTCTCTCTGGAAAGATAAACTTCTGTCAGCATAGAAATTGGAGTCACATTTGGATCTTGAACCTTGAAATTCCTGTTTTTCTCAGTGAATATCAAACACTAAGAATCTGGGGTTCACACTGTGAGGAAGCAGGAAAAGGGACAGATGGTCATCTTTCAGATGTGTTTGCAAAGATTAAAAGCCATCTTTAAACTGAGTCAGCCATTTGTATTTTCCTCCCCAAAGTGGCAGAAAAAACAAAAGGCTATGAGAGAGTATGAGAGCACTTTTGCTCAGTCCTAGTAACCTCAGCCAACACCCTGTGGCTGCGAATTTTACTTCATTATGTCACACAGCTTAAGAAGAAATCTTTTTTTCTGTTTGAATGACAACAGGTCTGTCTGTTTGGGAAATCTCCTCTCATTTTGCTACATGCACACAGTCAAACATGGATGGTAATCTCCTATAGGATCCTTTCTCTGCAGCTCTTGCTAGCCACTGGACTAGCTAGGTCACATGCAGGTGCTGAAGGTTTTGATGTCTTAAGGTTCATTGTGGACAAATTTGAATCTGGGAATATACAGAAAGGGAAATATCTTACACACAGAAAACTTCTATTTTGCCTGGAGGAACCTGGGAAGAGAAAAAAAGAATAGGTAGGTGAAAGAAGGCTTGTTTGTTATAGAAGGACATTTTTTCCTTTCCCATATGTCCTACTGAGAAGATTTATATACCACAATACCTATTTAGCTTGGAGTTTTCTTGTCTGGATTTAGCTCTAAATAAATGCCCAGGATTTGAAACCATAATCTCTATTCCTCAAGAAATGTAATAGCTCAGTCACAGAGAGAGGGGAACGCTGATTCCCCAGCCTCCACAAGCCTTAGGCACTTTAGTAAGGGCGAGTGGCTTTCCTGAGGGTCTCTCTATCTCAATTCTACCAGACAGTGACATCTTATGCCACAAAACAAAAGCCTTCACAATGATGAGCAGTGAGGTGGTTACTCAGATAGGAATGTTTTGTTTTAGATGTCTAGTCTAGTTACTCTATGAAACGTTTACTTTTGTACCATCCTAACTTCCATAAGATCATGCCACTGCCCATTTCATAGTCTGCTGTGGTCTTTCTGGTGCCAGCCCATCCTCGGACTGCTTTTTGGCCCTCTCCCTCCTGTTGTGGCACCCACCTCTGCCCCATTTCCCTACTTTGGCATTTCCTTCTTTACGCTGGCCTCTCCTGCATGTGATGCAGCAGGAATGACCAAGGACTGGCAGATGAATGGTATTGCTAGGTTTAGTTGTGAGAGGAATAAGAGGACCAGTTTTTCAAATCTATTTTTTTCCAGGTTCATGTTAACCCACTGAACCTGGATTTGCAGATAGTTTCTTCCACTTTCAACACGAAAAGCAATGTGAGCTAGTGATAAAAACAAATGAGCTGGAGCAGTTTCCTTGTGAAGCCCAGCCTCAGAGGGATGCTTGATGCATATCATATGAAATTCTTGGTAAAAGTCACATAAAAGGCATTGTGAGCTGGAGCCATCGACCACTGCAGTTGCCCAAAAGACTTCCAGAGGCTTTGGATCAGACCCTTAAAAAACACTCCGTGTGGGAATACACAATTCCCCAGTGAGTCCCCAAACTCCAAAAAGCACAGGTTTTTGTGGTAGTGAGAAGCTGGAGAGCACTGCTGCAACTGGTGATGTTATCTAAAGCTTGCCTTTCTTGTAGTGTTGCCTTTCACAAACAGCAGGATTGCACCAGAGCTTCTCCTTACCAACCTATCCACCAAGAGTGGTCAAACTCCTTTTTAGGGGCCTTTTCTCCACACCAGAAGGGTCCAACACATCAAGTGGTGGACGTGAACTCATGTACCCATGCTTTCCTTCGAACACACCAAAAATCCTGACACACTAGTACACATCAGTCACGTAAATGCAATCAAATAAACTTTTTCACAGTTCACATCTTGTCATGGGCTGCCTTTGGCTTGGCTACAACTTCCCATTTTCTGGTGTGGTTGTAATTTCATTATTTTCCTTGTTATTCTCTCCTCCTTCTCTTGGTACAGTTCCACAATGTTTCTTTTTTTGTGTTTTTGTTGTTGTTGTTGTTGTTTTGGTCTCAGAGCCAAAGGCAACTCCACAGACTTTTCTGATCCTGTGATAGGGGGAATGCAATAACCATCCCAGAGATCCATCTGACATCTGTCTGAAGGCTTCCTTGTTACAGCACACAAATACAATTTTGAAGGAGCTGATATGGATAGGACTCCACATTTTTTTGATTTCATGCAGTGAAGACAGTTTTCTTTTCCATTCCCATGACTGTAGAGATATGCCAGATTTCAGTGGGCCTTACCCAACAGACAAAAGAGGGGGAAAGCCCTCCAAACATGTTTTCAAGATGTTAGGATCATATCTCCATAATTAAATTTTCTGGTAGTTGGAAGTAGTGCAAGATCAGGGTGACAGTCTTAGAGGAGAGAACATATTGTGTGTCTTTGCTATGGCCTGTAAATGGCCTCTGGTTGTATTTAATATTTTCTGAGTTAGCTTTCTTCAAGTTTGAGTGGAGACAGCAAATACAGATCTGTGGTTCAAGGTCCAACAGGCAGGTGGGTGGCTGCAGAAATGTGAGGACAGATCCATAATACAAAACACTTGGAGAAAAAAATAATGAAACAAAGAAAGAAAGAAACAGTTGCAAGAATTAAACATTTCCAAGCTCAAATAAAGTCCTGGTTTTGTAATCAGTTACAGAGAGGCCAATCTCTTTGTATATGTATATTATATATACACATATGCCAGACTCTAAAAAGCTGAAGGAAATTGCTGACTACGTATAAATGGGTATAGATTTATGTACCCTTTGACTGGAGAACAGATTCTACTTCTGCTGAGCAAGTCGGTTAAGTTTGTGAAACTTGCAGGTCCCATTTTACTGTGCATTTTATAGTTTAATCAGATTTGAGGCAGATCCACATGGATAATGCATGCATCCCCCATGCGATCCAAGTCCAAGGGTCAAATACTTCTCTGCAGTCCAAGCCCTTAGAGCTCCTTTGATGTTGGGGTCTCTCCAGGTGACCTTTTCTAGATGGCAAAAAGCGAGCACATGGGTTAACTGTGGGCCTTGGGAGATATTAGAGAGGAGATGGCCTGTCAACCTGAACAAATGTCAGAGGCCCAGGCTGTGTATGCCTCCATATGACCCTAATGCAATAGCATATCTGTTTCTGGCCATGGTTCCCAAGTTTGTTTGCCTGGGTTGCGTATTCTGGGGGGAGGTGGTTTTGTGTTTGGTTTTATATTGTTGATTTATTTTTTCTCCAGGCATACATTCATTTAGTTTTTAAGTCACTTTTCCCCATGACCCTCATATTTTTGTAGTCATCCAGTAATAAATTTTGAGATTTCACAGTTCTTTCAGGACTGACATGGATCTGAAGAACTTTTGTATAAGGAATAGCGAAGCACAATAAGTTTACCTACTTTTGAAAGTTGAAGTCAAACACTCAAACTTGCATTCAGTCTGTCACCAATGATTATCATCAGCTTCTACCTCACACTTGTTAATATTGCTAGCAACTCCTTGTCTTGTTGGCCCCACTGTTTTGACATACACAGACAGATACTGGCTAGCTCTGGCACAAGCATATGAGGTAGGAGAAAGGATGGACTACAAAAACCTTACACTCCCAGCAATAGCTTTACACTCCTCCTGAATCCCAGTGGGAGTCCCATCTGCCTGCCAAGGGAGCGGGGATGAAACAGTGAACCTGCTTCTTTTCCACATTCTGGTCTCTTTTATCAGAACTCTCCTTTTGAAAATTTCTCTTTCTTCCTCTCCACAACCTACTGCAAATATGAAGTTTGATTATTTATTTGTTTGTACCAGAGCAGTATTGGCTACAAGAGCTTTACCTATCAGAACATTTTATGACCAATGTAGTAGAGCTGTCAACAAAGACAGAAGATATGTGGGAGGGCTGATGAAAAGGCCATGCACTTAATGCAAGAAGTATTCAGGTCCTTTTCTGTGAGCAAAGCTCGAAGCCTCCTTGACACTCTGCAGATGGTGCTAGCTCACTGCAAGCTACATGTGTGCAGAACAGAGCAAAAGGCTTCGGAGGGCTCATCAGAGTCGTGCAGCCATGTTAACTGCTCTCTACTTCTGTCTCACACACGTGCACAAAGTGGGGCTGGGAAGGGTATCTGAAAAACTGCTGCTGCTTCTGCTACCGGTTTCACAGTTTCATTACCTAAAAGAAATCTCCCTTGGAAATAATAAAATAAATAAATAAATAAATAAAAATAAAATAAAATAAAATAAAAATAAAATTTAAAAAAAGGAGAGAGAGAGAGAGAAAGGAACAGAAATGTCATTTGCTGACATTGTCATTCCCTGCTGCCCAGTAAATAAACATAACATCTATTTGTCACCATGGAAACATCTTCCATGGTCCAAAGTATGCAAAGGAGAGGTATTTGAGAAACCCAGAAGTCTGAGGAAATGAGCAAGTATCTAACCTAGCATTTGATGTTGTGTCTCTCCTGTAAGTATTAGTGCTTTAATTTATGTTATTTTTTTCTCTCTAAGGTACAAACATTTATTTTAGAAAGGGCAGCGTGTATCTTAGAGACAAGGCTGAAACATTTGCTTAATGTGCTGTCTCTTCAGTGCCTAGTGCCTCCTCCCTCTCCCCTACCAGGGAGGGATTTGTAAATAACTGCTTTATCTGTACATCTAAAAGGCACTTGTTTCTCCAGGGACACTGCATTTGTTCTTCTCATCTTGTGCATCAAAGTTAGAAAGGCATTGCCATGAGCAACATAAGCTATGTATTGATTTACAACAACAAATCACTTCTCTTGCCCACACTGTGTAGACAGTCACCTGGAGATGTGGGGAACACATCCCCTCCTTCCTGGGGGACTGCGGTGCCACCAACGAGGACCTGCCCACCCTGCCTGCTCCAGGACAGATGGCCTGTGACATGTCACCATGCTGCAGCCCCTGAGTCTCATAGTCACAGGCCTTTCATCTACACAGTATAGAAGATGCTTAGGACCTGGACACCTCCTTTTGCATTTCCCCTATAGCAGATGTAGCACCATTAAGGAGAAGGTAGTCTATTCTCCCTAAGTCTTCCATCATATGGGTTATGCAAGCCTGCAGATGCTGTGCAAATAACAAGGTGCAGGTGAAAAGACATTCTTGTCTCTAGGTGTACAAAAAGCTACAGATTTGTGAAAATGTACCCTCCTGATAATCTGCATGGGGATATGGCTACATACTGCCTTACAAGAAGCTGGCATCACATCAAGGATCATGAGCTTCACAAAATTTGGGTGTAAGCTGTGCCTTGCACATTTAATTTGGAAGCATTTGTGGTTCCCTGTAAAGGAAAGAGCCCATATCAAGACAGTGGCAGTCAACCTGTTGGTTGACTGCAAACAGCTTTTGCATTTCTACCTAGAGTTTGCCTCTGGAAACCAATGGAATTGTGAGGTCTGAGCTGTTGAGGCTGCACAGGTATGATCAGAAAGCAGAAAATCAGCTTGGAAATAAAATCTGTGAGAAAAGAGGGATCTAAGACAGAGAGAGGAAGGGCGTTATGGTGGGATCACTCCATGAAAACACAGTCACTGTTTTTCAAATGGGCAGAGTAGAATTTAAAAGCTGGAAAAGGAGTGATGTTGAACCTGGCTTCATGGTCTTTAAACATCCTATGGTATGCAATAGGAAAAAGATCCATTACATTTAGAATTAGGCTTTAGGTTTGATTTATTTGTGGTTTTTGTTTCCAGTCTTCTGCCTGACTTAAAGTCTGACTTTAATTCTTAAGCAAAGCCAAGGTGTGTATTTAAGACTAAACCCTGAAGAGGCATGCCTCCAAACTAAGCTCTTCTGTCAGCATGGGTGGAAGACAGAAAACACATATCACACAAACATTCTGTCAGCTTCTTTCATATTAATGAAGCTTCTCTCTTAAATGTTTTTTCCCGTTCTTGTGTTTCCATACAGAAAAAGTGGAGTCTTGCATTCTCCATGCACATGAACCAATACCCTAACTGGATGTGCCCCAAAATACTCTGATGCAAATATGAACCAGGAAGGAATGCACTTGAATCCCAGAATGCTGGAAATGGTCACTGGAAAAGACTTAGTAGCTTTCAACAGGTAAAATGTCATCAGCTTAGGGGTATAATGTCTATTTTCTGCCTTCATAAAGGCATGCTTTTTAGACCATTCCACAGAACAACAGATAAGCAGCATATGGCCTCACCTTCAAACGAGATTTTCTGTTGAGTTAATTGTTTTATCCCAGTGAGAACCACCTTTTGCTTTCCTGCATTTCTTTGGGATTTGTTAAATTCTTTCCCTGACATTTTCCTTACATCAAACATTCTCCACTGCTTCATTCCTTTGTCTTCTTCTCATGGACGAAATTCTCCAGAATACTTTGATTTCCATCGTACTACTCTTCATCTTCTCCTTTAGCAATATCATTTTTACCTTTCATCTCAAGCAGCCTTTGCCTTCTCACCCACCTTTTTCCTCTTCAATTTGATACTCTGCTCACACCAGTGTACAACTGAATAATTATCCATCATCACACCTCGAATACTGTGTTCAGTTTTGGGCCCCTCGCTACAAGAAGGACATCGAGGTGCTTGAGCGAGTCCAGAGAAGGGCGACGAAGCTGGTGAGGGGCGTGGAGAGCAAGTCCTACGAGGAGCAGCTGAGGGAGCTGGGATTGTTCAGCCTGGAGAAAAGGAGGCTCAGGGGTGACCTTATCGCTCTCTACAGGTACCTCAAAGGAGGCTGTAGCGAGGTGGGGGTTGGTCTGTTCTCCCACGTGCCTGGTGACAGGACGAGGGGGAATGGGTTTAAGTTGCGCCAGGGGAGTTTTAGATTGGATCTTAGGAAGAACTTCTTTACCAAAAGGGTTGTTAGACATTGGAACGCGCTGCCCAGGGAAGTGGTGGAGTCACCATCCCTGGAGGTCTTTAAAAGTCGTTTAGATGTAGAGCTTAGGGATATGGTTTAGTGGGGACTGTTAGTGTTAGGACAGAGGTTGGACTCGATCTTGAGGTCTCTTCCAACCTAGAAATTCTGTGATTCTGTGATTCTGTGACTCTGTGATCTACAGTAAGTGGATTTGATTTATTCACTGTGAGAAAATCATTTGTCTACACTGATTTCTCTAGCACCAAGCTTCATCTACCGTTTTTCTTCCTACACCCATTGAAACAACTGATAATACATGCCCTAGTAATATATTTCCAACTGTTACCAATTACTTTTTTCTCTAAATAGCATGAGTACATAAATTTTCCCCTTTGGACATGTTTTTAACATATATTTCCCCACACCCTTCTTTTATTTAGGAAAAAGTGCCTAAATCCAAATAAGGGAATTCCAGAGCAATAGTAATGGGAAAAAATAAAATAAAATAAAATCACAAAGAAGAGTAGTGTGTCATAATTTTGCTTTACTTTTCACTTTAGAAAAAAAAACTTCTGACTAGTTAAAAAAATAAATAAATAAATAAAAAAGCTTACTTCCTACAGGTTGCACATAAAAATATCCTGGTTTTCCAATATAATTTCTTGCTGATCTGTCCAGATCTGCAAAGTCATACGTGACACTTGTCAGATGTAGCTATGCTGGCTGAACTTCAGCAAAAAAAAAGGTGCAGTTTTTGCTTTCAGTGTACTCAGTTTCCCAAAGTACACTTGAAACCTTACTTTCAGGAAAAAAAAAAAAAAAAAAAAAAAAAAAAAAAAGATTAATAAAATAAAATTAATTGAGTTTAACTTTTTATTATTATTATTAAAGAAGGAAAAATGTCACACCTCTTCAGCCTGTGATTAGGATGTACTCGCTTATTTATAGACCCATTTGTTGCCTGAAACCATTTCTTTTACATAATTGCTTCCTCAGACTGTTTGCTTATGTCGATCAGAAAATGTATTTTGGAAGATTAGGTCATTTATACTTGTGCAAATCTGTGCAATAATTCAAAGAAAGCAAGGTCAGTTTAAATGAATACCATAGCTGGAACAGGGATAAACCTATTAAATTAAAATCACTGGATGTAAGACTCTGCTGATCATGTACTTGCACTGGAACATGTCAAATTAAGATTGTTTCTATTTACAAATTTACATCAATGCTGCAAAGATGTGATGAAATTCCCTCTAAAGTTGTAAGGTGTTTACTGTATATCAGAAGGTCAAATAGGAACAGATTTCCATTTGGCAATAAGTTAATGCTACTTCTGTCAGGCATTGTAAATAGCTCACAGCTGAATGTTTTTAAAAAACCAAAAGCCCAAGAGCAGTACACAACCCAGCCAGCCAAGCAAAGGAGCTGGGCTTATCTCACCATTATATTTTAAGAATACAAACCAGAGCAATTACCTCTGTAGTATTTATTATTTGTTTTTTGAAACAATTGGATAATTCTGTCCATAATATTGCAGATTCAATCAATTATGGACAAAAGTTTTATTTCAGACCTATACAGTAGGCTTCACACAGGTGTTTACCTTGCAAGCTTTACACAGGTGTTTAACTTCAGGCTAGAGAGTATTTCCACTGAATGCTAGGTTATCTTCTCCTCTGCCCACAAACATGATACTGTTTTATTATTTCTGATAGTCAGAATTTGTTGATAATCATTACATCAGATGATTGATTTTCAGATTGCTTGCAGAATGTTTGTGTAACAATGTAGATACCTAAACTGCACAGTATTGTATTTGTTTCTTCTGTGGATGACTGAAGTGGGAACTTATTAAATATAAATACATTATTTAAAATATAAATTATATTAAATATAAATACATCTGCCCACTGATCAGCAGGAAGTCCAGGAAGAGGAACGAGCAGAACTGAGGATCACCTCTAGGGGCTGCCTTCCAGCAGGTTTCTCATTCCTCGAACCCCTATGGGCACGATGCTGGGAGGAGACATGGCATGTCTGGTGTAGGTATGCCTGTGAGTCCATAAGCCCCAGGACAATTCCAGGAAACCTCAGTCCTTTGGGCAATGGGAAGGGACAAGGAGGACAGGCCACAGGTCAGGTTGCTGCTTCTATTTATAAGCTGCTCTTAGGCATATTTTATGTATGCATTTACGTGTTTGTAGACATTTATATGCATGTAGACAAAAACTAGAGCAGTGTGTGCATGGTCTGTACCACAGCCACAAGATATAAAATTCCTATCCTGATAGGAACCATGCTGAATAAAAGCTGAGCTGACCTATTTTCAGTCGCGTTTCCCACAATCCCAAGGCATGGAAAGCACATCACAACACTTTGAGCTGCAGGATGGCCTTTGTGCAAAGCCACATGTCCCACACCCTGCTATCCACTTGAGCCACATCCATCTGACCAGCCTGGCACACACTGGGTACAATGTGTGGAACAGCATCACCTCATGCACCCTATATTCTGATGCAGATGAAACCACCTTAATCCATCACATCTCATTCAGCCTGTGATGCCACAGGTGCCTTTTACAGAAAGAGTCCCCCTTCACTCGTGAGGCAGGGCAACTGCCTTCTTGCCCCAGTAAAACCTCGTGTTATCGTGAAGTGGCAGTGCTCTCAGTGCCAAGAGGAGAGGTTTCCTCCACGAGAAGCTGTGTGGCTCTTTTATGCCTGGTTCATCAAGAAGGGATAAGTCATAATTTGTAAACAAAATTGAGGTTAAATAAATTTTCCTGATGCATTCTGCTTCAAGTATCCCCTAAAATGTATCACTTAAAGCCAGCATTAAAAGAAAATACTATTAAGAGGGCATAAGGTAAACTCATTTAGTTGCTCAAATTGTATAACGCAATGAATTAATATGGTAATGTATCTTCAGAGACCAGAAATAGATAATAGAGGTGAACAGAGGTTTTCGAGCTTGGCTTCGGAAAGGCAAAAGTAATTTATCATTCTGTTGCAGTATTTGGGGGAAAGCATTTCTCATTTCTTCTGACTCTCCCTCTGAAATTCTTAGTTTCATATTTAAACCACTTTTTGAGGTTTTGCTTTCTTTTTATTCCAGACAGAGTTCCTATCAAGTTCAGCTGTACGCAGCTCTCCCTGCAGCAAGCATCAGATACTTTTAGTCCCATTCCTATGCTTCCAGGGGTGCAGCAATGCAGGACTTGCCTCTCTTGGACATTCAGCTCATTTCTCCAGCTGGCATAAGCAGGGCATGGAAAGAATGAAATAATCCATAATTTCCCCTTTTTTGCCTCTGCTGTTGGGGTCAGTGTGAGGCTCCAACTATGATCAGTGCTCTGTGAATAATCCCACTCCTTTCTTTACAGCGACACAAATGCACATTATGTCTTTATTACTTACATGGATTGTCCTGTAAGAGCTTATTTTTAATTAATAGAAAACAAAGCCTTTCTGACCTTATCCACAGGAAATATTGCCTCATTCATGCTAGCCATAAATTAAGCTAATACAGCATGCATGTCCAACATATTTCTCTCAGGTAACATTCATTCAAATATTAAACAGGGAGAGAGAAGGAGGGAAATCCTATTACTAAAGCAACAGCATAAAGATGGACTCTGTAATTGCTAAACAGCATATCAGGGAGAGATTTTATTGTGCCGTAACAGTGCAGAAAGTAGAGAAAAATACCTGATACAATTGAAATAGGGAAGATTTTAGTAATGCAAAATCTAATTGCCCAAATGGGAATGTCATCCAATGCTATAGCGAGGCAAACATCTTCAAAAGAATTCACTAGAGAAGAAAAACCTTTACAGTGGAGAATAAAAGCTGCTGTACAAATATATACTAATTAACCTTACTAATTTGTCTGTATAATTAGATAGTCTCTTTGTTTCTTCTTTTCTTTTTTTCTTTTTATTTTTGTAAGAGCAAGCAGGGCACTGCAGTAGCAATACAAAATATTTTACTTCGCCTTCTGTATGCTCAGTGCTGGCAAACAGTAGATATCTCCTCGCAAATGAGCTGTCACAAATTGCTCCTTGTTTGGTGTCGACATCCTTGGTCTACATTATAGCTACAGGAAGCCTAATCAATTATGCTCCCAAAATGAAATAAGAGCTCTGTGGTGCCAGGGGCATAGCTCATAAAATTAATTACAAGGCAAGTTTACATATTGAAGTACCAGTTTATGGAGGGACTAATAACTTTTGATGAGACTTTGACAGGATATTACTCACAAGGATTATGAAAACACAAAAATCATTTGCGACCGGCTACTCAGACAGCAGCTTGCATCCCAGCCGTCACCCGAGGTCCGACCCTTTCCTTTGTCAAGTGCCAAGGCTCCCAATGACACCTCAATATTGCCACCCATGCAGAGAGTACAGAGCTGTCCCCCTTAGCCACCATCATCCCTTCACACAATGTCTCTTTTCCTTACTTCTCCCACCTCCAATTTTATCCTGCTTCCTGAGAAAATCTACAGAATTTGACAATGTGAGAAAAACAGATCTAGATAGTTGTTTTTTTTAAGAATGGGCAAGTACCAGTCTGCATCGTGAGCCCTGGCACCCCGGGACATCCAGCCAGGATCGGGGCTTTGCCATCGCCCCGACCTCAGGGCACTTCCACAGGCAGATAATGGGAAATAGGATTACTCAGGCATTCGTGTCTGCTCAACTGTGGAGCATAAAAATGTAAAAGGTGAATAGTGACAGATGGCAGATCTTTGGGGGAAACAAGTAATTTTAATGGTGGAAGCAAACAAAGCAGATCGTGGCATGGATTAATGTGGAGCCTTTCATGCAAAGATTGAAAACATGTTGCTAGTCAGCCCACCAAATGGGTGAGAAGGCAGGTAAAAAGCAGAATAACCACTATACCACTGGCTAAGCTGAGGCACTGAGAGGATAAGCACCTTGCTGTTACTGCAGCCCAAAGCGTGCTGTGGCCAAGGGTGTGCACCAGCCAGAGGATTGCACCAGTTCACTGAGTCACCTCCTGATGTGACTGAAGCTGTTTAATGAATTGCCTTTATGAAGCTTCAAGACACTGAGACCCATGTAGAATGTCAAATGATAAATGGCCTGCCTCAAAGATGCCATTCATAATCAAATCTTAAATGTAATTCGGCTGAATGGAGTAATTGCTCTTCTGTGTACCATTTACAAGCCATGATACCATTCTCCATGAACTGATACCTTCTCCTGAAAACAAGCTGTGAGTTGTCCTGCACAGGAGCTCAAAAGCAAGCTGCACAAAGCCACACTGATATATATACTCATCATGGAGTTACATGAGAAACAAGATGTGTGAAACCAGGGTGTGTGTAGGTGTCTGCATATCCGTATATAAGCATCCTAATAATTTTTGAAGGCATTGGCCAGTTTCAAGCAGGCACAATCCACAGGTAGCAGTCTTGGAGGTGCTGTGGTTTTACAAGTATCGAGTATTGGGAAAATAAAGTTGGTGAGAGAACAAGAGGGGGGACCCTCCCCATGACTCATTTGTTGGGGAAAAAAACAAACAAACAAACAAACAAACAAACAAAAAGCAAACAACAACAACAACAAAAAACCCACTAAACTATGAGCCAAAAACATTGTCCAGAAAAGTTGAAATGCAAGTTTTTTAACAGCACCTTAAAGCAAATCATTCAATTCCCAAGCACAAAGAACAAGCGTGTTCTTTAAATTATCATTACAGAGTTCCTTGTTACTTAGACTGGGCAACAGATTTTCATTTAAATGGAGGTCTCCTCAGAAGTGCAAAGGGGCCTTTGGGGAGGTTCAGGGGAGGAAAAATGTAATTTTTCAGGCTCCAAGTGTTCTTTTGTGTTTTATAAACAGCTGAGTGACAGCCCAGTGATTAATAAGTTACATAAATAATTATAAGCGACATGTAGCTGAATCTAGTCCACATTCCAGACATGGTACATTAAATAAAGAGAATTCTACTCTTCCCCCCAGAAGAAAATTTATCTGGCAACACCAGATAAATCACAGATGATACTGTTAAAGCACATCCAGTTCTTTGGAGAGACAGCTCATCAAAACCAGAAGTTTCTACTGAGCACACTTTCTCAAGCAAATTGTTTCATTTACTTCAGTTCTACTTTGTAGTCGTTTGGTATAAAAAAAAATATTTTCTTATTTTATTCATCCTCTCTGTTTGAGCTTAATATTTACCCAGAAGTGCCTCTGTGGAGAAGAGCTTTGTGCTGATACCTTGCTATAGCCTCATGCATAGGAAGGTAAATGCTGGTTTGCAGCTTCGGCAGCAGAGCTCACTGGGAGGCTTGTCGGATGTGTTTAATTGCTCGTGTTTTACAGCACCAGCAAGAAATTCAGGTTGAATCAAATCCCCTCCCTTGGATTAGGCATTGAAAGGGACAAAATTAAGCCTGCCTATGTTTTCTATTGTAAAGACACATTTTTAGTATGCAAGAACTGAGTAGTATCTCTATAAGTATTTCCTGAGGGTTTTAGGGCACCTTGCTGCCTTCCACACAAAAGGCAAGTGTAAGCAATAGAAGAGAATAATGTGTCCCAGACAGTGCTTTAAGGTTAGGAAACACCTTTGTTCAAAACTAAGCCGTGCTCCAAAGTTTTCTTTGTGTGAAGGATAAGGGCACGATCTCCATTTAGAAAGCTGTTTGTTGGGAGTGATCCCACTACCCAGAAAACATAGAGAGGTATTTTGAAATATGTTCCAGAGATAATTTAAAAGTTCAGATTAATGTTTAGCACTGCTTTTCCCCCCAAAAAAAATCTTTTTGTATGTGTTATTCAGGTGTACAAATGTGACTAATTTTCTGATGTTCCTCTCCCTTTTTGTGAGGGCTTCGTGCTTTCCTTGCTCTTACAGGGAAAGGGGGTTACACAAGGAGCTACTTCAGTGTGCATTCATTTATATCATTTTTATATTATAATACTGAGTGATTTTCTGTATTTTGGAGTTCTAATGAGCTTGTGGAAACAATAAAAAAGAATAATTCTGGTAACAAACACTGTTCTTTTCATGAATTTCAATAAAACACTGATCATCTTAGCAGACAGTAGCCACATTTCCAAGAAATGTGATTACTTCAATAATTGAAGTGTGTTTTTAATGACTTAGATTGTGAAATGAGGCATCATTTCCTAGATTCATAGATTTTAGGGCCAGAAGGGACCTGAATGATTGTCTGCTCCCAGTTCTCTTGTAAAATCACCATGATTTTTTTCACAGTTGTTCCTGAAGCAAATACATTGCTTCTGGTGAAGCTAAGCACAGCTTTTTCCAAGTGGATTTTGTTGTAGTTGGTTTTCTTTAGTGACAGTACTTAAACTTTCTAGATTTAGATTAAATTGGTTATTCACTCCATTTCTTGCACTTAGGATAATTTACAATTTTTAAGTCAGCTGTTTGACAGCAAGAAAAATATGAAGATTTGACTCCTAAAACCATGCACAGACATTCACAGACTTATTTAAATTAATTTTCATCAGAGCATCCCTGGAGCAGGAGTCCTGTACTATTTTTTTCCAATTAACCAACTTCTTGAAGGAGCAGTAGTGGAGGCTGATGGCAGCATTAGCAGGGACAGCCACCAGCATTTTGCTGGGCCATGTATCCTTTCAAATGTATTCTGTGCTGGGTCTGGATCATCAGATTTTCTGAAGATCAGATCATATCAGATGTTCAGGAACTTTTTTTTAAAGAGTTTTGGTAAAGGAAACTTTTGGCCTAACAGGTCCTGCCTAGCACCAGATGAAGCAGAGAACCTGTCAGCATGTCTTATACATATCTTGCCTGCCACCTCCCTGGGCTAAGAGCATGAATGCTTATCCAGCCCCTTCTCTCCCAGTTGCGGCCATGAGCAGGGAAGCCCTGCCAGCACCCATGAGATCTTCTTTGCAGATTTTGTCTTCCTGACATTCTTTCTTTTCTAACTAACCTTGACCTCATTTTCCCCGGTGTACAGGAAGGCTTTCTGGAAGAAATGTCACCTTTAATCTGTTCTCTATATTTCTTTAGTACATGCTAGTGACCCCTATTTTATTTTGCAAACTTCACCCTGACACAGCACCAGCTTAATTCCCTCATTTAGGTCCTAACCAAGCAAAGCTCACCTTGTTTTCATCTCTTGTTGTAATTCATTCTAAGCTCTTCCAAGAAATTCCAAGATTTATTCTGTCATTTTAATCTGTTGTGGGGGGAATAGTTTATCCAAACAGATGCACACTTTATTTTTAGTTTCTGATTTGTAAGCTGCAGTAAAAGTGGAAGAAATGCAATCTTCAGTAATAACTGCAATTTTCGGGGAAATTCTGGTCCATCTCAGTGGCTATAGGAGAAGTGCAATCAAACACGCAAGAGCCCAAAATATACTGGGGAGATATGGATGAGACAATAAACATTTGCCTATTTATGGATGAAATAAGCATTTGCCTGTTTATTATGACACAGATCTGCAGTGCAGAAAAACCCTCTCTCTTCTAAGGCTTCAAGTTCATTGCAAAGATAAAAGCCTTCAGCAGCTGATGGAGGTGCAATACAACCACACTGAGTGTCCTCTGTCTCATTATAGACTGTTTTTGTGGCTGGTGGAAAAATAAACTTAGCTATGAATTGCAAATGTTTCCTTTTGTTTTGCTATAATGTTCTTCATGATACTGTTCTGTTAGAAGTAGCTTTCAGGAGAACAGCTCAGAAGACAACACGGCAGTTGATGTGCAAACTGTTGTGATCTCTTCCATTGCATATTGTAATCTTTAAAGTCTTTAACTTTAGAGACAATGAATGGGTCTTATGAAAATGAAAGCCATAGAAATAAATCATCCATCAGTAATGAAAAAAAGAGAATGATATAATTTCTATTTGTCAAGGTATAAATGATGTCACCGCCCATTTATCCTTTGCACTTAAAGGTTGAAGCTATTCAACAAATCTCTCCTGAGCCACATACATCTGTTGCTTTAATGGCAGCTATCGCAAAGCTTTCTGATTAGTTCACACATCATTCATCAATTAGAACAGACGGTAAAAGTTATTTCTCCCTACCCACAGTGCTTCATTAAACAAATAACCTTTAATGTAATGAATGACAGCAGAATTGAGAAATAAATAAGATGAGAGCCGGTACCTGAGGAGGTCACTCTTTGAAGAATTCCAACTTTTTCTAGAGCAGAGGGAAATGGGAATACATGAGCAGTGGGGGACCTAACATCTGGCAGGAATACAGACCCGTCCATGGCCCAGTACAATGGCTATTAGTACAAGCAAGTACCAAGTACTTTGCACGTTGTTTCACTAAAAAGGTTACTGAAAAATAAGAATGCAGCATTACTCACACCAAAATTTGCATGGAGTACTGTCCATACCAGTAACTTTTTCTCAAAACTCTCACAAGGCAGAATGGAGTGCATTTTACCAACAAGAAAACCATGTAGTTTGTTGAGAGTTTGATATGAGTCTTCAGCTGGGGAATTTTGGTCTTACAGAGTGCATATGCTGAAAGATGCAGTTCCTGTTCCTCCAAATGTATTAGCAAAAAACTGTCCAGGTTGACAGGTGAGATATTCAGCTGAAGGTAAAGGAAATGGATCCTGTTTTCAATAATTTGTTCAGAGTAGAGTGACATCATCTGGAGACTCCTATCAATACCACCCCCCCACCCCGCCCCCCCCTCCCCCCCCGTGCCCCTCCCAACAGCATTTGCTGTATTGCCATGCCCTGCAGCCATGCAGGTGGCACAGGCTTTCCTCGAGGACAGAGGACTGTGACTGCCTTCAGGGAAAGGAGAAGATCTCAGTGTAGATTACATATTTTAAGTGAGAGTGCTAACTGCTAGGCTACAGCCTGGATCTAGCCCCAGGCTTTCTTTTACAAGGGCCAAAATGAACCACTTCTATTTTGTTTGTCAGTTGTGTTTTTGTTTCTGCATCTCAGGTGGAATATTTTGTGTTAAATGAGTCCATTTAATTAGGGCAGGGGTTGAAGGAGGAGATTTATTTTGCCATTTAAAGTAATAATAGTAACAACTGATTCAATCCAAATTGAATTCTTTTTCTTCATTAAGTTTGTCCAGCAAGCTAAAAACATTAAGGCCAAAGTCAGGTATTCATTTGTGAAACAGACGCAAGTACAACATCTCCAGTTACAGTTATCTCCTCTGCCTGGTTTGTCCTGCATTAGAGGCCATGAATAGCCTCAGGCACAGGATGACAGGAGCTCTGGGTGGGATCGAAATGAACCTTGCTTCGTTGACCTAGAAACGGAGCCAGAGCGGTCACGGTGCAGGTGCAACACCTCGCTCCAAGGACAGCAATGCACTGCAGCACCTTTGCAGAGCCCTACCTTCATTACCTCAGTGACTTCTGTCTCACAGCTGTCCAGTCTGCATGTCAAAGCACGTTATTTCTCTCTCACAGTCCCACCAATGCCACTACGATTAGTGTAAACCCTGAGTTCATCTTTTCCCACCATCAGCTTCATCAGTAGCAATTACTTTGGCTGAGAAGAGACAAATCAAACTGGAGATGGATCCCACCACCAATTTAGTGAGAGAGATACAGGACTGGGCTCTAAGATGCTGACTGCCAGGGCATGATCAGCGTGAAACAACCTCCTTTTCAGTAACAGCAGTCACCAGCCTCAGTGCATGGCCCTCATCTGCAGCCAGGAAATAATTTCAGGCTCTTGCCAGCACCCCCATGAATGTCATTCCTGTTAGAGCCGTTGCATTGACTTTGCAGAGCTACAGTACCCTGTGTGAAGTACACATGATCTGTGCAAGCCAGGTGGATTTTCCATCAATTCCAATGGGCTTGTGGTGGTGTAAATTGACGGGAAGTTAGAGGCAGGACGTCTGTTATTGATCGCAGTGCAGAAGGCAGCAGTCTTGATTTTCAGTTTCTAAATTGAATTTGCTTTGAGGAACAGTCAGTAGAATCAAACCAGCGGAGAACTCGGCCGTATCTTTTGTTTATAGTCTCTCGTAGATAAAGTGCAGTTTATGATCTGAGCACCAGTCATGCTGACAGCACAGTCGTCTGCACTCAAAACACTGCTGCTGACTCAGTCCGGGTTCGGCTTTGCCACCTGTAGGAAAGGCATCCAGGGAAACACACGGCGGGTGGAGCAGGAGGTGAGATGACCCCATTCACTCCCCAGCACAGGATAGCACCCAGGGGAGGGTATCTCTCCCCGCAGAAGGAGCACGACTGGTCTCTGCCTGCCTGCTCTGATGGGCTGCAATAAGGGTGAGAGCAACAGGGCCAATGTATCTGGCACTATTTCCTGAATGAACCATGGCAGAGACAGATGGGACTGTGCCCTTGTGGACAATTTGAGCAGAGCTGAGCAAAGCTATCGCCCTGCCAGCTCCCTGAGATCTGTGGTTTCAGGCAGCTGACAATGTCAGCCCATGATTGAGGAATTTTGGAGAGTAAAGCAAGACACTGTAAATCTTCATCTCCTTTTCCTCCATTGTGAAAAATTTCTCAAGGGCACTCGTGGCCACAGGAGACTACCAGGACCTCTTTTCTCTTCTGAAACATGCAGTGAAGTAAAACTTGCTCTGAACCATCTCACACTCATAAGGCATCTTCCTGGCTTTGTGCAATGCGTTAATTAATCCCACATTAGCATGGGAATGGACTTCCTCCCACTGTGGCTATCTTCTTCCATACATAATATTTATTGTCTTGAAATCTACTTAGGAAAAGCACTGTTTCCTATTGATCAGCTGGAAATTTCATTATGCCCATGGGCTATGTATGTGGAAGAGGCCTCGCTCAGATGTGATATTCTAATACTGATTGCACTTGGTTTGCTCCCATTTGTTATCTATTGATTTTCAGGGCTTTGGTATGACCATGTCAGTAGTTAGTAAAAAATCCCATGTCTCGGTGGAATGATACAAGTTAACCTGTGCAGCGTTATTTGTGCCTGGGTGCACATTCGTGCAATCTGCGAATTGCAAGACCTAAGCATGCCTGTACAAAATACATTTTAAGAACTGACATTAAAGTTAATATGAAAGTTCAGAGGTGCAAAATAATTTAAATGCACAGAAGAGGTAGCAATAACGTTTCTAAACTGAGGCAGTGAATTATGTATATAAGAAATATTAAAAATGCAAAGCTGACTCTATTTGCATTCGGAATGCCCCCTAGCTGTTACCAGGGAGGAGGAAATTGCTTTATGCTGAATTCAAGGGCATACTACTTAGTGCTGTGTTTAAGTCAAGGAGGAATATCACTCATTTTTATTCTACCACTTAACTTGGGCTTATGTAATCTGTCTGGTAGCCGAGTCAGTTGTCTTATATTATTTTCTAACTCAGAAAGAGAATATATAATTCAGTCATTAAACCTTTATTTTCACCAGTTTTGAGATCCCTCAGAACCATATTGCTACATGTAAATCATGGGCTGTCACCACTCCAAGAGGACAGAAATATCTATATTGGGCCATGCCTTTCCAAATCACTTTTGGGTAATCACAGGACAAAATTAAACTTATTCACTGGGAGATATGTAGATGGTGTGGAACAATTGAATGATGCCTGGTTTGCTTGTAGGGAATAGGGGTAAGATATCACAAGGGCACCAGGATCTAAACACAGAAGCATTTAGTTCATCTAAATGGATGTAAACCTTATATAGGATTAAATCTGTGTGTTAAATCTGGTTAAATCTGGCTGTGGGCTGGTCATGAGCAAGTGAGGAGGCAAAGGTCTCAAGCCACAGGTAGCAAACACACTGACTGCTGGCACTTCGGCTGAGCAGGGGTCATAGCCCCTGTACTGAGATCAGCAACAGGGATTTTTCTGTAGTCTTAACAGGGGAAATTAACAGAGAAGTATTCTTACTGTCCTGTAGTTCCTGTCTGTCTCTGATCATAACATCTTTTTGCTATTTCCATATTTTCCTCCCTGACCAGTGAAAATTGATCAAATTTTCACAGTGCTTTTATTTAAAGTCAGCTTCACTTCAAAGATCTCTTACACATGTGGCAGGAAAATATCACAGAACAGCTGCTTCCACCTCTGACTTTAAAAAGAGAACAAGAAGAGAACTGAAGTGGAGTTTACACATCCCTCACCCACAGGCCTCTTCATGCTGACCCAAAACCAACTACTTTTTGCGTTTAGAAAGTCAGCACTCCTAACCAGGCCTGGATCTAAAATATCTGATCAAACTAATCCCAGATCACTCTGGTAGACAAAGGGGAATGGTAGCAAGGATGGAAACATGAAAAGGCAAAATACGTTTAAGTAGACAGTTTGCTAATGTATCTATTTACTTCCATTTATATTACAAACATTATTGTTTTGAATTTTTAGCAGCCCTGGTATGTAATAATAAAATTTAAAAAAAAAATTAAAAAAGTTTTAGAAGTGCATGAAATGTCCCACAAGTAGCCCCATCCCAACAACCACATAATGAATACAAATTTTCCAAACTGCCATATCCTTAACAGTTAAAAGAAATGATCCTTCTCCCTCAGCTCTCCCAAAACAGCCTCTCAACAGCACAGAGAGGGGGCATTCGAGCCATCTCAAGCCACAATGTTGTCTCTGTCTTCGATAGTAGTTGAGGATTTAGGACTGGAGGTGGTACTGGGAGCAAAATCTTGTATACTGCTATCAGGATACTTCAGCTCACAATGGCAAGAAGTTGTCAAAACTGACCTTGTTAGGTCTAAGGAGAGCTGTCCCAAATGTAATCATGGGATGAGCTGTTTGCCTGAAAAAAAATCAGGTCTCTCCTGATATCCCAAAGAGCAACCATTATTGCACGGTTTGGGTCACTTTTTAAACACAGGGACAAAAGAAGGTAGGACAATTACAGCTAAAATCTGGAAGAAAAACAATGGAGATAAAATTCAGGTACGGGAGTAAGAGACTTCTGTTAAAAGAGGCAGTGATATGATCCTCTGAGCGTAGCTCACTGAGGGGAAAAACAGAGCTGGAAAAGTGAATACCTCCTTAATGAATATCAGAAACGTGGGGGCTGGAGACAGACGAGTCAGAGGTCACGTGTTGTATCATCCATGTCAAAAAAAAAAGCAAGGAAATAGATGAGACTTACAAGAATAGACAAAAGCCATTAGAACTGGGACAGCTGGGGAGGAAGGATTGAGCACAGGGCTAGAAAACAGCAGTATGTCTGCAGAAGGAAATGAAGAATGGATTTGCAAATCTTTGGCAACTGGTGTAACTGGAGACTTCTGTCAGGAAGGGTCTTTGTCTGTGTCAAGGGCAAAAGAGTGGTGATGGGGACGGCGGTGTGAGCACGCTGTGGGACAGCAGGAGCCGCGACTCCAGGGGAGGGGGCACAACCCCGCTCTCTGCAGGGCTTTGTGGTCTGGGAGAGCCAGAGGAGGTATCTGTGGAGAAACTCTGAGGAAGAACAGCATTAATGTTTCATCCTGACATACTTTTTTTGATATGAAAGTGCAAAACTTATGCTGACTGTTAAATCAATATCAAATCACGACTGGAAACTGTTTTACGATCATGGACAGTGAACTTCTTACTGCTGGAGTCATAAATGATGTCACATTTCAGCAGTCCTGTGGCTGCCAATATGCAAGCCAGAAATGCCCATTTTAATTAAAAAATGTAATCTGAAAGATGAAGTGTCACTTGCTGACAGCAAGAAGTTCTCTTTTCTGTTCCTCTTGCTTTTGAGGCTCTGTGCAGAGCAGAAGAAGGTCTGCATCCCACTCAGCACCATCCAGTCCCTCTGGCAAGGCAAACCCAAAGATAAACACAATAAACTACAATTACAGCAAGCTTGATGTGAAGCTGAAAGGAGCACAGGTCTTGAGCTGGCCCTTGGGAGCAAGGTAATGCCACCTACTTGTGTGCAGCACAACCCAAAAATACCCTGTGCACTTCAAACACAACTGTACTGAGAGTGGGAAGCCCTCTCCCTTATCTTCCTCCCCAGTACCACTGAGCATGTTTTAAATCAGCAGTGCTTAGTCTAGCTTTGCTGTTATTTTTGCTTGGCATGGGCAAGACCCAGGATCCCCTAAAGACTGGTGTACTGGGCAGCCTGTACCTTTGAATCAGGTCCCAGAGGATGAATTTTACCAGGGGTTTCACATCCTGGAGTGATTGAAATCAAGAAACCTTTGCCACTTTCTTATTTATGGTGCACCACTTGGTGAATACACGTTAATGGCCACAAAGGCCGCACTAGGGGGTCATTTTTTATACCTTTCAAAGTGAAGCATTATTTAGGCACGTGTCAAAACTTTCACAGGTCTTGAGGATTAAACATGAGCCACAGGTGTTTTCTCAGGGATTAAAAGGTTTGCTGGCATGGGGGATGTTAAAGCAATGTCTCCCATAAATCCAAAGACTGTCTCGGAGGCTTGCAAACAGGAATGTCAGGAACTGACTCCCTCTTGCTGTACTCCAGATCTGCTCTGTAGATCCATGAAGACACAGAAACATCAGGATCTCATCACCATGAGGTCCATTCTCAGGTCAGGATTCCCTGCATGGCCCATGACTGATGGCTGACCGCAGCCAAAATCAAATCACCCTGTTCAGCAAAGCTTTTCCAGCACAGCAACAACCACAAGCTCTTTTGCTAGATAACTCACCTTAGAGAGAGACTAAGCTTGGAGGAGATTTCATCAAGCAAAACCAATGTCAAGTCAGAAATTTTGCATTGTTCTAGCCCAGTAAGTGCCTCAAAATAACTGTGTGCAGTTATTTTGCTGTTGTGAAACACGTCTACTTTCAGCCACATAACTAGCATGGATAAGGGGGATTTGCTTAGCTCTTTGTCTTCTTCAAAAAAAGATGAGAAGTATCCTTTCTGAAAAATTAATGCCTGCTTATAAATGCTAAGGCTAGCTGTCTCCTTTGCTTTTAAATGTGCCCCAGATCTGTCAAAATTATTTTCACAAGTGTAGACTGACACGACGATAATCTAAAAAAGACAGTTTCTAATTGGAGCAGGACATGTGTTGCAGTCATGCTATTTTACAAAGGGAAAATAATGTTTTCTCATTCATATGTTATGATAATTCCCCTTGAGAAATTATATTGTTTCTGTTAGATCAGATTTGTTGTCTACATGGTGTAGATCTTCTTGCAGTAAAGAATTAGAAATATTCTGGGAGTTTCCACAGAAAGATTTTGTGGAAGAGATTATGGTTTAAGACATTACACATAGTCACTGGAGAGATTTCAACATCTACAGCAAAATGCCTCTGTTGTGTAATTAGCATTTTGTTTTACCTCTGATTTTCAGTTCAGATAAACAGATAAAAACAAAGTATACTTAGAAAATACTTTTTACGCAGCCCACAAATCAATGAGAAGAGTTTATTACTTCAAAAATTAATTAAAAATTCACTTTTTACCTCAGAGAAGTAAAAAGTTTTATATGAGCAAACTTATTCCACCTTTGCCTAAAATAATTTGTGCTAGAAACTGACTAAAGACACCGAACAAAATAAACTGACAACCCTATGCAGCGTGATCCTCCTTAACACACTGGGTTGCTGATTCACTCTATCAAGAATATTACTTTTAATTGCTTTATTTGAAAATGGCAATAACTGCCTATTAACCCGGAAATTAACTTTGGACAACTGTTCCTATGAGATAATATATCGATTCGATTTCGTTGAAATCTCTGTCTTTATGTGAATAGCTTTTAGCTAATTTGGTTGGCTGTGAATTGGTCCCCCTAATTCATTTAAATGAGGACAGAAGTAAAAGGAATGGAAAGTTTCACGATGAGATCCATGCCTTTGCCTTTTGTCTTATGAAAAATCCTTTTCTTCACAGTGTAAAGGTTACTCTGTAAATTACGAGGTAATTTTTTCCCAGCAAAGTTCTTTGCCTTTGCAGCATTTGCTCTCTGGTTATGCCTGGAGCCGAGGCCCGTGCATGACAGACACCACACTCATTGACTCAGCCTAGTACTTGCAGGTCAGCCCTGGTTTAGCAGGTATTTGAGCACATTTAATGGCAGCAGCCATAGGGTACATATTGGTCCAGCAGTAGCAACACTGATGACTTCAGCCGTGACCTGGTGCTCATTGCACCTTGACTCCTGAGCAGTGATGGAAGCTGGTTCTTACTTTGAAACACAGCACAAAAACTTCAGTGTTGCTTCTGCCTGCAGGGCTCCTCAGCTCTGAATTCCTTCAGTTTTCACTGATTTCCATTTAATCAGGCTTTTTGCATTCCCAGTGTCAGGCCAACTTTGACAACTCACAAAAGACATCATATATATCCTGCAGGTTTTCTCCCACATATGGTCCCAATGGGTCATGGAGGACATACTGCCACACAGTGAATACAGCAACAGTGCACAAGGAGGGCACTGTGACCACAGACTCACTCTCCAGTTCATATCAGAGCGATAATCCCCATGACAATTACACCATCTAATGCTACAGTGAAAGAAATAATGTTCTATGGTTTCCATTCAACGTAATTCCTAAGTACCTGCTTAAGATGTATGTCCTGCTGCCTCTGGAGTCAAAAAGATTTGTCATGTACTTGCACTTAAACACATACATGAGTATTTAATATGTTTTAATAGTTCTGTATATTCATTTGTCTGTTAAATGGCTGCAGTCCCGGACATCCACACTGGAAACAGGATGAGCCTCATACATCAGGTGACTCCGGCACACCAGACTCTGTTCCATTGCAAGAAGGGTGTGATTTTGTATCATGCATAAGTAGAGAAATACATTTAAATTTTTTTGTAGATTGATATGGAATACTCCTATTTGCTGTTTCTCTGAAAGAATAGTTTGAGGTACTATTAATAAAAAGTCTACAAGAAAACACAGCTGCATATAAAATGTTCTTTCCCTGCTCTCTCCCTGTTGTGCAAAATACAATAGATGTGATTGTGCCAGCTTACACCAACTGACAACAATCAAGATGGACTTTCACTGTGTGTTTTCATTTTCTACCTCCATATTCTTTAATTTAACCAACTAAACAATTCTGATAACATCACCTATTATTTTGATTTTATTCTGAGATTTACACAGCAAACAATAAATAGCCTGACAATCATTGAGCTGAATTAATGCCGTTTTAAGTAAATAGTCTTTGACTATTATTATAGTTCAAGCTTATTTGCAAAAGAGAACAGCAAAAAAATGGTTTGCTTCTGTTGGAATAATTTAGTCTATAGCAACTTTAATATCTATAGTTTTCTAGGTTACACCAAGTAGAAGGCAGCTTTAAATCAGAGCGAGTTTTGTCACTTCAGCTAAGTACTTGTTTAAACAGCATACTACCCAGTGAAAGAGACCGCTTCACCGCTGCAGTCACCCAGGGTGGATGTAGAGTGCATCATCTTGAATAGGACTGGCATAGATTATAATTTCACAGGCTACATTAAAAAAAAAAAAAAAAAAAAAAAAAAAAAAAAAAAAAGTGTTATTTCCAATCCCTTGCAAATTCCCACTGAGGAGTCCAAATTGACAAACCCATTCCAGGGAAGCTATCTAGGTTGTTATAATCTTAGCATTTCTAATATATACATCTGATTTCTCAGAGTAAATTCCTTACCTTCTTGGCCCATTTTTTTTTCATTTTTTAAAGCAAATGAACCTCGGAAAATCAAAGCTATTTATTTACCTGTGAGACAGGCTCGTCATAGGGAATATTAAGACATGAATGACTTTTACTGCATTGCTAATGTCTCTTAAGTCTGAGCAGCAAGAAATGTCTTAACAAGAGAGAGATTCACACTCCGGGCCACTTGATTCTGTTTAAAATATTAACAAACAATTTAGCTATGACAATGATTTGGACATTGTACACTCTCAGGTCACATTCAGAGGATGTCCAAAAGCACTTGTATTCATTTAGAAACTGTGCACTTCTAGATTAGCTTCAGTGGATTTATTCACATAGTTAAAATTACACATGTACTGAAGCGTGTTGTTAGATGGAGGTTAATAAGACAGTAGCAACCTACTAATTTCTTGCCACCATGATCAAACAACTGTCATGTAAGACCTCTGCACCCACTGACTAAATTTCAAAGCAAGAATGTAGTACTGACTGGCTCTATTTCACAGAATCACAGAATCACCAAATCACATAATGGCTGAAGTTGGAAGGGACCTCTGGAGGTCATCTGGTACAAGCTCATGCTCAAGCAAGGATAGAGCAGGATGCCCAGGACTGTGTCAAGGTGGCTTTTGAACATCTCCAAGAAGGGGGACACCACAACCTCTCTGGGCAACCTGTTTCAGTGCTCAGTCACCTGCAGAATAAATACGTTTTTCCTGATGTTCAGACAGAACCTCCTGTGTTTCTGTTTGTTCTAATTGCCTCTTGTCCTGGCACTGGGCATTTCTGATAATAGCATCCTCTTTGCACCCTCCCTTCAGGTATTTATACACACTGATAAAATCCTGCCTGAGCCTCCTCTTCTCCAGATACCTGTCTCCATTGCCAGACAAGACATAAATTAATATTTACAGTCTTTGCTCAAAGAAGTGAAGGCTTTCCAGACTGTTTTTCTGTCATTGCTCATACACGGTTAAATTACCATTGAATAGAAGGCAAAGGTAAAGGTCCCACCAACTTCCATTAAAAAAGGACTGGGACCCCAACGTAGCCAATATGTATAAAATCCATACCTCCTTAGTTTCCTCCTTGCTCTCTCAGTCTCTCAGTATGAAATTAGGAGAAATATTTCCTCATATTTCTCATGTCTGAATGTTATATCACTTGAGCCTTCTGCACAATACCATTCTGGAAGTGGCTGGTTAACAACTGGCACAGTACAAGTAGCTTTGATCAATCTTAAATCCTCATCCCTTGACACTTTAATCAAAATAATTTAAAATTCTATTAAGCACAATATGCAGAGCGTTAACACACTGAGCCAGTGAGTGGTTAGAGTATGGACGCTGAGTGATATGTCTGAGTAACAGCCTTGTTAGAAAGGCTATCATGTTTTGCTCCTTGCTGAATCATCAGGGAAGATGGTGACAATATCACTCTTTCATTGCTAATGTGTGGCTCGCAGAATATGACAAGGAGCTAAATGTCTGATTACCTGGGAGAAGCTGCTTTACTGAAGTGTAAGTAAAATTTTCCATCTCTAAAGGCAGTGCATTCTGGAGCTGCCCATCACCACCAGTCAGGGCAGCAACCAGGCAGTGTCTCAATATTATTCCTGCCACGGAGCAATTCCCCAGCCCATCCGGACTAGCCGCTTCTATCTCATTTAATTCATATCTGCATGCTCTGTCTTGGATCTTCTTCTCTTTCTTGCTATTCATTTCTCCAGTTTCTCTGTTCATTTCTCCACTTAACACCACAAAACCATATTCAGTATCCCAAAGGAAAGCACCGAGAAGCTCTTCCAGCAGTCACTGGGCGGCTGCCATCTCCCATTGCAGTTACTATTCAAGAATTGAAACCGCTTAATTGTTTTTCAAAGCCTTGTACTGACTAAATGTACCCATAAAGACCCTATTCGTGTAGAGGTTTCTTTTTTTTTTTTTTTTTTTTTTTTTTTTTTCCCCATTGGTAACACACGTCTGTCTGGATAATGACAAAGGACGGCAAATGTTCTGGGCTGATTTTGGTTGTGCCTCTGGCCAAGCCCATCATGAGAGCTGCATGCAGAAATCACAAATATCCTCACAACACCCTTTGCTTTGGGCTAGAGCTCTGTTTTCATTTGTGCAATGCTTCGGTATGCAGATATGAAATAAAGGCCATGCTTCAGGAAATAGCTTCAAATAAAACCTCATTTTAGACTCCTTGTTTAAAATAGAATGGGGTAAGTTTAAGTAACCCCTCCAGGCCCTTTCAGCCCAATTTTCTATCATTCTATGAAACCAGATAAACATGACACCTATCCAAAAAACACACATGTTTTTCCTTCTATGTTATAAATAGGACAATATATAAATCAAATCATGGCATATATATCAAATTATGAAGGTTGATAGAGTGGAATTTAGGTTTAAAAAATGAAAGCAAAAATAAAATTATAATGATTACATAGCTGAGAGAGAACTTAGAGTCACTCCTGAATGCTGTTTCTGTAACAAAAAGAATCACTTCAAACAGCCAGAATACTATTATTTTTACCATCATATGTCATACTTGGTAAAGTAGTTATAACAGTGCTGCATATATAAAAATAAATTTTAAAAATTACCAAAAAAAAAATCAAAAAACTTCAAAACCTCTTCTCTGAAAAAAAAAAAAAAAAAAAAACACTTACATAAAAAAAAAAAAAAAAAAAAAAAATCACAGGAAAAGCCAAATTAGTTGCTAAACTATCTCAGCTATTACAGTGCAGTTTTGTCACCAGAGTACATGCCAACAGTCACCCATGAATTGTTTTAGTTGCAAAGGGTTAGATCACGAATCACAACTATGAAAATCCAAACCTGTGAACACAGTGAGCTTTTAGCATAGCAAGTGAAATCATTACCAATTCCCCGCTGTCAAAACACGTACCTCAGAGTGCATGTGAGCATGGCCTCTCATTCATTTTTTTTCTTTCCCAGCAGGATCTGGTAAAAAGCTGCTTCACTAGGTTTTAAAGCCCACTGGAGGTGCTGTACATTAACTGAGAAGACTGATCAACCCATGCAGTATTAAAAAGACATTTGTAGACTCATTTAATCAATAATGTACAGTATTAGTGTGCAATTTAGATCACGAGAAGACAGCTGTAAGACTATGATACATCAACTAATGAAAAAGCAAAGAGAGTGCAATTCAGTCATCTAGAGAGGCCAAGAAGCAGCTCCTCAGCTGGTGGAAATAGCAACGAGAGCACCCCTGGGTCTCTAAGGCTGTACCTCAGCAGAGGAATTGTCCCAGAGCATTCTTTCCACAGTATAAGCCAGAAATTTGATGAGCCACAAAAGCTCCATGCTACTAAAAGAAGTCAGATGATGATAAAATGGCTCTATTTGACCTCAAAATAATTCATAAGTGGACAGCCACCCAGGATGTGTCTACATACAAGTGCCAGCCCAATCTGAAATTCTCTCTGATTTCAAGACTCTCAAGTGAGATTTCTGTGGGAAAAGGAGCAAGAGGAAACTGTGGACTGTTCATTTGAATTACCCTAACACTGGACAGCAAACCCACATGCTAGCTTTCAAAGCCATTCTACAGAAACAGCTATCCAGTTATAAGAGCTGAACTGTTCTTTAAGATTTGGCCCTTTCCTACTTCTAGAAAACTCACAGTTCCCTTTAGGTGTGAATTTCACCCAGTAAGAGCAACCCAGTGGACAAAGCTGGCCTTACGCTTTTGTTTCTGTACCACTTTGGTGTAACAAGCAAGTCTCCCCGCAAGGACTGGTAAAGTGCAGAGAAGCAGTACTTACCTGAGTCACCAGCCCTAAAACACTGTGCCTTCAGGTCAAAACCAGCTTTGAGCTGCCCAAGAGTTTCTGCCATGATTGGGATCAACAAAAGAAGTAGGATTAGATACCTATAGCTGGTCTTTCTTCCCATCCTCTTCCCATCTTCTTTAGATCCCAGATAAAAAACTTCACAGCCCGTTTACAACTTATCCACAATCACATATAGATGTCCAAAGACATTCACTACCCAAGTGCCTGCTACATTAACGAGGCAGACACATTTCAGCCTGCAGAACTCTCCAGGCTCTTGGCGGTTGCAATTGTTTTCATGGATGCACCATCTGCTGCTCTCTCGGTGTGACTGGTTACCTACTTTTCATGGCACATTTCTTCTTCCTAGCTAAATGACTCCCAAATCCACAAGGTGCTCTTTGAAAATGCTGTGTGCAGTCTCCCGGTGTCAATACTTTTGCAAACACATATTTCCGTGAAAATAGCCCTGCTCATCTTTGTTTTCTTATGGAATTGTGAAAATTTTCCTGCTTGCAATTTTTGTTAACAGAAGTCTGTTCCTTCCATTTGTAGGAAGGCACAGGTAAAAGACTATATTTTACCACAGTGCTTAAGAAAGTAGCTGTGATTACAACATATGGACTGACCGATGTTTATTTTATTTCTTTTAAAAAGGAAGAGTTTCCAGATTTTCTTAGTCTTCTCCTGCATATATGACTACACGTATCCCTGTTGTGCCAAACATCACAACTCCATGAAGCATACCTTAAAGAGAGGTGGTGGGAAAGGGGGAGTCACACTAAATGTTTGAAATGCCCAGTCTTTGCTGTAGACAATTAAGATTTTTCCTTTATGATAAAAGGAGGGATTTGGACAGCTATTAATACACATTAAATCATTGGGAGGAAAAAAAAATATCAGGTTTTCTGACATTTTCTGTAATCACTAGTTCTTGGTAATGTTCACTGCCTTACTTTACATAAAATCACCACTGATACAAGTTCAGTTTTATGTAATACTCCATATGGTGGATTCATAAAAAAACTTCTGCTGGGAATACCACCATAAACTACTATTTTCTGCTATAAAAAATAACCATTAAAGACCAGACATGCAGAAACAAGGTAATCTGCCATAAATTTTGAAATGGTAAAATACTACAAATGTAAATGTATTCAACTCCCATTGCAATGCATGTAATTTCCATAGCTTTATTAGAAATCTTGCAGTTGCAGTGGTTTGGCAATTGGTAATAAATATAGTAGGAATGAGTCAGCATGCAAATCCCTTCTGGGGAAAACAATTTGAGAGATTTTATAGCCCAAAGCTGTTTATTATTTTGTAAGAATAGTAATGCAAGTTCATGTTCAAAACCTGCTGAGAGAAGAATTTGCAAAACATTCTATTACAGAAGAGGCAGAAAAAAAGCATAAGAACTGCGTAATAGCACTGGGCTAGAACATTTTCAGTTCCCCCATTTAGCTGATGCTTTTTCTACTCATGTACTCATTAGGGTCCTTGTGAGTTTATCACTATATCACACAAATAAAATGGGAGTACAGCTAAGGCTTGAGATGTAATTTCTCAGTTAATGCAACAGTCCCCCAAGCCTGAGACACAGAGAAGAAAAAAGGGTTCCTGGAAGCTTGGTTTATATAAAAGAGTTGCAATTCTTTTTGAAAGATTTTGATTTGGGGGTTGTTTTTTTCTTTTTCTTTTTCTTTTTCTTTTTTTTTTTTCTTTTTTCTTTTCTTTTTTTCTTGTTGCTGTTGTTGCTTGTTTTTTGGAAAACTGTTTTCTGTTTCCATGAGTAATAATGAGAAGACAAAATATTTCTGACCATTCCAAACCCTTTTACACCTAGTTAACTCAAACATTCCTCTTTTTTACATAATAGATTGCAATGAAAAAAATCTATAAATATGATCTAATGATGTTGCCTAGGTATATGAGCAATTGAGGAAAGCTATTTGCTTTTAAAGCTGTCTCCATTAAGTGTTTCACACTGCAGAGAAACACTTCAGATGCTAATGAATAAATAATGAAGGTTCTGGAACTGGGCTGTGGTTGGCAGCAGAGGCAAAGGGGCATTTTTCAGGCCTCAGTGCCTTAGGCCAGGGAAAGTCCTTCTCTGGTGTGAGATTTCTTCTAAATGCATAACTCTGCAGTGCTGTTTACACCTTCCCTGGGGTAGGAGGCAGAGAAAGACACACCAGGCTTGAAAAGGTGTTATGGTCCAGAGTTTGCAAACAGAAATGACCTGCCATCATCACCCTTGTTCCTTTCCCTCTCCTGCTACTGTACTCTCTCTTAGGAGGCATCGGTCTGTCCTACTGCCTCAGGTGCTTCCATCGTATTTTTCCCTGTAAGTGCGAACCTCATGAGGTTCAACAAGGCCAAGTGCAAGGTCCTGCATCTGGGTTGGGGCAAGCCCAAACACAAATACAGGCTGGGCAGAGAATGGATTGCGAGCAGCCTTGAGGAGAAGGACCTGGGGTTGTTGGTTGATGAGAAGCTCAACATGATTCCATGATTTGGTGCTTTTCTCACCCTGCCTTTGCTATAACCTCATCTGCAATGTCTGTCTTTGAAAGTCCTAAAGTTCACTAAGGAACTGTGTTGAAATTTAGAGTCAAGGTTGCTCAGAGGTGGTGTGAATCAGTACTGGGGCTGACCTTTAAAACCCTCCTCTATCCCTTTCACTCTTCATCTGCTGGCTCTTCTCCTGGACCTGCTCAGGCAGTGCCTATACTGGCCAGTGCAGGCCCAAGATCAGATAGAAACCAGCAATGCTGCATTACACCACTCAAAACCACAGAAATCTTAGCTACATGGGGCTTTCTGACCCTTCAGAAATCTAGGCAGAGCATGTGTGCACTAACATTTGGGGATTAAATACAGCTGTTAGTGTAGCTCTAATTGTTTTTTAACCAGGACCATCAGATCAGGGCAATAAAGTTGCTACTAGAAGTGAATGAGATTTATCTGTTCACTTGGAATCTGGGAGAAGAAAGAAAGCAATTGGATCCAAGAAGAATTTTTAAGCTTTCACCAACATTTTGATAGGAAAATGCAAGCAAGTACGTAGCATTAGCAAGGGCAGTTTGCATGAAAATTTGGTGCGTGTTGTTTGTGGTGTTTTTTTTTGTTGTTGTTGTTTGTTTGTTTGTTTGTTTTGTTTTTCCAAATAGGTTATTAACAGGGGCTCAGCTGATTGCTACAATGCTTGATTGGAGTCGGTTGGATTTGGTTTTCCATATTTATGCATTTTTCCACAGTCCTGACTCCTTTGCTAGATTACATCTCCTGCACAAATTCCACACTGAATGACTGGCATCAGGGGAGTCAGACGCCCCCAGTATATAAAGTCAGGCATAGCCCCCCTTGTCATGACCATCCATACTACAGCCTTAATGAAATGCTAAATTGCATTTGGAAGATGCTGTTCAAGTGGAGCCAGAAAAACAAACAAGCAAACAAACAAAAAGGATTCAATTTGATTAAGAAGAAAACTCAAAAAGTTGTAGCTCGGGAATGTCCATGTTTTGTTTTCAACAAATATAGTCTGACTTTTACATGCTAAGATTACTTTCAACACTTTCTTATTTCTAATTATCAGTCCAATTTTTTGTATACCAAGTGCATAACAATCAATCTAAAACACTGTTATTCACTAGTTGAATTAAGGAATGCAATCTAGGTCAGCTAGGTAACTACCAGATATAAGAAAAGTGTATTTAGATGAAGGCACTGATTTGGAGCTTATCTATGCACAAATCATAAAAAGGAACTTAGCCAACACTGGAAAACAGTCATTTTTATGACATATTTAATTTCCACTTAATTTCACAATTTTTATTTAAGACCTAGTAAGAAATGACTTTTTAAGAACTTTTGGTTCTGATTTTTTTTACTGTCTCAGAAGTATCATAACCATAAATCAAATCTAAATAATAATATTTGAGACTAAAATCAACAAGCAGCACATCTGTAAAATGTATCCAAAATGAAAGAGGCAGGAAGTGTCCATTTTCTATAAGCAGCTAACATTTCCCTGTCTAAACAACCAACATCATCACTGCAATTTCCTTGTCCAGTTTAAAAGAAGGACATATTTCCATACACATGACAGAGTCAGTAGGATTTCTACTATTAAGAGAAATAAAAGGCTTTGGACCATTCCAGTTCAACTCTGACCCCACATTCAATTATATTCTTTTTTTAAGGAATGTACTTTGCCAACAGTAGGCAGAATTGCATGAAATTCCATTCTCCCTCAAGGCAGTATGAACGTGGACTAACCCCATCACTACTAAGGGGACAGAGAAAGTGCAGTAGCAGAAATTTACACAAAGAGCTAAAAGTCGCTAAAATCATTTTCACTCTGTTTCCTACTTAAGACCTGGTTCCCAAATTCAAAAACAACTTTGTCCAATATTAGATCCATTAGGCACTTCTGTACTTTGCTTATCAGAGCCCTGGAATAAATATTCCTGTTCTCAGGCAGTAGAAGACATGAGGATACAGAGAGCTGTAGGCTAAAATGGTTCACAGATGACATTCCCCTCCACTTCTGTGTTTCTTTCACATAGCCAAACCCACAACAGACGTATGTAACCCGCAGCAGTTAGGTGTATCATTTCTGAATACAGTCATGGCACGTTATTGCTGACACCCAAAACTACAACTTACTGAGCAAGTTATGAGCTAATTTTCTCCAGCATCAATAGCAGATTAATAGGTTATTGGGAAGAACCAAGAAGCCCCAAATTTCATTTATCCTCCTCATCAGACATAAAGCCACAAAAAATTCCTTTATTATCTTTCTAGGGCCTTTTGAGGGTGAACTACATAAAACATATTGAAAATATAAGACTTGTGGCCAAATCTTCACTTGCATGGAATTCAGCCTTACAGCAGCTCAGGGGGAGAGGAAAGAAGTCAGCTCTGTGCCAATTTCCACCTATTTTTTTCCTACAATGTCCTGGACTGTTTTGTATTACACTGTTGGTGGAGCTCCTCACAGGGACTGCCAACCTGGGGGAGCACCAGGGGATGTCTTATGCTCCAGTCCTGCCTCTGTCCTTGAAAGCCACACTTGTCACGCACCTCTTTTAACCTCTGCCTTGCCTCTCTGTGGGAAGGCAAGCAGAAGACAGCAGACAAGTGCCACTGCTGGTCTTCTGCCACCTACACATGCTTCTGCACTGGGGACCAGGATCTGAGCTCTTCTTGAAAACTCTGTCCCTTAGGGGTACCCTGTAGATGTAGGAATACCAACGCACTCTCAGAAAGGTGTTTGTGGATCTTCTGGCATTGGAAAGGCTCCTGAGAAATCTTCTTTTAGGCTTTGCTATCAGCCTGCTGTCTCTTAATGCTGCATCTTTCCATAGCAGGGGACTTCAGCAGCAAGAAAGTAAAAACGTGAACCTGGATTTTTAAAATTTCACTTCAGTTCTCCATCCGAAGTGGGCTCCATGAGCCATAATACCATGGTGCAGTGAACCAGCCTCTGAAGTTGGCTGGCTTCCACCACCAGCCCACATATGTGCAAGTGTTTTTTCAGGCTTGTTTAACAAAAGTTGCAATTTCTCATTTCTTTCCTCTTCCACTGGATTATAATTTAAGATCCATCACTCAGGACTGCCTGATCTTGAGCCACGTGCATATATCACATAGAACATTAAAACCTGACCTTTATACACAGGATAATAAATACCTGTGAGTCACTTACAAGGTAGTAACTCACTCTCACAGTTCAGCAGAGAGTAAAGGCTGAATCTCAACATGGAAACCTTCAGTTGTTTCCAAATATGAAGGGGCTTATAATGCTCACTACTTTTCATGGGGAAGCCAATTAAGAAGACTAAATGTATTTCAGAAGTGTGGTGGTACGTTAGCAAATAGAAATGGAGATGTGTAGTTGCCAAAACAACTGGAAAATCCAAGCTGCTCTAATCTCCACCTGCATAACACAAGGAATTGCTGGATTTGTGCTGGAAGCCAGGAGCATCTTCAGCCAGCTGGGTTGGTCTGACTTCAACACAACAGGCAGTATGTCAGCCAACATAGTCATCTGCCAGCTGCTTTGTTTTTACCATCTGATTCAGCAGCCTACGCAGTGACATTGCTGCTGCTAGATGGAGAGGGGTTTTGCAGGGCTTCTTGTCTCTCAAGATCTGCTCTTTGACACCTGAGCCACTCCAGCTCTCCTGAGGGGATGGCTGATCCAAAGCTTGTGAGCAGCCAGTGGGAGTCATGGGCAGGCTTAGCATCTGCACATGCAGCCCTCAGACCAAAAGGAATGGCAGGACTTGCATTTTTTTAGGCTTCCATCAGACAACACCCTCTGTGTGGGGTGAGCACAGGCATAACCTTTAGAACACAGGGCAAGAAGAAATATTAGCGTGATTTAAAGGGACGGTCTCTGATGGCCTGGTCTCCTGAAACTTTCCTCCGTCTCTTGATAGCTATAGTTAATATTTACACAGAGAGCTCCTGGATCAAAGAAAAGGAAGGAAAAAAGAAACTCCACTGATGTAAAATCAGTAACCAGGAACACCCAGAATAGTATTTTGTGCACTCATCAGCACACAAATTCTATACAACATTAATAATCCTCGCTTCACATGTTAAAATGGACCGAGAAGCAAAAGAGCACAGCCAGTGCTTCTTTGCTCTTCCATGCATTTTTTTCCCTGTTGGAAGCAAGGCAGTGGCAACAATGGGTTCTGGTCTTTTGTGTCACCTGAGCCATCATTCTTCTGTCTTGCTCTTGTTCATGCCATGCAAATATGAGTTGAGATCACCAGCTATTCTCCCATAATTTTGGCAGTAAAGTGGTAGAGGGGGAGTTACAGCTGCTCGCTTAGCAGTGAATTACAGGCTTTTGCCTCATAATTTATGCTATCCTGAGAGGAGACTCAAGAAAAATTAATTTACACAGCCTAGAGAAAAGACTGATAAGGAGCCCCTGTCATGGGTCATGTGTTGATTTCATTTACACTGGTGTAAATCCTACAACCCTTGACTGAAATCAGGGGTGTTATGAAAGGCATGTAAGGAAAAGTAGACTTTGTTTCACAGTCCCTAAATACTAGCAGTGAACAAATTTGCAAGTCCAGGAGATCAGTATTTTCAGAACTTCAGGATGGGAGCAAGGAAAAGGAATAGCACAAAGTGAACAGAAGAAACCTTGAAGTGAAATAAAGGGATCCTACTCTGAGAAGGGTCAATGAGATATCGAAATCACCTGCTGAGGGAGGACACAAAACCACTTCTATTTTGTTCACACCATTACTGGCCAGGGAACCGAGGAGGGTTTTAGAGAATTCAGCATTAACTACACCCCGTGAGGGAGACCATAACACCAGCCTCCCCTGTGACTCACAACATTCCTTTCCACCTGCCCACAGGGTACTCGAGGTCCTTGCTCATAGATGCTACCTGGTTGCTGAGCCATAAGTGGCATGCAGCGGGGATGGCATGCTGGCTGCTCTCATCTGTTGTGCCAGGGGTGTCAGGACTGAGAAGGAGTGCATGAGCCATCTCCTCTCAGACTGTTAACCTGCACTGCCTTTGTGCACAACACAACGGGCAGAGTCTCCACAAAGAGCTATATGGTTTGTTTTCCACATCAAAGTACAAAATGTATCTTTTCTTCCTGGAGGCCTGAGCTGTTTGTTTCCTTCTGTGAGTGCCTTGCCTTCACCTGTCAACACAATGAGGTCCTTTGGTCCAAGGAAGCATCAGTTTGAAAAGACAGCCTTTGGCATTAAGAGGTAAAGACATTTTGAAAACTAATGGGGAATTTTGCTTCGTTAAGTAGCCCATAAAATTAAGAATCATTGAGCACCAGGGAGAAGACACCAGAATTAGTCAACATTATAAATGCCTGGTTTCACAGAGCAGCACATAAAGGTTTTATACAGCTCTACCTGCTGATCTGCTGGCAGATTTTGCTGGATGCAAACTACTCTCGCTGGTCTCTGGAAAGACTCTTCATTCCTTTCAACACTGCTGTAGCCAGCCTCTGTGTATTAGGAAGGGCTTATTCTGCATCTCAGTGATAGTGCTGAACTTACTTATTAAACAGTAACATAAGAAAGCCTTGGACACTACCAAGCTGGTGTCTTATGAGGTACAGAGGATTTTACATGAAGCTGTGCTTATAATCTCCTGTCTTAAGAAATTATATATAATCCACAAATGTATGCAGTACAACTTCTTTCTCTCAGACTGAAAACAGAAGCACCATGAAACAGAATCAAACCATTAGCGCCACAATTATGCACATGTTTTTCAGACTGCAAAAGTCAACTCTTTCGGTGGTCCCATAAGTAGCTCTGCATGATGCTTTCAGCAACAATGCTGAGGGAGAGAAAAATATTTAATTAGGAATAATTCTTTTTGTTTGTTTGTTTGTTTGTTTGTTTTTTAATAAAGACCTTCCTTTACTCAAGTAATTTCACCCAGAGAGCGTATGGGTCCTATTCTGCCCTGCTGGAACATATGTATATGTACAAGTTCCAACCACTGCAACACAAAACAGCTTTTCTGAAACAACTGCAGTACCTATTATTCTTTTACGGCATGCACTCAGTACTTAAATAAACAAACAACAACAACAACAAAAATCATTACCATTCATAATTCATTCTCTATTTATTCAAACTCTGTTGTAGCCTCGCTGGGCTACCATCTCTTTAAAATGACTCTTTTGTAAGCTGGAATGCACTATTTGCTGGCACCCCTGCTTTCCTTTAAGCATCTAATGCAAAATAATAATGATCTTGTGAGCACAAATAACATTTACAGCATCCGAGAAATAGTTATAAAGCAGTTAAGAGAAAATGCAGACATTCCTTTTCTAACCATGTTAGTCCTTTGCTATTCTTCTCTTCATTCTGTAAATTAACATTTTTTGGAGATAAAAAAGACAAATTCATAAATTACTGCATTTGGCAGTGGAATCTAGCAATGGTGGCAAGGCACAGCTGGAGAGTTTGAAATGTGGCAGCTTTCTTCTAGGCCATCATTTTTGTGCTCCTTTGGGAATTGCTGCTAAATGTGGCTACTGCTAATGTAATGAATATGAATCCACGTAAATCTCAGATGCAGACCTGGGACCTGTCCCCCTGTGGGCAAAAAGGAAAATTTATTTTTTTCCTATGCAGATTTTTGATTGTGTATGTGTGCACGACTCAGACCTCACTTCAGCAGCTCACCTGCTCTTAGGTATCCAGGTACTATCGAACTTCTCATTTTTCATTCTGCAGCAAACTAACAATACACACTCCCTCTCTTTTGAAGATCCCTGGCAGAATAATACACCACCTGTTCAGCCCCCCTTCCTACCCCCCTCCTTACTAATTAAGCTCTGAAACTGTTTCCAAACAAAATTGGATTTCTTTTCTTCTGCTCCCCCTGCCTTCATTCCCTGACTGCACCTTTGTAAACATTTTTGATCAGGTGTGAAAGGCACAGAAACAGCCACAGAGAAGAGGACCTGTCACTGCAGCCAAAGCCATTAGTGCTACCTGGTCAAAGCTGTCTGGTATCATACTGAGCGACTATGTGACATGCCCAAGGGTGGAAGGCAACAGAGAGGATCACTTACTGGTGTCCCAAGGGGTCTCAGAAATAACAGGGTGGAAAGGACAGAACCTCTTGGCCCTTCTTCTGATCTGTGAAGGCTACTGGTTGACTCGCTACCAGTAGGACATCCGAATAGCTGACAGACATTTTCCGAAGAGGGGGTGGCCGTGTTAAGTGTGTGTATTCTGAGTTTGTTTCCACCAAGGAAAAGGCAGTTGGAATTTTAATCCATGCAACTTTATTCTCTGTAGTCGTACAGTGCCTTGCACAATGGGTCTTTGTCCATTGCCAGGGTACTACTGCAATAAATAATCACTGTAATAACAGTTATAAAGCTAAGATTCTTTTAATGGTCTCTAGAGCTGGAAGTCTTTCTGGGTAATTGGCATTTTTGAAAATCAGGTCACCTAGTTAGGTGCCTAATTCTGAATGCAGAGTCTTATTTTACCATTCATTTTCTTTAAAGCATAAGCCTCCAACTTGGCTCATGTAGATAAATATTAAGTGAAGGGGAAGCAATGGAAACACTTGTCAAAATAAACCAAGAATAATTATTGGATTCCATTCACAAGTTTTTGGAGAGGAAAGACTAGGCAAGCCATCAAATAAGAACAGCTTCAGCCAAGATCTACAAGTAGAGGGACATTGTTCTGTTTGACAGTTCTTCACTGAGGTGATTAGCAAGCCTGAATGATGACCCTTTGGGCTTAGATATACAGTTAGGGTATTGCACATCAGCTGAGCTATCAGCACACTTCCTGTGTGCGTGGCCCTGCAAATACCAAATAATGTGACTTGGCTTCACGGCTTTCACTGGGGCTAATCAAAGTCACGTCTTATATTTGCTGTCACTGAAACCATACACGTAGATACCAAAGGGCTTAGACAGACAATACTGGCAACTACTGAAAGCAATAGATTGATTGCAGTTGGGATGCATATAACCAAAAGCAGAGCTATTCCTGAGACAGCTTGGGTGCCGTCCACCTTTTCATAAAGTACAAGTCTCAAAGTCAGAGGAATTGCACCTGAAAAGTGCCGTTTTTCTCTCCTGGTTATGAAGAGAGCCATCTCAGTCACCTCAGATGGATAGATAGACTCAAAGCAAATAACTTTACCTGGTATGAGTCCTATTCCGTGCGTCTTAAGTTCTCAGATGATTACTTATCCTCTAACCTGAAAGTTCAATTTTGGACTCCTACATCCAATTTCATCCAAGCAGAGCAGAATATAAAGGGATGTAATTAAACTGAACTTTGGTTCAGTCCAAAAAGAAAGTGCTTTCTGGGTTCAGACCCCTTCAGGCAACCCCAGCTCATATTTCTTTTCTGGGGTACCTCCAGGGCAGAATTGAATTAGTGACCAAAGGAAAGGCCACACAAAGGGAGCTTGCATTTGTCTGTCAAATGTATTTCACAAAAATGTTTATTAACCTAGCTAGGCTCTTGCTCTGCTGAACTTCCAAGCACACTAAATCACAATTCTGTCACATCCTGATTCAGGAGCCAATGCAATCAATTGCAGCTAATTATACATCCAACTTGTGAGTTTTTAAAAGAGTTGTATGGAGCTGGTCACAATGTACAATGTATAGCTGGAACATTGCTGGAAAGCAGGGTTTTGGCAGGGTTTTTGTGTGAAGACATGGTTTCAAACTAATGAAGAAGTGCAAATATAGTTTCAAAGCAGAATTTGGTTTTAATATTTGTGGTTTTACTCCTACTTCTACTGAAATTAATAGCAAACCTGCCACTGACTTCAGCAGAACAGCCAAGGTCTTTGTTCCATTGAATCTGCAGCAGCAAAATACAAGAAATTCATTTTAGCTATTATATTTTGGAAGGCTGACAACAGCCTCATGAAGAACTGAACCTACATCTCCCAGGGAGACACATAACACTTAAATCACTAAGCCATTCCCTTTGATATCCATGCAGTATTATAAAATTAATCTTTTGTAGCAATTAATTAGAGTAGTTATGAGGAAAGTCATGCAGTCTGAGACTCACATTTATTGCTCAGTGTGGCTTTGTTTGTTTAGTCAGATTCCCTTAAGCCATTAATAGAGCTTTATGTTAATTTCCTTAATGCTTCCGATCAGCATGTTCAGAGTTACAGCTCCACTAGGGCTTCACAGATTATCCCAACATATAGCACAAATAAACAATAGATACTCTTTCCCCATGCATGTCAATCTTCCCTGATACCCTAATGAGATTACATCTATGCCAGTCAAAAATGGTGGCAATGAGTAACTGAAACTTCTCAGATTGTGACTGAGCTTTCTTACACGTTCAGCCCTGAAGAGGTTAAAAATCAAGAGCTGCCTGGTTTTGTTGCTGAAACTGCAAATAAGTAAAGAAAGCAAGTACATTCTTCAGCCAGATTTCTTTTCTCCAAAGGTATTTTTCTGGAAATGCTTGAAAAGCTGGGTAAAGCACAGTCCCAATTTTGCTGAAAGGAAGTGAGCTAAGAGTAGATCCTGAAAATGCCAGACCTAAATACTGAACTGGAATTTATTCAAATGCCTTTCATGTCTAATGCATAAAGCCTGGTTATTCCATCAAAGTCACTTTGAATCAATCCAAGGTGCTTAAATAAGAAAAACCCTGAGCTCATGTAGAAGATTTTAAGCTTATGTATGTAACTCAACAACTGCCCCAAATCTCCACTGGTCTCACATTCCAGTATTGATAGGGAAACAGCCTGTCATTTGTCTCAGGATGCCAGAATATGATTACTACATTTGTTAAATCTTCCTAAAGAAGTCAGCTAATGGAAAATTAATGTGCCAAAAATAAATTACTGCACTCCTAAAATAAAAATAAATAAATAAAAAAATCCAGCAAACAAAAATCTCTGATCCCAAACCATGGCAATCATTACACAGAGGATGCTTAGTGCACTTCGCATTGTCTGTTTTCTTCTTCACACTCCAGAGTGGCAACTAACAGCTGCAGAGCTGGAGCAGTGATCCTCAAGCCCTTCATTTCTTCAACCTAAACTGGCAAAAACAGGAGTTTGAGGCTTTTTCAGAAAGCCAGGAAGCCCTTGGAACAGCATGTAAATGGCAGACTAAAAGCTGTAAATCTCACGTACAAAGAGACGACACGCTCCGTCCCATGGGAGGGAGAAGTTCCTGCATGCAGACAACAGGTGTGACCAGAGCAAGCAAAATCTCCAAGCTGCTTCAAGGATCAAGAGCATGGACCACAGCATGGTGTGTCTGTCCTTCCCACCCAAGCATTTAGCCACTGGATCTATATGTCTCTCCCCATCTCCTCAAAACCTGCTAATTACCCACCATTGATCAATCTCAACATCCACTGATGTATTTGGCACTGAGATTTTATACTTGGACATGTCAGCATTACTTGTAAGAAGAGGTTTGATCCTTAAATCTCTCTTCTTTGTTGAGTAGAGAACAGGCTATTTTAACAGATTTTTGTCTTGGCCCTGAATAGCAAAAGCAATCAGCAGTCAGTCAGCACCTACATTTACATCCTGGCTTCTGTTATTATTTACAATATGTTGGGGTGGAGTTTTTTTGGTTGTTGGGTTTTTGTTGTTGTTGTTGTTGTTTTTTCCTTAAATCGTGAAAAAATAGTTTTACAGCTTCATTTCATTTTTCTTCCTACTCAACTTCCTACTTGTAACCAAACCTTATACACTGCAGATATGCTCGCTGCAGTTCAAAGGCATTGCCTTTCCATCAACTTTTTGGAAGAAGCTGTGCTAAAGAAAAGCTGTGGGATACAGAACCTACCATTGAGTAGCTCATTGAACTCTGAGATCTTTGCTCCATAGATGAACCTAGAGAAAAAAGATGAGACATATATTCTGAGAGAAATGGATATGTGAATGTCAGTGGTATATCAGTTTCTAATCAATATTAAAACTCTAACTGCCAAGATCAATAACAGCTGCAGGGTTATTGCTGTCGCATAGTTTCTCAAACATATCAGCTAATAATGACTTTTGCTGTGTGTTTTTTATGTCTGTGGATGAGGAATCTCTACTTTCATCTTTGATATTTTCAATATTGAAATTCAAATATTCTCTCATGATTGGATGTCAGGGCCATGAGTAAGCTTACCCCTAGCTGCACAGACAATAAACACACCACAAAAATCCTATACTCTTTTCAAAATGTAGTTCTGCAATGTTGAGTTGATGTGGTGTCAGAGGCTCTTCTCAGTAATGTAAGTGGTCAAAAGCTGTTGGTTTAGGGAAATGTCTGCCAGTAACCAAAGCAATACCACAACAGTTCAGCACGATACCTAAATGGGAAGAGTTGTTCTGTATCATATTGCTTCCTGTAACTTAAAGAATAGCTGGAAAATTGCCAGTGCCTACAGATCCTCAAAAATATGACAGCTGTATCTGTCTGATTTAATCAATTACTTAAGCATGCTGTTCTCCTGTGTTTTTCCATAGGGAGATGCTGACTTCGTGCATCTCACAGACATGTAAAACAATTGCATTGTCTGGTGAAGTTGTATCTTTGTTGTAGTTGGCATGGTATAGAAGTGTGCAGGGTTTAAGTAAAAGTGTAATATATTTTATAAGATTAGCCACTGCTGTAGGAAAAACATACACTTCTAGGCACATGATTTTTTATTTAGCTCTGAATAAAAGCAGCTGTATTTTTTTTTTTTTTTTTTTTTTTGAGCTAAATGCATCTTGAGAATAACTAGCTTTAACTGGACAACTGCAATTGTTAGGCTGTCTGAGAGAAAGAGCAATTAGTTCCATTGGAAAAGGGATGGATCATGAAGCTTCCTGTTTTTAAGCTGTAGAAACTTGGTAGAGGAAATTTTAAGTGTTGCATGGTTTTGTTCCTTTGATGTACCATTCCTTGCGGTCTAGGTAGGTATAGGAATGTGGAGTTGCAGTGTGCCCTGGCTGAGAAGTGATAAGGGTTTTTGTAGTGCTCCCAAAGCAGGAAAGGAAATGAATTTTATGTATTTCTTTCCTGTCTCATCTCTCATTCTGATAATGGTGCAGCTGAATGTAGTCTCTGTTCACCCTGTGTGTATGGTCTCCATTGTCACAGGAGTTGGACAAAAAGCCCCACACAGTAAGCTCTCTTTACCTAATTATTACCCACAGTGCCAACTGCTACACAGTGGAGAAGGTAAGATTTCCTTTATTCCCCTGTGTCCTATCATGATGGAAGAGCAAAGATTTTGTTTAAATTAATCACATTAAAATTTGGATTAAGAAATGAGCTTACTTTTTTTTTCAGAGAACAATATGTTCATACACTGTCTATAGCTGATGTACACATGGTGGGAGCAAAGACACTTGCTTTTATTGTTTCATTTAATAAATGTATAACAGCAAAACAGACATGACCACAACAAAAAGCGGGCAAGATCTTTAAAAATGAACTGAATTTATAATGCAATCCCCCTTTCTCTCTCACTTATTATATGTGAGGTTTTGTGACAACCAAAGCCTGTAAGTGATTGGGTTTTGCTCTGTTTGGAAAGTATTTTCCTTTGTTGGCATTCAATGGTTTTACAAGAGAAAATAATGAAAGCAAATAAAACCTGTAACCATCCCCAGCGGGGCAGAAGTCAAACGAAGAGAAAGCTGATGTCTTTGAGCTGACTGAGCCACAAAAGACAGGTCTTAACAGAGTAAGGCATTCCAGAGACTGCGTTAGGGACTGTCAAACCTACCTCACTAACACCAATTAACTGGGAGATAGGGGGATCTTAGAGTTTGGATCAAAGCCTTTCTTGTCCAGATGAAAGATCACATCAGCTTTGAAAGAAAGCTCCAGATGTCTATGGAAAAGGAAAAAAAAAAAAAAATATCTCTTCCATTCAGCTTGTTTTTCAGTGAATTTTGAATCACTTTGTCAAGAGGAAGAAAATAACATCCCAGCTGGAGAATGTGTCAGATGTTTCATTTAAAAACAATATGAAGTCAGGAAGGTGGTAGCCAATTTAGGGGAACTGTTTGATCCTTTCCCAAGATTCCATTGCTTTTGAGGCAAAGCAATATTAAATCATTCTCCCTAATCAGTTATCTATTTATGAACAATAAATTAAAAAAAAAAAAAAAAAAAAAACACCCCAAATCACCAAACTGCATTCTCCTCCTTCATACAGGGATACAGGGATGTCATGGTAAAAGTGTGTAGTATAAGATACAGCAAGCCACATCCAGGAATAATGACCTCACTGTGCTGTAACTTACTGAAAAGGTTATAGTGGTTATCAAGCAAATTGGCTTAATAGCATTCCATAAAAAGTTATGTGAATAGTAAATTCAAATATATTTGATGCATTAGTGGATCAGAAAACTTACCGGAAAACAGTATCTGACACCATGTTCATTGCCTCATCCATTCCAGGGAGCATATAGATGAACTGATAGCTTCAGAGATTAAAACATGCCAGGGCTTCATTGCTAGCAGAGAACAGGCATACTAGGGAAAATAAAAGAAATACAATCAAACATAATACAAGACTTTGGTGACAGAAATTGCACATTTGGAATCAGTGGGCTTTTTGCAGGCTGCAATACGGACTCACCCTCTGCTTACTGGTCATAGTTCCCCACATACATTTCTGTTTTAATTCTGGGGAAGAGCATGGTCAAGAGACCCATGAGTTTCCCTGTTATGCAAGAGGAGCAACAGTCTCAGGTTATCTTAACGTTTGTTAGGCGGGATTTTCCCACAAGCTTTCACAGAGCATTTATAAAATGCAAGATGTCAAGAAGAAATTGTTGGAGCAATCAAAATGGATCTATAGGTATTGAAATAAGAAGGTTTTGTAGCTTTGGAAAAAAGTATCCAACAGCTGTTTTCTGCTAGTTCAGGAATTAGTTTCACTGTGCTATAACAGCTACATTATGCTCGGAAATAATTTTGCCTCTGCCTGCTACAAATCTGGGCATTATTTTTACTCCTTGCAGAAATATACTTACAACATTTATACCAAAGACAAAGAACATAGTACTCTGGGTTTTGGTGATGTACGGGTTGAATTCAGAAACACCTTTCTCAACTTATTCTCTCTGAGAGGAACAGGAGGACAGTGCGCCCTGTTAGAATTCACCTGTGTGCAGTAATCTTGCTTGAATAGAGATCAGTATGTCAGAGGCACATGCTAGAAACTGCAGAGTGGAAAGCATAGGATAGCTCAAAATAAAAGACATAAATTTATGGCTCCTTTGAGCTGGGTGAGCATTAAATATTTGGATCAGAAATGTGCAGCACAAAATCCTGATTTTCAGCTTATTTTGAAAAGAAACAAACTTTCAGGTACTGTGAACACTGGTTTGTATGATGTTACTGCTGCTCATTTTGCTTTGATTTAACATTACAGAAGCAGAAGTAAAAATATTCCATGCTCTTAAATACCAATAAAATGCAAAAATTATCTTATAAATAAAAAAGTGCGTAAAATAACAGACTTGGAAATATTCATATAAATATTCAGCTTTAAACAAACCAGTTGAATGAGCAAAATAAATTTATAAATTTAGGGGAGAATAACAGCAGAAAACAATGAGCATTCATTCCCTTTGGAAACCAAAGTGGATAAATAGGTTTAGTCATCTCTGTCCCAGGAGAGTCCCATAGTATGCATTGTTTTCAATGTAAAGTGCAAAGAATTGCATTGCATTTTGAATTCCATTTAAAACTAATTAAAGGTTTGATTGTGCCACTTTCTCTGTGCTGGAATGCACTTCAACATCTACTCAGCTTAAGGCATGTGCTCAAGGAGAACTAACTACTTAATATCATTAACTATGATTTTATGTGCTTTGCTGGATCTGGGCCTAAATGTATAGAGCATATTACTCATCTTGCAAGTGAATGACAAAAATGAATGTCATCTAAGCAATTAATGAAATGGATTTACTCTAGATTGAGGTCATTATATCTCAGAGCTGCCGCCTTTTCATTTAATTTAAATGTTCAGGTTATTTAAGTCAGATATGTAGGGTTATATGGAGGACTTCAGATTTTGTTTACAGAGCCACCAGAATTCAAAATAGCGTCATAAAAATATATTTAAAGGCCAAGTTAACTAATGGGGATATTTAAAATCTGTTTTCATATTCTCTCCTGTCTACACTGTATTTTATTATTATTACTATTCTTATATTTTATCTTAATGCCATTTGCAATAATTATTTGCTAAGTATTTCCGAAGGCAAGCAAAAAAGCTAACAAGCAAGTGACAGTTCTGACCCTTTTATCAGTAAGGCTTCCTATATTCATCTCCCAATGCCAAAAAAGGTCTCTTAAATAAATATCTCATGCCCCCGTGTGGTTAAATTGAGAGAATGCTGAATAAATCCTTTAAAGTTGCTTTTCTATTTCTTTTTATTTGCATACAGCACTTCTTTTGCATACCAAAAGAAGAATGACAACCAAACTGCATAATAGCCTAATTTAGATATTTTACCAACAAGGTCTGAACATAAGTTAAATTTAGAAAATACAGTACTGTTTTAGGCACTACCATGACCTAACGTGGGAGAGAGTGCACAAAAATCTGATAAAAAATAACTCACTTGAAACTGCAATGTGTATTGTACTGACCAGTGACTGGGGAGGCAATAGCTAAAATCCATCTGTTAATGACTAGTCACCTTAGGCTTTTCGGTATAACTTAATGAAAAATACATCTTGAATATACCAAATTATGATCAAAATCTGTAGCTTTAATGTTAAGGAGGGGGATATGTGTTGTTTTGTTTTTCTAAACCAAAGTCTGGCCTTTGGTGTCTTGGCAAAGCAGAGATGTATCAAGATGGATTTATTAACATATTTCTTCACATCCCACACTGAAAAAAAAAAAAAAAAAAAAAAAAAAGAGAGAGACTGAAAAGAAACAAAAGACTTCCTACATGGGACAGATCCTATGGCTCTGCAGTGGCGATTTTCTGGATTAGAACTGAAAATAACTCCGTCCATTCTGATAATTTGCGTTCATCTAGAATCACAGGCCTGCAGACATGTCCATTATACACCCATTACTCCGCATGTGGAGACAGAGGTTCCATTCCTTTTGCCCACTGACATACTTTTTGACCTGCAGTTAAACCACTGCAAGTTTTACTGAAAGATGTTAGTAGGGACAGCACAATTTTTTCTAAATGCCAAGGTCAGTTACTTCTATCAAAATTGAAGGCTTCTGGGCATCCCCTACCTCTCCATTCAAATCCCTTTAACTCTCATAAATAGCTCCCCAGCTTCGCTGCCAAATTTGTGCTGTCCTTTCTCCCAGTGCTCGAGGTACAGTGGGTAGATGTCCAATAGAGTTTATTGTTAGACACAAGTTATTTATTTATTTGCACTAAATAATTGGCGAAATTACCTGCGGAGCAGAATATGGCTGTGACGCTGCAGCAGGCTACAGCATAACACTTAAATTAGCTACCTGCCGTGCTCTTTCTCTTTTGCTGTGATTACCTCCCTGCCACACTCACAACTAATCAAATTAACTGTACATCCATCTGTTCTGAACCAAAATCCATGGGATTTTTTCAATGTGGGGTCAAGCCTAAGCCCTGTTTCTGCATGCAATGTACCATGCTGACCTCCCCTCAGCCTTCTATTATGGCCCCATCCTGTGCAGCAGACTGGTGAGATGGACCTTAATTGAGAAATTAATATACAGCAGGGGGTAAGAAAGAGAAAAGAAAATATGTGAAAGTGGGAGTCATACAGCTGTTTGTCATACCGCGATGTGAAATTGGTAGACATTATGCCCTCCTGTGTCTGGACAAACAGTTGCTAAATTAAACAGCCTTTAAAGAGAAAAAGATGATGTAGATGATGTAGCACCCCCCTCCCTTCCTCTCTCTTCTACCCCTCTGCTCCTAAAGAATGGCTTTAATTTTTTCTACAAAAACAAACGCAAGAGTATAGGGAACTGTATGACAGAACTAGGGGACTGTTATCAGTATCTCCAGTGATGTACTGTTGTAAATAGAAAAATAAACAGCTCACTATTGTAAAAAATTACAGTGCTGTAAATCCACCCAGGGATTGCGGTGATATCATAAACTATAAGAGCAAAGCTCAAGTGGCCTTATACAGTCACCACAATCCAGTGATGGAATTATAGCCCTATAACTCAAAATTTACTTAGTTCTTACACTTTATGGAGAGAGGATCTGTGCTTTGGATCAACACCCTGCACAGACTTTCCAGGTTTGCTGTTCTCCTTCTGCTCTTTCTGCATCTCCCTCTTGCTCTAATGCCTTCACAGGCCCCACACATGGCTCTCACTGCTCCTAGTGCTTCCCCTGCCATGCAGTACCTGCCACCAGAGTTCCTTTCCTACTGGGACTAAAACTCCTTGATTTTTGTATCTGAAAAAGTCAGCACAAGGTTCAGGGAACTGAGTGGCAAACAGGCTGGCTTGGCATCTGATGAAGATTTTGAGGGATGGTGTGGTATTAAACCTCTCTCCAGTATGTGCTTATCTGCTACCCAAGCCAATGCGTCAAGAATTAAAACATAACTCTTCAGGCCACTGCCAGCCCATCACAGAAATGTTGGGCATTACTGGTAACTCCAAGCAGGACTGGCAAATATTCTTAACTCATAGATTTGGGACACATTGTGCAATGGTTTTGAAATGCTACAGAACAGACAGTGCATGAGCTCCAGTACTCACTTGCACCTTACCACTTCCAGTTTTCCCCTTAGAAACCCATTGATCCACAGAGACCAATGGATCAGACCTTCACAAAGATCTGTCCTTTTTATGTCAGATGAACAGGGATGCACAGACCATTAAAAAAATAAAATAAAATTAAATTAAATTAAAATAAAATAAAATAAAATAAAATAAAATAAAATAAAATAAAATAAAATAAAATAAAATAAAATAAATGGGGTAGTGGAGAAGAGTGACTCTTTTTTCACAAGAATATTAAAATGTTGGTGAGAAAGCAGCCAAACTCTCCAGCTAACCTACCATGCTATCTCAAGAAGTATCCAGTAGCACATTTCAAAGAAAGTTGCACAAAATCTGCAATAATTGAACAACTTTCTGCTTTGTTAATCTTGTCTGTTTTCAAATAGTTGGTACCTGTCTCCTCAGACCTCACTTCAGCCAGGCTTTGACCCTCTTCTTGGGAGGTGTCCCTGGCAGGAAGCTTGCTTGATGGCTTTCTGGCTCCTGTCAGGTTTCATTTCATTCCCAGGTGAGAAGGAAAATGAGAGAAGTCTGCCTAAACTTTTTCTGGCTCCATCTTCTTTGATCATCAGTAGAAGGAGCTGGCAGGCCTCTAGAGCATCAGAGGCTTCTTGGTGGCCTGGTTTGTCAGACGTGAGCCCAGCCCTGCCCTGAGGCAGGGAGATGCATGCCTCAAATGAAGCACGAGTGCATGCCACCTCTCTCCATGTTCAAAGTGGTGGCATGGAGACTTCTTGCCCTTCAGAGCTAAGTTTGTGAAGGAATATTTCTATGTAAACAACAAAAATAACTCCCAGTCATGGACCATGACCCCAGTGTGATGGCTGCACTGATTCACCTTCCCTGTCATTTTTGCACAATGTAAAGAGATGTTACAGACCTCATGGCTAGCGCTCAAACCAAGGTTAAATGATGACACAGTCATTTCCTTCACCACGACATGCAGAGCTCAGTACTTCCCAGTGAGATGCTACTTCCCATCTCAGGATACTGTCTGACATAACTGTCATAAAACAGCAAGGATGAAAAGAACAGATTTTTCTCTCCCCCTTTCCCTTTGAAAAGCTACATTAAGAAAAAGAAAGAAAGGAAAGCTTTATTTCAAATAAGCTCGACTTTCTTCTTCCCCAGCTTTGTCAGCAAAATGCTTGCAGCCTGTCTCACTCCAGGAAACTGGGTGTTTTCCTTTAACTTTTTTTCTCTCCTAAATTGCCTACATTTTTTCCTAAAGTGAAAATCAGACATTGCAACCACAATTCAGATAATAAATAGTGTAATCTTCATGCTCCTCAGTGCTTATGTACAAGGCACAGGGGAACCATTAAATGAACACCATATTTCTAGGGGAAAAAAAAAAAAAAAAAAAAAAAAAAAAAAAGTCATTCTGAAAAAGGGAAGAATACGGAGTAAAGGCATCTATATCTGTAACTAACACAGGTTCCAAACTGCAAAAGGAAAGGGGAAACTTGGAATAATAAATCTATTAAAAGTCTCTTGGTTAATAGTTAACTTGAATAAAAGCTATTAATTATTTTTTAAAGTCTTGAAAGAGTTTTTAAGACATAGTTTAATGTTGTTGGCTTTTTTTTTTTTTTTTCCTCATGTACTTTCCATTGCTGCCTGTGGACCATAGACTTAATCAGATTTCTCTTTCTTCTAAGACTTTATGAAGTCTTTCTTGATTTGCAGCCAACCAAAGCACTTTTAATAATGTATGGTAAAAGAGTTTAATTTTTAATAGACAAGAATGGGCTAGAGCTGCTACACACTGTAGTAGATTGGTAAGTACAGTATTATACTCTGCAGAGTAGTTAGTAAAAAAGAAGAATGCATTTATATCCCAAATGCTATTTGAATGCATGTTTATTTTATTACTAACACTAATGTATAATTGAAGAACCTGTCTAACCTTAAATTATTGTTCACACCTTTTTTTTTTAACAAGAAGATAAAGTCGTTTTCAGCTTGTTACCTTATTAACTCATGCCTTTTATTGTTTTGTGTCTCCCATGCTGTTCTGCTGTTCCAAAAATTCAAGGAAAATAAAAACATTAAAATGTGAAGTTACACATTCATATTCCAGATTTAGCAAATCAAGTTGTAAAATATCTTCTGACACTGTAGAATGATTCATAAGGGTTTACCTTAAAATAAGATTTGTACCACGATGTTTGCATGCATTTGCCTTTTGTCTAGAACTACCCAGCTAACAGGAAAGCTCAGAGTGACATGAAGTTGAACATCTAGTTTAAAACCAAAGGTCTGATTCTGCAAATCAGGGACGGCAGTTTCACAAAGGATTTTTTTTTTCTTCCCAAGTCATACTTCACAAAGAAGGGGGCTTTCATAGAAGAGTAAATTCCCCTGTTTTCCTGCAAAATCCCAAAAGCTAAACTAATGCCTCATTAAAAGACAGAAACTATCACTGTGCCCACTGTAATTGTACAGATTTTGAGTCTTTACACCTGTGGTATTTCACCAGAGTCATTTCTGATTTAGTACTGGTTTCCTAATGAAATGAGGCAAATCTGTTTCTCTGTGCAGAAGTGTGTGTCTGTCAGTGACCCTTGATAACTTTCAAATCTGAAGCCAAGTTCAATTTGGCAGGGCAGAAGTCTCACTGAAATTCTACTTCATGATAACATGCAAGGTAAGAGAGGACAGACATGCAGTTCATGCAAGGATCCTGAAGTAAAGCTAATCCTTACTGCACCTTGGAGAATTCACACTAGCGTTTACTCTTCAGTCACAAAGTCAAGGGAAACCAAGCTTCACTGGATACACTGATCAGTGAAATATTTATTCTCAGTATGAGGGAGAAACCAGCCCTGTATACATATACAATGTCAGGATGCTGACTGCAGTGGAGGTATGACTACCTCTTTAGTTCCATAAAAATTATGGGCAAATACACCTCAGATTGCATGCCAGAACTGAAGCACAACACAGCAACACCAGCACAAACCCATCATTGCATGCCATAGGAATGGGTGAAAAACAAATGGAATTGTTTGCCAATTAAAAAACGTATATATTTTCAAATCTTCTTAATTCAAAATGAGCCACAGAATGGGTCATATAATACATAACGGCAAAATGATTATATTATGAATGATTTATCATTATGGAAATGTGCAGATGCATATTGGTGGCATGAGTCATATAACATGCAATTTTCACAAAATATGTTGTTAATAATAGATAAGGATTTATCAGTATATTATTATATGGAACAGAAGGAGCAATATTAAAACTTGTTCTTTCACAGGAATCAAATAACTTACAGTACATTGAGTTGCTTATAACGTTGAGCTACTCATACCATTACTACTAATTACATTTTAATGTCAAATTTTTAAAGTAGATATACATCAAGTCACTGTAGCAACTCATCAGAGACCAGACCGAAATTACTGTTGTACCACTAACCCAAAATAAATGCTCTTTCCCATGCCTACCTACACTAAACAGAGAGAAGAAAAGAAGCAAGCACTACCTTGTCCTGAACCTGTAAGAAAACTCTTAAAATTAGCCCTGTGAGGCTTATTTCACATGCAGATGGGAGGGCTCATTCCTATTTAACTGTCTGGGGGATTTTCAGAAGTTCAGTTATGGTCGAGTCCTCTGAACAGCTTGGTTGATGAGTGACATAACATAGCAAGACAAAACAAGTCTGGGACAAGAGGCTAAGAACACTAAAGTTGCTTTCAACAGCACTCAGAGATTCCCATATGCCTTAACCAGACGTTTTTGTGGATCAAGCTAGAGCAATTCAAGTACAGACAGACCTCTTCCTCAACATCATTTGTTACCACCAACAAATGTGTCTTCCCTCCCCAAATAAATCATTTTAATAGGTCATGCCAGGATGCTTCAGCTGCCTCTGCTCCAAGTCAGCTTGGTCAGTTTATGCCACCACTGCAGGTGGTCTAAACATAGCAGAATTTGTAGTCGCAGTGATGAGGAGTGCTTCTATTACCTTTTCCAGTACTTGAGCTCTAGGGTCTGATAACTCCTACCTCAGGAAAGATAATGATCAATCATCATAGCTGCTTGACTTGAAATTTCCAATGAGTTCCTGTCATAGTGCCATCAAAGGCAAATTAACCCATAAGAAATTACAGAGGATGTACAACTCTCTGACTGCCTGCCATGCAAAATACCTGAAAAACTTCACATTACATTGTCTTAGAAAATCAATATACATAGAAGACAAAATTAATGTCATGAAAGCCCGATACAGCTTAGACAACAGCAATAAATTTTCCTATTCTGTCTAGGGAAAACAGAATTTGTATTTGTGCCAAACAATGCAGAAGATTTTTTGGATCGTGCCAATTCCATTTATTTTAGAGATCAAATATTTCCAGACAGTTAATTGAAAAACCATTGATCAAGAGAGGTTCATAATCCAGCAGCAAGTTAAAGGAAAACCCAATGGTAAATGACCACATGTTCAATAGATATTAGCACAGGAATTGCATGCATTATTGTTTTTATTGTTACCATTAAAAAAAGGAATTTGGAAAATCCATCTGTTCCCACAGATGGAAACCCCATGACATGAGGATCCAGAGAGGCAGGAACCCACCACACTCAGCCTTGGTGAAAAGAGACAACTGCTGCACCTGACCTGCCGGAGCACTAAGAGGACGTGGGCTCCTTTTAAGGTATTCTCCATTAAAATTTTCCCTTTATTCCCTCTGTTTTCCAATGAATTTGGCCTGGATTTGCAAATAATTCAGGCACCCCCAAAACGCCATTTCCCCACCCCTACAATATATGTTATTTTCCAAACAGAAGAGGTCACTTGCTCTGAGAGAGAGAGAGCTATCACCAAGGAACTCTGAGGGCAGATGATGCTTTCTTTCTACATAAATTTGTTTATGTACCCACATACAACTATACCTCATGAATCATTACTGGTCTGGTATCCTTTTCCCTCCATCTACCACACCACACTCCAAAACAACATCTTGTACAACAGGCTTGGAGAATGCAAGGGGAAGCATGGCCCCTGTGCAGAACTGTGCTTAATTTCCCATCATACTCCATTTTTTCCAACAGTTTTCTGAAGGAAGTCCCAGATCTTTGAACCCAACCTTTTCTTCTGTCAGCCAGAGCCAGAAGGATTACATACAGCAAAGAAACAAAGAGGAAATGAATGCAAATAATGTCTCTAACAACAAGGGAAAGCTGAACACAAAAGCCAGTGACTAATTAAAATGTACTCTTTTCTCACATAAGCTCCTAATTAGCTAACTAATAATGCTCTCATGTTTTAACAATTTAATGGTCTCTTGCCACATAAAAAATGGGCAGAATCTTTTTACACCTTCTCCACCTGAGAAAACCTGTTCCCTTTTTGTTTCTAGTTCTGTCAATGGTATTTCCCTCTCCCCTGGGAAAGGGGATGTTTCCCCACACATGGTGTTCACCTCAGATACTGGTAGCAAACCACCTGGACAGGTCCTCACGCACAGCTCACCTCTCACAGCTATGCTTCCAGATGTTACATCTGCATCTGGCTCCCAGGTCAGCACTTTCATCTGGTTCATTCTGTAGTCTCAGTCCTACTGGAGGAACGAGTGGCACAGAAAACCATAATGTCTGGAAGTCTAGTGGTCTTTACTTTAGGGATGGGATTACTCCTGATCTCTGACTCATCCCTCAGAATTCAGAGAGAACTCAAGAGAGGAAATGAAGGCACATCATTTATCTGGAACAAACATGAAAATTATGGCAGGTGGCCAAGATGAAAGAGAAGCATTTCACAGGAATTTCCAGGTAAAACCAGTCATAAGGACTGTCTGGTCCACTCTTTACTGCTCTCTCATGTTAACATGCCATATGTTTCACTAGAAAGTACAAGAGTCTAATAGTAGGCATTGTGTAGCATGTCCCAAGCCCCCTCATGTTATCACAGAATCACAGAATGGTTGAGGTTGGAAGGAACCTCTGGAGGTCATCAGGTCCAACGCTCCTACTCAAAAAGGGCCACCTTGAGCAGGTTGCCCAGGACCATGTCCAGAAGATATATCCTCTTCCCAAGAAGGCTTCACATTCCCTCTAAAACTGCTTACTCTTATCATCTTCAAGGAGACACACCCAACACATTGTCATCCTACCCTAGACGTTCCCCAGTAACAGGAGGAGCTTACTACTCGTTGTGCTATTGGATAAGAATTAAAGTATGGGAAAGGAAAATATGTTGTCATTTCTCCTAAGAAGATCAGTCGTTGGAATTATTTATTATTATTATTATTATTATTATTATTTTCCACTTTAAATGGCTCTAGTAGGCAGTTTAGGAGGTATGGTTAGTGCTTCCTGTTATGTGGGTCAAGTTACAGTAACAGTCATGTCAGAGAAGTCTCCAACACATGACCTGTGGTCCGGAGGGAGGTTTGGGTATCTTGTTAGCTCTAATACAAAGCAGTTTAAGGCCTCTAGGATCTTAGTCTCAGAGAAACTAAAGCAGAAATTACTCCACACATATCACACAGCTTTAAACCCATAAAAACAGCCAGCTTAATTCTAAAATGAGGTTATTCGCAAATGCTTCAGCTTTACAGTGCAGTAAATGCTATCAACTTGTCTAGAGTCCAGTTTTCCAGTATGAATATTTATCATGAGCAGATTTCTCCTTATGCAGCTGATTTTAAGTATTAGCATATGAGATTTAGGCAATGTTTTTAAGAATTTAAGAATAACAAACGGAAGAGCAACACAATGCGCTTTCTTATGGCAGCTTGGCTCACCATCCTATCTAGCAATCAACTCAGCATGTGCCTTAAGGGCACATTTAACGTGCAACCTGAATCACCTTCCCGGACAGAGCATGCACAGGCAGTCCAGTGCTTGCGCTGCATGCAGCAAAGTGGCAGATGCCTTTTTTAAAAATTCTGTTGGAAATTTTGCCCTAAGAATATAAATCTAACACAACCTTTGAAATTTCTAAAACCTTAAGTGATGGACAGGGTTTTAAAAACACATTCCTAATTCAGTCTGAATGCAAATTAGCATGTTTAATTTAGTGCAGAGACACTATGTATATCAATATATCTCATTCATGTATAATGTCTCTTATGTCTCTCTTGGGAAACTCCGTCTAGGGTGGAGAGGCCTTGCAGAGAGTTCTTGACAAATTAGAGAGTTGGGCAATCAACAGCAATATGAAGTTTAACAAGAGCAAGTGCCAGATTCTGCACCTGGGACAGGGCAACCCTGGCTATACATACAGACTGGGAGATGAGAGGCTGGAGAGCAGCCCTGTAGAAAGGGATCTGGGGTTTTTGGTTGATAGCAAGTTGAATGCGAGCCAGCAGTGTGCCCTGGCAGCCAGAAGGGCTGACCATACTCTGGGGTGCCTCAGGCCCAGCACTGCCAGCTGGACAAGGGAAGGGATTGTCCTGCTCTGCTCTGCGCTGGCGCTGCCTCACCTCGAGCACTGTTTGCAGTTTTGGGCACCACAGTATAAAAAGGACATAAGACTATTACAGAGTGTCCAAAAGAGGGCTACAAAGATGGTGAAGAGTCTGGAGAGCAAGATGTATGAGGAGTGGCAGAGGTCCCTTGGTTTGCTCAGCCCAGAGCACAGTAGGCTGAGGGGAGGCCTGATGGCAGCCTGCAGCTCCCTCACAAAGGGAGCGGAGGGGCAGGCGTTGAGCTCTGCTCTCTGGGGACAGCAACAGGACCCGAGGGAACGGCATGGAGCTGGGACAGGGGAGGGTTGGGCTGGGTGTTAGGAAAAGGTTCTGCACCCAGAGGGTGGTCGGGCACTGGGACAGGCTCCCCAGGGCAGTGGTCACAGCACCGAGCCTGCTGGAGTTCAGGAAGCATTTGGACAGCACTCTCAGACATATATGGTCTGATTTTGGGGTGGTCCTGTGGAGACCCAGGAGCTGGACCTGATGATCCTTGTGGGTCCCTTCTGACTCAGGATATTCTGTAATTTGATGATTAAATAACCTGATCAACAGTATCAATATATAGCACTTGTTTTCCATGGGCCAAATGTCCCCAGTTGTACATATCTAAAAACAAGAATTATATGGTCCGAAAGGACCACTGAAGCAGAAGAATGCATACATGGAGAAAGCTTCCTTTCATAGTCTTTCTAAGGACACTGATACAAAAGAAAGAAGGTGTTTTTGTCTACCAATAGAGATAGAACATTGTGGCTGTTATAAGTCTCTACTGTCATGGCTCTCAAATTTAGCTAATTAAGACATATTTCATGCAAAGAAAATAATTGTAGAGTCAGCGTGTCCCTAACAAGAAGCTATGTTGATTAAAAAGGTTCACACAAAAAAATTCCCGACATTCTTCAAATATATTCAAATTACTTCATTAATTAATATTAAGAATTGAAGCTTTTGAGATTGATGTCATAGGAAACAACGTCTTTTTGTTTTCTGATGATATAAAATGATGGCAGTTTGCTGTTCAGTACAGATTCTGAGCTTTCTAACTGAGCTCAATTTGAGAAAAATGGAAGTCATTTCAGCCCAGAAGTTTATTCTACTTGCTTTAGCTACAGTGGTCTTTCTAACATCAAATAGTATGTGCCTAGATGAACTGATGAAGTCCAGCCTGCAGAGCAGAGAAGATGATGATGATAAATATTACAAGGTAAGATTTGTATTACTAAGACAGTATTTGGGGGAACTGTGGGTCAAATCCTGAGTACTTAGAATTTTTTGACAATGGCTCTCCTAACCTCATTGCACAGTATTTGACATTACAGCACTAGCAGTATGAAAGAGGCTGGTTGAGAAAATTCTCAGGAAATTCATTTGCTCTGACACACATACTGTGTAAATCAATTCATGTTTCAATTTTCTTGCAATACAGCTTTACAATTAGGTTGAGACTTTTTTCTGAAATGTTTCTTACTTACACAGTGGGGCCTCAATTAACATTCCTGTCAGGCATTTTATGCACATAATATAACAAATACATTATTAATCCAGAATTAATAAAGGCATGCTTGTAATACTCAAAGAATAATGATAAACAGAGAACATTATAAATCTAATATAGTTAATGTTCTTAAATTCTGCTCTGGAAATTGACTATAAAAATCTCTTTGCAGGGCTGCACATTTATTATATCTCAATAGATGCCAAATCAAATTTGCACAGCTCATCTCTATTTTTTTCTTGTTTGCCCTGCAAATACTCCCTGGGAAGTGAGAGCCAACTTCTCTTTTTGTCTTATTGTCATTGGTGTAATAAGGATCCCTCAAAGCAAAATACACCTTTAATTATTTTAGTGAAATCCCCTGGTCTTCAGATCTCTCTTCAGGTTCACAGGTGCAATCAGAGGCATAATTTATTTGACATTTTAATCTTGGAGTGTGAACTAGAATGGTTCATTCCTTGGTGGTGGGGAAATCAACAAATGTGGATAAGGAACTGAAATTAAGATTAGTAGCATTTGTGTCTTTAATTGAAGTAGAAAATCATATTTGTGCACGTTTGCTGCTAAGGCAGAGAAATTTATTTTTTTCACAAAAATCAGGATGAGTGATTTTCAACACACCCAGGGAAAGAACACTGATAATATAGGAAAGTGTCAGGTTTATATAGTTATTTTGCAGGTAAAAGTTGGACTTTACATCATAAGATGAATAACATACTGAGCTCGGTTCTTTACTGTAGCCACAGAAGTTAGATTTTGTGCTGGTTGGCTCTGACAGCCCAGGAGCAACTCATGTATCTTGTATGCTAGTGGAGGATTAAAGCAACTTAAAGTTCAGGGCAACCTCTGTGCTACAAGGCCAGAACAGGTTTGAGGTGGACTTGACCCAAATACTTTCCATTCATTTTGCTGGCTGGTAGCCCATTAGAATGTGGGGTCAAAAGCACCCACCCAGTGCTTAGGAAGACATGAGACACACCTCCAGGTGGCTTGGCCAATCCTCCTGTTCATCTCATCCAGATGAGAATGAGGTTTTATCTGTATCAAGTCACTAAATATAGCCAGCAACTTCTACACAAGTCCTTCTTCTCCTTCAGCCAGTGATATTAGCAAACATGGACCTGACAACACCTGTCCATGCAAAACTGATGGCAGAGTTACCAACTCCTATGCCCAGAAATATTTGCAATCAACTCCATTTGAACAGTTGCAGAAACTGATGTGAAGTGCTCTTGTGGTCAGAGGACTGAAAAGGTATGCGGGACGTCTCCAAATAAAGTAATCTATGCTAGAATGGAGTTCAGCAAATATGGCTAGAGAGCATTAGATAACAGAAAAAATAGAAAAAGAACGTTACACAGCAGCTTTACAGAGAGATATGAAAATGAATCCTTTGTTTGATTGGTAGCTGAAATAATACACTATACAGATGCTAGTATCCTTTTCACTTTTTCTTCAGGTTAAAGACAATGCCTTGGAAGAAAAACAGAGGAGCCTGAATTTTGAAGAAATGAAAGACTGGGGATCAAAAAATATCATTAAAATGAACACTCCTACATTAAACAAAGTGCCAAATTCAGTTGCTAATTTACCCCTTAGGTTTGGAAGAAACTATCCAGAAGAAAGAAGCATTAAACCAATTGCTAATTTGCCTCTGAGATTTGGAAGAGCTTTTGGAGAGAATCTACCTAGGCATGTTCCAAATTTATCACAGAGGCTTGGGAGATCTCCACTTGTTAGAAGTTCCATTCAATCACTTCTAAATTTGCCACAGAGATTTGGGAAGTCACTGCCTGTCAGTCTGTCTCAAGGTGTCCAGGAGTCTGAACCAGGTAACAATAAGCAAGTATTCAAGCCATGTATTAAAATGTATATTAAATCACAAGTTAGCAATGATCAGACACAACCAGCCTTCCTCAAGGGATATTCTCTAAACATTTCAATATGAGACCAATTTGACAAAAGAAAGATTTGCAGTTCATGAAATCAAAAAGCTTCATCACAAGAACTAGGAGAGAATCTCTATGAAATCTTTGTTAATGAGAAAGTGCCAAATAGTCAAAGCCAAAAAGCTCATATGAAAAGATTAGGTTTGGCAACACTTCTTTAGATCAGGTTTCATTTTGAAAAGTTTAAAGCTTTGGTGAAAAAGGTTCAGAATCATTAAAATATCCCATTTCAGCACTATAAAATGACCAAAGAAAATAACCTAAAAATTACTCTCTCATTTTCTAAATGTATGTAAATTAGAGGAAAAATAATAATAATAATAAAAAAAAATCAAAATTCAATTGAAGCATAAAGAAATTTTTACATTTATTTTTTTTTTTTCCTGATCCAAACCTATATTTTCAGGTTGTCTTACTGAGGTAATGTTTGAGATTTTGATTTTTCATTCCAAGTTAAGATGAGAAGTTTTTTTGATGTCTCAAAATTTTTTTCAAATTAGGAAAAATATTTCCTGCCCTTTCTAAGAATAATTTTAAACAGTTCTTCAGTAACAGTCCTTCTTTTCATATCTGCTCTTTTAAATCTGAACTGTCTGTTTGTTTTGGAACCAAGTTTCAGTAAGCCAACTGACTTGCATCTGCCACATTCATAAACTAGAAGTTCAGGCCAGGAAAGATACCTGATCTATCAGAAGCCAATATTCTTTCCTATTTAATTTGATTTCTTTTATTCTTTACTCACCATCTAACCTGACTATTATAGATTTTGTTTTATTTTTCTGATATTTTTAGGGATATGAATTTGAACAACTACATTAATATCGGAATCAGAAGACTGAAAGTGAAAGACTTGGAGAAGATGCAATGTGTATTCAAAACTAAAGGTCATGAGAAGAAAACATACATGAGAACTGAAATGCAAACCTGTCTTCATGTTATAATGTATGTATTCTGTACAAATGATTGATGTATAAGGCAATGGTTGTAGTGCGTGTTGTAATAGTTTACTTCAGTGGCATTACAGTATAAATTCTATTTACTTCTGTGCAACTGATATCTTGTTGGTTGTAAAAACTAATTTCAAAACAATAGCTGTATAATTAAAAGCATTTTAAACAAAATTAAAAGAAACAGTAAAAATAAAGAAGCATGGTACAAATAAAAAGAATCCTACTGTGTGAATAACAAACAGACGCAGGACCAAAACCACTGGTACCTTTTTGTCATATGTAGCTGAAGAAAATCAAGTAAAACGTACAGAAAGCACTTTTCCTGTTGTTTATGAGTCCTGTAAGATATAAATCTGAAAGGCAACTAGTCAGAAAAAAACAAGCTTCTTGGACCCCCACAGAGGAATAACATCTAACCAAAGTCATACTGTAATGCAATTACCTTGTTTTTTATATGTGAGATAATGTCCTCCTTAATGTCCTACAAGATCTGCCCTGTGGGTGTCCTGATTCCTCTGTTAATGTGAACATTACAGTTACCAGATACACATGCAGAAGGGGCTCCTCCATTATAAGCCCATATTTCCATTTCATATTTCTTTTCAAAACATTCTCTTCTAAGTGGAATATTGTTTCTCTAGGCTTCCTCCAAAATTTCAGTAAGTTTTCAGTAAGTTTTGAAAAGAAACTGAATTTGTACTCCCTAAAGGGAAGCCAAATCTGTTAGAATACCCCCAAAGACATATGGGAATCTTCCTTCTAGTCCCCAGAGGCCTCACTAACCTGATGTCAGGTCCAGCCAGTGGTGGCACTGGGCATCCCCAGAAAAACACACACAACACATATACACAATCTATACAGCCACAGCTAACTGTCAGAACAGAGAGCAATGCCTTTGCAGACACCACATACACACCAACAGGACTTGCACAAACTTGCAAATGGCATGATCCTGTTCTCACTCACAGGTTAATCAAACTCAGCACTTGCTAGCAGATCTGTGAACAGAATCTCCCTCCAGCAGCTCTTCCAGACCTGTGGTCCCTCCAACAGCTGGTTCACAGACCCCAGGTCCCTCTGGTGTATGTGGGCACACTCGTACAGGAAAACATACAGATATAAAGACAAACCATGACAATCAGGCACAAGACGTGATCACAGTAGATTGCTTGCATGCAGCCAAATTCCTTTATCATCCCCCTTCTCCATTCTCCCATGCGTGTTCTTCCCCCATCTATCTTGACCCCTCCCTTTGACTGTCTTTGGCTCTCCCCTAAACCGTCCCCAAATAAGTTCAGCAGTTTCCCACATCCCTTTAAAACATCCCATAGTAAGTTTTATGTGATCCCACAAACCCTTTCAAAAACCCCATCTTAAGTTTGCTCTTTCCCATGAGATCCATGATAACCAGCTACAAAGTTCTGGCTGAACCTCCATGAGGCTTGAGTGGTTCTTTAAGGCCCCATCAGTCACTGATCTAAAAGTTCTGCTCTTTGTTACTGTTTTGTTATCTCCTCTTCCTCAGGGTTTGGATACTGAGAGTTTAATTTATTACTTCTCCTGTCTCCTGTTTTAGCCTTTTATGCTGTATAACCAGTAACCAGATATCCTTACATTCCACATATCTTTAGAAGACAACCCCCCCCCCCCCAACCAAAAAAAAAAAGAAAAAAGATTAAATCGGTCCTTTTTATCGGATAAATTCATAGCTGGGACATATCTTGAGCTCTGCCATTCCTCTACAAAGTTAATATGGCTAATTGAAAGACAATACTAATCAACTGGTGGTTGATGAATCTAATTCAATCCAAAGTAGTGAGACTACAGTCCTGAGAATATCTAGTCTCGACATTCATTCAGACTTGAAACATCAAAGAGAGCGGGAGACCCAAAAAGATTATGAAAGGAATTGTGCCTTTTGGAAAGTAGAGGCCCAAACCAATTTTGGGGCTTCTCTCCTAGTCTCAGAAAATTCTTTACCTAAGAAGTATTGGTGAATCACCAGTTTTGCAGCATGACATATTGACACTTGGGCACTGCTGAAGTCCATGCTGAAGGATGCTGGTTAACACATTGTCAGTATGGGGGAAAATCCAGGCCCCAGCCTGTGAAGTAGTTTTGTCATCACCTGCCACCATGACAGGACATTATTCTTTCAGTAATCAGGAAAACTGCAGAATTTCTTAGTGATTTATGGACAAATGAGCAGCAGAAGGAAATTCCCTGAACTTTGTGTTCTTGTCCTGCAAGCCTCACTGAGTATCATGTGAACCAAGAGCAAAAAAGATTTGTGAGAATCCCTGAGCAGCAATAGGAGCTGCTTTTTTAAGGCACATATCACCTAGCAACAGGGAAGGGGTGCACATCAACTGGCATTAATGATGGCTGCTGTGGGAAGAAAGCAGGAGCCCAAACATTGGCCCAGCAGCAAGTACAGTTAGGTTGCCCTCTTATTGCAAGCTCCACAGCATGGACACAGGAGATGGCTGTTGATTTATTTTCCCTCAGCAGAGGAAGAGCTAGGTGAAAAGTACATAAAGGAGGAATTATGCTACGCTGTGCAAAATTTCTGTTTGGTTTGAGAGCATGTGAGCCAAGAAAACAATCACTGGATAGTGCAATGGGAAGCAAAGGGGTACAACAGGCAACATACATTGCTATAGCTATTACTCACCAGATTATTTATTATCCAAATACAGATATTATTCATGAATTGGGAAAAAGCAAGGAAAGGACTAAAGTAAATCAAGTGACAGACTATCAAGGCTTACCGGCATGAATTCTAGTAGGGTTCAGGAGCTCCCAGCCTTCCCTGCCGTACACGCAATATTTATGTCTGTTATTAAAGCCTCCATGCAAAAACAACACTGGGCTTATTTTAGATTCTGACTTAAGCTTATAGAGAGGACAGCTGACAATCTACTGATTAATTTAAAAGTCTGAGGGCTCATCATGCGGCTGATTGCAATAAATCATTTGGACAGATGTAGTGGAATGTAAAGAGACACTGTTTTTTACTCTCAGAAGGAGCTGAAGACTTGGGCATCTGGCATTACAGACTCCTATTTCTCTGTCAATTTTCCTTCACAGGGGCAGGAAATCAGTCTCTTGGACTTCCAAAGACCTAAGGAGCCAGGCTAGGCTGGTCAGTGGAACTGAGACCATTTCTGTCTTTATACTAAGAATCTGGCATGCAGATACATGATCAGTTTGAACAGCTCTGACTACAGGCTCTTGGCAATAGGAGCAGCCCTGTGTCTCTCCACCCTAATATCCTGCCACATCTCTAGTGCCAGTATTAGCCATCATGAAACTGTATGGATGGAAACTAACCCTACAAAATCCCCAGTGTTTTGTTTTTAGCTAGCTCAGCTTGCACTGCCCCATAATCAGCAGTGGCGATCCAAAGGGAAGGGGAAGGTTGAGCTTAACAGAGGCAATTTTTCAATCTTAGTTTCGGTTCAACTGCTTTTGCAACTGCCCACTGCGTTTTCTTCAAAAGATGACAAGTATGATGGCCTTGGTCCAAGTGCTTACAAAATGACAGGCTACTAGAAATTTCCAGACACTGAACAAGACATTTTGAAAATTACCCCCTCTTGAAAAGTAACCATTAACAGGAGTTGGAAATGTTTTCACTAGTGACAGCCACTGAATTACATCTAGCACAGATGCATGGGCATACATAGATAGCCAGTTTGCACTTGTGCTGCTCACCTGAGGACATAAGGTAGAGAGGGGCCTCAGAATATTTATGAGAAAAATCTGTACCTTTAGCAAGGGGAAAAGAGGCTTACAGTATACTTATGTGTGTTTTAACTCAAAGAACCATGGACAGTGTAATTTTTTTCTTCTTCTTTTCATATCTATGCATATGAATCGTATGAAGTAATTAGCTAGAAGTTCATGTGGCCATGGGAAAGCATGACAAAAATGGTCAAAATTACAGGAAGAGTTACATAGACCACTGCTTCTTGGGCTGTGAAAGAAATGATCAACAGGGGAAATAATAAAGTCCTATAAAATCATGACTCATACATAGAAGAAGAATAGAAAACTTATTTTTTATTTCTGACAACACACGAACTAAGTGAATCAAAAGAATTTATGAGTGAGAAGCTTTAGCCTAAACTAAAAGAAGAGCTTTTGCAAACAGAACATAGATATTATGGACTTCATTGCCACGGTATGCTGTGCACTGCCAATACCTGCCACGGGTTTCTGCCAGAGATAAGTGTGCTTGGCTCAGAGGAACTTCTCTTGGCCAGTAAGGCCATTCTGGTTTTGGAGGCAGTCTGACAGCAGCTCCTGAATAAGCTTTTGCCTGAGCTGGAAACACAAACAATTGATATATCCAGTTCTGATGCAATCAGATATACCTTTTGGTAGGCTCTGAGCTTAAACCCTGTCCTTTTAGAGCTGCTGTCAGGCAAAGGTCTAGGTAATCTCAAAAGAAGTTTTGCCTTGTTTAGGTGATACACCCCTACCTATTGTCCCATCCACAATATATACCTTTTTCACTCACATGGCATGTGAAGGAGAAATACTGAAAGATGGAGATATTGATTCCTCTGGAAGGTAGATCCTACTTGTATAAAAAATATAGGAAGGGCTGTTACCAAAAATAGAAGGAGGACTTCATATGAGATCCTCAAGTCTGCTTGTTCTGTAACAGAATAAATGGATGTGTAAACGCTGCTTGTAGTACTAAATAATGGTTCAAGAAAGAGAACATTGGCTAAATTGTGATTTCTGATGGTACTACTACATTTAAATCCTAAATCAGCAGTATTTTCCTTATTAAGATGAGTCTTTCAAAAATGCATTACGTTTCTCATAGGGAAAAGCAGCAGTACATGGAACCAGTTGATGACACTCTAATACAGCTAATAAATGAACTTCAACAGGACTTAAGTGAAGGAACAAACTCTTTTGGTGTCAAAAAAAAAAATCTGAAGAGTGAGCTGGACCTCAATTTTTCTAAAAATCTAGCAGAATGCTTATCAAACTAAGAATTTCAATTCTCTTCCATAGTATCAAAGGGAATATCTTGCTTTTCCCAATAATAGCTCATATCTGTTAGTGCTATTCAAATCCCATCCGTGCTGTTCTTTTCAAGGACTTTAGGTCTTGGCAATATAGGAATTTGGCATTACTCAAGGATATATGTTGCCTAAAGCAGCAAAATTATGAAATGGTAGATAGAAAATTGTAGAATATTCATATACTAGGGTTGGTGCAGTCATGCTTTCATTATTAGGATTATTCAATGACTTTCTTTGTTTTACTTTTACATTTTCAGGATTACCAATAACAAAGGGAAAGCATACAGTAAGTGAAATGTGCACAGAATCACAAAGATGGCAGCTTTAGATTCTTGTTTCTTTCTGCTGTAGAGCAAAACAGACAGTATTTTTTGTTATCGGAGTATGGAATAGAATCAAATATCTGCAGGAGGATGTTTACATGATGACTGATATAAACCACATTCTTCTGCCTTACCTGGAACCATAGCCAATTAAACTAGAAGTCAGTTTATGGTTCAACAGAGTTGAAAGCAAAGCACATATCAGTCACTTCTAGCTTTATTTTTTCTCAGATTTCCTGCAATTCAGGCAGATGTGAGGGGTTGATCTTACATATATGGCTAGAGACAGCCAATAACTAAACAAGGAACATTACCAATCCCTTCAATTACTGCTTCACATTCTACCTATTGTGAAACATATATTCTCTTTTACTGCAAATATATTTAATATCTCAACCATAATGAATGAATAAATGGTTAAATATGAAAATAAGGATTTTAATTTTATATACTGTATATCACAGGAGAGATGCATAAACATGCATAGTGCAATATTTATATTGTAGGGCACATTAAGTCATTGTATCTGACTACAAATACCACATTTATACATACACAGGTAAAATGTGATAGATGAGCAGTGGTTCAAAACCAGAGGCAACTACTAGACATATCCTAACTCAAATCTTTGCTTGGGTTTTGACCCTTAGTTCCTAAAACCACCCTGCTTCACATCAAAGAGAACACATTAAATTACTTTGCATCACTGAGATTCAAAGTGCACAACAGGTCAACTTATATCTCTGAGGAGCTTTATTCTGATTTTTTCAGTTGAAAACAAATAGATTTACAATTTGTTGAGATGCTAAACAGAGCCAGTATTTTCTGATGTGCTCCATGTGCTGTTGATTCCCAGCAGGGCTTAGCTGGTCCGTTCACATGAATTTGTGAGGGAGAACAGGAACTTTGTAAAATCAGCTGCTTCTCTTAACTGTTCAATTCTGTGAGTACATAAAGTACATCTGCATCTTGAGGTAATAAAATTACATTATAGCCCCAATATGGATAATTTTATTTATAAAAGAATGGAGAGGAACTTTCCTTGAACCCTGCTGTTGAAGACAGAGGATCAAATTAAAAATAAAAACATATGTTGGGTGCTGTGCTTGTCTTTGACTGTGGTTACCTTTTTGACTAAGTGTCTAGTTGCCCTTAGAGATCATCATCAATTCTGAGAGGTGCAAGTTTTCTCTGTCTCTCAAGAGGCATTTCAAATGAAATAGTACATCCTAATTCAGCAGCTGATTTCTTTTAGCAGCTAGGAATGAAAATGCAGCAGTTTAATTTAGATGCCTACAAAAAAATTAAATACCAGGGAAGGTACACCTGGGTACCTATCATGCTTTTATACAGGGCTCACATATGGCTTGAAATAGGAAAGTGTGAATGCAGCTGTTTCTGAATTGTTTTTGAACTAGAAATGTCAGTTGTGTGTGAAAAAAGCAGGTGGGGGGGAAAGAATAGACCACTGTCAGAAGATACTTCCGCCACTGGCTCAACCACTGCTGCTTGCTTCCCCAGGCTCCATACTAGGAGACCTTTCCTAACAAATCTGTGCTTATACTTATTTATACTGCACATTAATTTATGCATCCCCAAGGGTAGCCTGGAGGGTTGAAGAGTCCACCCCCATTTGAAGTTTATAATCAGTGGTAAATATTTCCTGGGTCTTCTCATGCTAAGTGCAGCTGGTGCATGGTGGAATTGGCACAACAGCAGCACAGGCTGTGCTTGTGCAGTAGTCCTCAGTGGGGATTTTCCTAGTAACCTCAGAAACCTGAGAGATAAGGGTGTGGGAACTTGGGCTGACTGTGAAAAGGGACAGGTAGGAGAAAGTCTGAAGGTAATGTACAAACTAATGTATTTTTTTTCCATTTTCCAATACATATGTTATTAAATCAGCACCCCACCTCTTCAGTTTAATCTTGACAGTGAATAATCTATTCTGTTCTTGTTTTGTATAATACTGTTCTCTTAAATAACTGTGTTATAGGCTGTCTATATTTTTTTCTATGTCTGCTACAAAATTTCCCATTCAGATCCTTACCAGCTAACAAGCATTAGAGCTACCACTGTGCATGTATACGTACCTACCTATTCTTAGTGTGTATACTTGATCATCAGGAAAGCTGATAAGCAGCAGTAGCAGCTCAGTTTGGCCTTAAATGAAACTGTACAACCCTGTATAAGCCTGTATTTGATAGCATTATACATACAAGGGATACATGATAACCCTTAAACTTTGTCTTTTGTGTAAAATATGGTCTGATCCTGTCCTCAGTCTAGGATAAATCTAAAGGAACTCCACTGGGATTGGCTTACTTATTGATTGATTGACTTGACATGGAAACTTTGAGCAGGATTTTTATAAATAAAAATCACTGAAGTGACGAAGCTACGTATGTGAATATGTGATGTCTGTCATGTGAACAGGCCAAAAATAAGGCTCAGATCCTTAGACTAAAATGACCTTAGTGACTAGAAAAGAAATTATTCATACACACTTCTTTTAACATGCAAGTCACATCTTCAGACTCTGTGTTACAAGGTAAAACTAAGAAAATGGTATGTAATCAATTTGACAATCTACATAGTGAACTTCTGTGCTCAAATAAAATATATTAATAAATACAGTGTATACAGAAAAACTTGCTTGGGGATACAAAACTTTGTTTTGTAAAGTAAAAGCAAAACATTAGGAGTATCGAAATGCAATGCAGGTTATTTCAAATTTCCATCGTGGCAAAACTGCAGCACAGGCGTGTGGCCACGAGAGGGCAGAGAGAACATTCATTTTACGGCAAGGTTTTGGAGAGAATAATTTACTCCTTCAAAGAACCTGTGCTGTGGATTGCCCTAAAAGGTTGCCGGAGGAGTCGGGAAATGTAAACTACAAAGTTAGTTTTACAAAAGCTGTTTCATGAATTTTCAACGTTAACAAAGTTTGGTCACAGTGAACTTTCAACTTTTAAATAAATTGTTCTAGAACAAATAAATTAAAAAAAAAATCACAGTGGTATTTGACATAAAGCCTGAAAAGAGCATTTCTTGAAGTGTGTATTAAACAATCAATACTTTCTATCTTTTGTCTTTTAGCACTGATATAAGGATAACAGTATGCATCATTTCTCACTTCAATAAACAGCTTGCCTAGGCTCTTTTTGGATCAGGATGCATCTGTAATTCACACAAAATCATGGCCATCAAAATCAGTGAGAAGTTCAGAGAATGACATTGCAGTCCTCTTCACTTAAATGCTCATATCACTCTGTTTTCCCTACCACAATCTGGGGTTAATGTGAATTAGAGAAATGACTTTCCTTCCTACTTCGCGGAGCTGGCCTCAAGTTTTCTCAGCCCACTGTCATTTAGGTAACAGAAATAGAGATTTAACCACTCAGAAATTATACTTCTATTTTCCATTTCCTCTGGCTAAATTACATTACACCATATTCAGTTTATTCAGAAGCATACTCAGTTTCAGTGTGGAGAGGTACTGGTTTAATAACTGCCTCTACAAATCTTTATCTTTTCTGTATTAATCAATGGGAAGTTTGAAGGAGTTCTGACATCAGGTCATATATCTTCCAGAGCCAAACACAAATGACTATTTTATGTGTCTGTCAGAGCCATCAAGTGACTATCCTTTGGGAGCTGAGTATTTTGCTTAAGAAGGCAGACTATGCCTCCAATTCAAGAGGTGCCTTCTTGCAGGACTCCTTCTCTTTGCCCCCATCAAAAGGGGTAGTTTTCTCTTTCCCACTTTCCACATAGCTGCCCCCAGCATAGGGACACCTTTGACAGGCCTTGATTGTAGGATTGTGAGAGCAAACAGTTAACAGGCCACTGAGGTAAGAAATGAAATCTGTGGGCGAGATCTCATGAGTCAAAGACAAGACACAACACCTTCATATGCTTAACTAGATAGCTTAGTAAAGTGGTCAGCCTGTAACTGACATTTTTAGGACTGGGTTGAGGTCAATTTCTCTTAGGTCTCCTACATAAGCCAGGAAGAATTCTTAAATGATCATATGTTTCTTAATGCCACCTCTTTTCAGCTTTTGCTTTCTGACTTCCACAGCATTTTAGAAGTAGATTTGGTTGTAACAAGTTTGTTCTCCACATTCTTCAGAACACAAGATGAGACCAAAAACACAGCAATGTTTTACTCAGCAGTGTTTGAAAATCCTTTCAAATACACATTTTACATACACAAGTCCATGGGCCATGATGGTATGAGCTAAGAGAGCTGGCAGATGTCATTTTGAGGCCACTTTCAACCATGATCAATCATGGTAGTAGGGAGAGGTGCCTGAGGACTAGAGGAAAGCAAATGACATTCCTATCTTCAAAAAAAAGGCAGGAAGGATACTCCAGGCTGGTCAGCTTCATCTTAAACCCTGGGAATATATAGGAGCAGCTAATCCTGGAAAATATCTCCAGGCACTTGAAGGATAAGAAGATAATTGGGAATAGTCAGCATGGATTCACAAAGGGGAAGTCATGCTTTTGACCAACTTGATAATGTTCTGATTATGAATTACGTAGGCTGGATGAAGGCACTGAAAGCTGGCTGAATGTCTGGGCCCAGAGGTTGGTGATCAATGCTACAAAGTCTAGTTGGAGGTCAGTACCAATGGTGTACCCCAGGAGTCAATACTGGGACCAGTTGTGTCCAGTGTCTTCAGTAATGATCTAGATGATGAGGCAGAAAACACCCTCAGAAAGTTTTCTGAAGGCACAAAATAGGGAGGAGTAGCTGATACTTTAGAGTGTTGTGCTGCCATCCAGAAGGACCTTGACAAACTGGAGAAATGGCTTGGCAGGAACCTCATGCAGTTCAACATGGAGAATTGTAAAGTCCTGCACCTGGGGATGAAAAACCTCAAGCACCAGTACATGCTGGGGTACATCTGGAAAGGAGCTTTGCAGATGAAGAGCTAGGGGTTCTGGTGGACACCATGTCGAACATGAAGCAGCTATGTGCCATTGCCACAAAGAATGCCAACGGTATCCTGGACTGCATGAGAAGGATTGTTGACAGCAGGTCATCTCTCCTTTAAGGAAAGACTGAGAAAGGTAGAAGTGTTTAGCCAAGAGAAAAGAAGACTCATGGGGGATCTATCAACGTTTACAAGTATCTGAAGCGAGGGTGCAAGGAAGGCAGAGTAACTCTTTTCTAGTGGTGTCCAGTGACAGGTCACGAGGCAATGGGCACAAACTGAAACATGGGAGACTCCATTAGTACATGAGGAAACATTTTTTACTGTGAGAATAATGGAGCACTGGCACAGGCTGCCCAGAGAGCTCGTGGAATTTCTCTCCCTGGAGATATTCTAAAAATGTCTGGACATGGTCCTGGACAGCCTGCTCTGGGTGACTCTGCTTGAGCAGAGTTTGGTCAAGATGACCTACAGAGGTCCCTTCAAACCTGAATCATTCTGTGATTCCGTGTTGTCATGGTATCCATCTTTCCCTAACTCTTTCATCACATCAGTGCAGGACAACCACTGTAGCCTGGTAAGTGGGAAATAGAAAGAGGTACTATGAACCTTAGTCCTCCCAGACAGTTGTTTACCAAAGAAACTCACTAACCTGGAGATACAGGTGACATATGATCATAGGCAGAGATACATCCAGATTCTTGACAGGCAGTGATAGATTTATATGTGGGGAGATCTCTTCTGTGTTAGGATTTGGAGGGTACAAGTGATGACCTAAGATTTTCCCCCCCTGGTCAGCACACCCTCTATAATAACAAATAATGAATGTCATTCCCATGGTATCTTAAATCCACAACTCCAAATCTTCCATGGTATTTTTGGAAGGAAATAATAGCATTTTTCAACAGTAGAGTAATTAATTAAATGAAGGAAAAGATTCTTCTGAGCCTTTCCATACATTTGGCTCTAGACTAAGATGAAGCTTGAAAATGAAACACTGAAAATATTATTTTTTGGAATATATTGAACTTGTGAACTCTGGTAATTACTGACAGAGCTATAGCACTTGTACATGGCACAAACATTAAAGTGTAGTTCACTTTAATGTGATGGCCAAGTCACCCATGTTAAAAACAAACCAGTGGTCCAAAACCATGATAAACCAATTACCAGCTCTCCTGGATGATAACACAACAGTCCATTTAATCAGTATTTGAAAAAGCTATTTATGTATTATCACTTGCCAGAAGACTTGCTTCCAGCTTTCTTCCTACTGCTTTTCCAAGAAAAGTAGTATCTCCAGCTAATTTTACCCTTCTTGGTGAAAGATACAGCATAACAAAAACATTCTCTTCAAACGCATCCATTTATTTTGACATTAATTCATCTCAAACAAAAAACACATTGAGAGGAAAGAAAAGGTCAGCAGAATAAAGTAAAACAGATCAAAATCTATCACCATGTCTGTTAAACATGCAGGCAGAAACCAACTAACCAGAATCCAAATTCCACCAGTGCCAGGTCCAACTATTTTGAACGATGGTGTCTACACACACACACAAGACATAAGAAAAGAATATTGCTATGTCTGAGAATGGGAAAAAGTTGCAGTTCACAGAAGCCCTGATGTGCTGTCTGCCTTATTGGAATTGTTGTAGTCTCAGCCAGTTTGTGAAGAATTCAGTAACAGCCGCACGACTTCACTCAGTTCCTCCCAATTATATTTGACATGGTCAAAATTTCTGTAGTGAACTGGCTACATTTTTGGTTTGGTCTGCGCTTTTAGTGCAATATACAGGAGAGATATGTCATGGTTTTGGCTGGAATAGAGCTAGTTTTTTTCATAGAGGCTTGTATGATGGTGTGTTTTGGATTTTTGATGAAACTAGCAGTGATAACACCAATGTTTTAGGTGCTGTAGAGCAGTGCTCATGCAGAGCCAAGGACTGTTTAACTTCTCACACAGCCCTGCCAGTGAGCTGGGATGGGACACAGCCAGGACAGCTGGCCCAGACTGGCCAGAGGGACATCCCACACCACATGGCCTCATGCTCAGCAATGACAGCTGAGGGGAAGGGGGGGGTGATGCTCAGAGTGATGGCATTTGTTGATGCTCAGAGTGATGGCATT
>CM021766.1:34165421-34213309 GCA_011076525.1 Nettapus auritus | reverse complement strand
TGATGCTCAGAGTGATGGCATTTGTTGATGCTCAGAGTGATGGCATTTATCTTCCCAATAAACCTTACATGTGATGGGCCGTTTTCCTGGGAGTGGCTGAATGCCTACCTGCTGATGGGAAGCAGCGAATGGATTCCTTGGTTTGCTTTGCTTGCACACATGACTTCACCTAGTAAACTGTCTTTATGTCAAGCCATGAGGTCTCGCACTGTTACCTTTCTGATTCTCTCCCCCATCCCACCTGGGGAGAGTGAGTGAGCAGCTGGGTGGTGCTCAGCTGCCTGCTGGGTTAAACCACAACAGCTGAAACAAACCATCAGCTACCTGAGTCTCAGACCCATGCCCCCAAGCATGCTGTAACGTCTTCCTCTTTCATGTTCTAGGTAACCATCTGCTAACATCACCAGCTGCCTTGTTCTGTGTATCACCCTAGAAGATCCCCAGCACTTTCTCACTGTGATGTCAAATAGTACCAGAACCCTGGCCAATGCATGCTCATGGTGTGCTGCACTGAACAAGAAGGTAGGCTCAGTTTGTCATTTTGCTCTGTATTGTTTCTGACTAAAGTTTTCTGCAGAAGATGGACAGAGATTAAAGCTTGGGAACAGAGGGGCTAATCCCCAAATATTGTCCCTTGCTTTGGAATAAAATCTCTCTGGCATTTGGTAAACACTGCATTCGAAAGTTCATTACATTCAGAAATTAATTTTTATATAGGTTTGATTCCTCAGGATATTATATTTTTTCTGTATATTCCTGCCTTCCCCTGTTGGAAGTTTTTCCTAACCAAAAGGCTCACAGTGGGATAATTTGTTGTCTTAACCACGGACTTCTGAAAGCTCTGGGGCTGAAATGTGAAGGATTGTGTTTCCTGCTTTGGAAAGACATCATCCTGGAAACTAGTGATTTCTTTTGGAGCTAGCCTATATGAGTAATTTCCCCTAGATCAGGAAGGACTTGTGATTTTAGTCCTGCCACAAACTGGCTCCACCTGGCTTATTATTCCACCATCTCCCTCCTACAGTTATTCTCCCCTATCTATTGCCAGCTCTCTAGCCTGAGTGGCCTCGCTGAGCTATAAAAACTTGGTTTCTGCTGTAGAAAACTTGAGCCAGTTTCCCAGAGAACAGCACTGGACAGAGAGTGGGGGTGCTTCCACACACATTGGACTGTGTCTAGAGAGTGACGTTCCCAGGTATAGGGAGGGATACCTCAATCGTTGGTATGAATCCTGCTGCTTACAGTAGTTGTCAATGGCTGTGAAATTCTGATTCCCAACCTAGCCACATGGAAATGCTGTATGTACAATGAACTATGTTTCTGGAGCTGAAGGCAGGTTTGGGGATTGGGGTGGTGGCTTTGAACAAGTGTAGCTGCAAGGACGTGAGGTGTGTAGATACAGAACCCTATTGATGAGTGTGTTATTATTGACTGGAGCTTCTCAGTGGGGCTGGTGTTGGTATAATGGGTCAAACTGCAGATGGGTGTAAGTACCTTTTGGAGCTGAATGCAGTGAGATCAGGATCTGGTTCTATGGACAATGGCTGAAATGCCAGGAGACTGATTAAGTAAAACAGGCACAGATCCCTGCCTCAGCAGACAGCTATTCTCATGGAGCTCTGGATGAAAGAAGCTGAGAACTGTGGCAGCTCCCTACGAACACAACAGGCAGAGACAAAACAGCTGCTAGTCATATGCCTCACCTGAAATTCTGTAAACCAGGAGGACACTTCACAGAAAGGTTAGTAAAGCTAGAAAGGGAAGAAATTCGGCTAGGCTCTGAAAACTGGACTCAGGACTGCATTACATTACATAACCACAGCATTTGTGCTGTGGTTGGAAAGTTAGTGTTTTGTTTTGTTTTGTTTTGTTTTTGCACACACACAGATTGTAAATCAACAGTTCTGAACGTTTTTCTCTTTGCAAGATAGTAGTTCTTGAATCTGAGTAATCAGTATGAGATTCCATAGCACACCACCCAATGCTCTAGAAACTGCCAACATGACAGAATTAATTTTAATTTTTTCACTTGAACATACTATATTGGCTTTTTTTCTCATGACACATCTGGCCCAAATGCCCAGATGTCCTAGAAGAATAATATTTCAAATATTTTCAAATTTGTTTCCTGTTTTAGTAAGTGGAAGTGAAATCTTTTGCATTTTTCTGGTGTGTTCCTGAAGAGAGCTTGATGAAAATATCCCATTTGTCAAAACTTGGCCAAAATCAGGATCACAGACATGTACCAGTGAGATGAATTTATATTGTTCCTTTCTCCCTGAGCCTCGCCTCAGACTCCTGTTGCCATTGTAAGCTCCATATCCAAAAGCTAGCAGACCATAAAATGCAGAGCAAGTCGATTGAAGGTACAAGTCAAAATGTATAGAGGTAGAACAAAGCTCTCTCAGCCTTCTCCACATGATGAGCCATTGGTCATTAGTCAAAAGGAGCTTTGTAACCGCTTCTGGAGAGCAGAGTGAAGGCAGTGCTTCCCTTTGTACCCATAAACTTCTACTAAAATTTATTACATACTCCTACTGGGTATGTCATATGGGGACAGTGCTTCCTCTAGAAAACCTAGGATTCTCCCATAAAAAGCAGGAAACAGATGCAAGGGAATGCTCTGCTGATTCCTGTTAGAGGAAGAGGAAACATATATACTTCTTCATATATACTTTATTTAAGAAGCTCCTGGTGTTTTTTGACAGAAGACTCGCAGTGCTGTGAACCAGATTTTCAACAAGTGGAAAGGGCAAGTCCCAGTACTTTTCTCTTGCACACCCGAGCATCTCAGAATAGAGGCAATTTGTTCATATAGAAATACCTGCATGGGGTTATAGATGGCAGAACACTGAACCTGGCAGGATATACACTAAGTGCTGACTTAGTATAGCATGTTTCCTCACAAAGAGCTAATCAGAGCCACCAGTGTTGAAATACAAGTGAAAGGAAGACTAAAGCACTCCCTCTCAGCACAGAGGTAGAAAGACAAAAATCAAGGAAACCAGGAAAAAAAAATCTCTATGAAAGGTATTAAGGGATCAGTATTGCCTTTTACAAAGTGGGACTAGAACTTTATGGTAAATCCAAATGATCATAAATGAGACTCTGATTGCAAGTCCAAACTTTGTCCAGTCATTACTTGTAAGTTTTTTTTTTTTTTTTTTCCTAACTCCTGCTCATCAGTAACACAAAGCAATAGTATCGTACCTCTTTAATCTGTCTCTTGTTTCTTTTTTTTTTTTTAATTTATTTTTTTTTAATTTATTTTATTCTCTAACCTGGTAAAAAAAAAAAAAAAAAAAAAAAAAAAAAAAAAGACCAGTAGCTATAGTAAAAACAACCATTGTTTCCAGTCTACACTTGCTAGAATTAGGCAGAACTCATCTATGTTTCTTATTTGGGATCCAGATGCACTGAAAAAAAACTTTTGCTGATTTGGTATTTTATCCCTCAACCTTCCCCTAGACCCTCAAATACAAAACATGATGATGCTTCATGACCAGCCCCACTACCACAGAGAAAATAAGGGAACTGAAATCCTATCAAGAACCTTTGAGTCCAATGAGATACTAACGCCACTTCAAATTCCTTCACGTCCAACTGTCTCACAAGACAGGTAAGAACAGAGCTCATAGAGAAAAATGATTTCATTGAAAATAATTGATACCTAATTCCTGTTACAATATAGTATTTTCTACAGGTTATGTTTTTATGGCATGACTTTTTTTTTTCTTTTCATTATAACCTCTTGCAATAGTCTGTCAGTTCCCTGGGAAATAAGTTGATTACAAGTCAAAAGAGGACTGATGAAATATGTTATGCTGTAAGGCTCAAAAAATCTCTTGAAACAATTTTAATAGAGCATAAAGACAATATGTATATTGCATTACTAATTTGGAAAAAATGTGCATGCTTCACAAACTGATCAACACTTATCGTGTTACACTTTGATCTACTCCTGTTTTGAACCTTTTTTTTTCTAGATTGCAAGTTGACCTGAGATAAAACTTTAAAATTAAAATTTAATGACAAGAAGCCTGCTTTTTGCTTTGGTAGTTATTAATATGCAATAAGAAAGTTTCAGGAGTCAATGCATTATTATATTTTACAGGACCAGTCAAAGTGTTTGCCAGGAGTCAGTATATGGCAGAATTCTTGCAACTTTTAAAGTTCTGGAAATCTGAACCTCTATATTGTTCAGTACTCATGCCAAAATATTTTTTTTTAATCTAAATTTCTATTTTTCATATACACAGCATTCAAGAGTTAGACATAAGTCCTTCAGTGTTCTTTGACATGAGACTTATCTCTGACTTTATAACCTGATCTCCTTCTATGACAAAGTGACACGCTTAGTGGATGAGGGAAAGGCTGTGGATGTCATCTCCCTTGACCTCAGTTAGGCTTTTGACACCGTTTCCCACAGCATTCTCCTAAAAAAAAAACTGGCTGCTCTTGGCTTGGACTGGTGTACGCTTTGTTGGGTCAGAAACTGGCTGGGTAGCTGGGCCCAAAGAGTTGTGGTGAATGGAGTTAAATCCAGTTGGAGGCCAGTCACTAGTGGAGTCCCCCAGGGCTCAGTACTGGGGCCAGTTCTCTTTAACATCTGTATCGATGATCTGGATGGGGTGAGTTCAAATGCACCTTAAGTTTTCGGATGACACCAAGTTAGGTGCGTGTGTTCATCTGCTTGAGGATAGGAAGGCTCTGCAGGAGGATCTGGATAGGCTGGACCGATGGGCTGAGGTCAACTGCATGAAGTTCAACAAGGCCAAGTGCCAGGTTCTGCACCTGGGGCACAACAACCCCAAGCAGAGCTACAGGCTGGGAGATGTGTGGTTAGAAAGCTGCCTGGCAGAGAAGGACCTGGGAGTTTTGGTTGACAGCCGGCTGAATATGAGCCAGCAGTGTGCTCAGGCGGCCAAGAAGGCCAACAGCATCCTGGCTTGCATAAGAAACAGCATGGCCAGCAGGTCCAGGGATGTGATTGTCCCCCTGTACTCAGCTCTGGTGAGGCCGCACCTCGAGTACCGTATTCAGTTTTGGGCCCCTCACTACAAGGACATCGAGGTGCTCGAGCGAGTCTAGAAAAGGACAATGAAGCTGGTGAGGGGTCTGGAGAACAAGTCCTACGAGGAGCAGCTGAGGGAGCTGGGATTGTTCAGCCTGGAGGAGGCTCAGGGGCAACCTTATTGCACTCTACAGGTACCTTAAAGGAGGCTGTAGCAAGGTGGTGGTTGGTCTGTTCTCCCACGTGCCTGGTGACAGGACGAGGGGGAATGGGCTAAATTTGTGCCAGGGGAGGTTTAGGTTGGGTATTAGGAATAACTTCTTTACTGAAAGGGTTGTTAGGCATTGGAATGAGCTGCCCAGGGAAGTGGTTGAGTCACCATCCCTGGATGTCTTTAAAAGATGTTTAGATGTAGAGTTGTGAAGGGCTTGTTAGTGTTAGGTCAAAGGTTGGACTCGGTGATCTTGGAGGTCTCTTCTAACCTAGATTATTCTGATTCTGTGATTCTGCAATCCAAGATTTTGCCACTTGATGGCACCAGTCAAACATTTAAAATTGGTCAAACTACTGAGATTTTACTTTAAAACAATTTAAAGTTTAAATGTAAATTCTTTCATTTTCTGCATTTGAAGAAGCTACACCTCTCATGTCAGTGTTACTAGCTACATCATCTTAGAAAACTGAGAATAATTCTGCGATGATTTTTCTCAGTTATCTTTACAGGGCTTTGAGGGGTATTTTTTGACACCTGACAGTCTCCATTTAGCCCCCTTGCATGTGAGGAACCTGCTCCCCATTTTGTGTAGTCTCAACACACCAGAAAAGCAGGGGAGCTAATTGTAAACAAGCCACAGAAGCTACACAAGGAAACCTCCCAGCCTCCTTTTTGTGGTGCAGTGCTCTTTGCAGGCTCTTCTTTTTACTATCTCATAACAGTAAGCTGGACAAAAAGAGTTGAATTTGTTTACCTCCAAGAGCGCACAGGCCAAAACTCCTTCATACTGGGATAGCATATGGCCTTTCACCAGCAATGCACATTAGAGCTATTGGCTGTGCTGCTTTTGCATAATTTGATTACAAGCTACAAGGAAGTAGCGAGACTCCTTGCAAGTTTCTTCCTCCATATCTCCCAAGGACTTAGTGACAAGAACTGGCCTGTGACCTTTTGAAATTGTGCATACACTTCAAGTTTGAGATGTACAACAGATGCAGAAACAGGCTCGCTCATCCTTTAACACCGACCACTTACATGGATGTGTGCTTCTTTTATGTTGCATAGTAAAGCTGGTTGATTCTGTTTTATTTCCTAATCCATCCCCAGGAAAACTCCATCAGCTGTGATGGAATACCAGAAAACAATTTGGCCCACTGTGACTTGCTAGTCAAATAATTGTCCTGTTACATGACACGCATATTGGTATCCATGAAACAGCAGAAGCACAGGCAGATTGTGGAGTAAAATTAAAAACGGTTCTTTGCATAGGGTAGGAGTGTTTTCAGTAATTCCTAAGCTGCTCAACCTCAAATGTCTTAGTAAAAGATGCTCTGAGACCTGTTCACTTCACAGCAAGAGCTTTCCTGATGCCACTTGCTTACCAGAATGGAATATCCACATACTCAGGCTAGGACATGGCACATTTCTGGGTATTGATTCATTAAGAGGAAGTAACCAGGAACTGCTGTAACTTTATGGCCTTGTGCTGGCTATATAAGGAACAAGGAGGTTTTATAGAAGCATAGGTTAGACTCTGCCCCCAAACATACTCAAAAGTACGCAAATTTGGACACTGAATATTTGATCATTAGCACACTGATGTACTTTCTCCATTATTTTGCACTCATCTTCATGTGAAACATGCTGTGTCTCTAAAATGTATTATGGTTTATGTTTTGTTCTGGTTTAAACATTTTTTTTTTCTTTAAGGTTTATATTTTCTCCGTCTTTTAAAGAGCTTTGAATTGAAGGAAAGAGTGTATCCTTTAAAATGAAAAGTGAAACATACACCAAAAACATCTGTCATGTTCATAGTTCAAGGTCTTTCAGAGCAAATATTCTTTCTGCTGTCAGAGACTATTAAGCGGTGACAGCCACATGGAACCTTTCTTGAAAAATGCCCACTGAGTGCTGCTCTGCAGGTCTACTTGGGAGCTGTTAATACTCAGTTTATTTACCTTATAGCCTGTGAGGGCTCCTTTGAGCCATTACTGTCGTTTGCGGGAAATGAATTACCAGACATTTGCAGTAACTCATTACACCTTCATGAGACAACTATGCTTTTGCCTTAAATATGCACCCTACATATCCTTGTGCAGTCCTGCATTAGAATGAATCACTTGGTTTGCACAGATGTACTTTTGCAAGTGCATCAGCAGAAGGGTACATGTGCCATCCCTATCAAATGTACTGGAGAAAAGTAGCTGCCTCCTTTCATCTAAAGGTGTTAAGAGTCCTCAAGTTCACATCAAACAAGACCAAAAAATCCTGAAAGACCTTGAAAAACATCCTTGAGCCATTGCTAGAACCTTAGCAACACACACACTGCGTGAGGCCAGTGCATATACACTGTCCTTCCAAAGACAAGTCACACGAACAAAGTTTTGGGTGCATTCAGCAGCACCAAAATGAATCAAATTGGGTTTTCTCCACATGGATTTTAATCTGTAAATCATGCATATCATGTCACATAGCACTTCCATTCCTCTGCTTTTGCCACAGCTCCCTGAGCCCTGGTGGTTCCCTGACGTGCAGCTCAAGGTGCCCAAAGTGCGCTCATTGCTAGGGAAATGGGACAGTGTCCAACGGGACCACTCCCTGGACCTGTTCTGGGGCTTTCTGAACTGGCAGCTAAGTCCCTCCATCTTGAGCCTGACTTCTTTTCAAGAGACCGTGATAGACCCCGTATTCTTTGTGGACTGAACACAAAGGGGCAGATAATGATTACTGAACAACTGCATTTTGTGTGACACCAGCAGACTCCAGTCTACCAGCAGTTCACTGAAAGCCTCTCAGACCCAAGTTTGGAAAAATTACTACTCCTTTCTTCCTTTCCTGTTGGAGCTTGACCTTTCTATAGTGCCATCCATTCTGAGTGGCTTCAGGACTGATAACCTAGTCTGAGTTTTAAAAATGTAAGGGACACTCTAAATAACTACCCATCTTTGAAAATGTAAAGCTTTGCTGGCTGTTACAACCTGAGCTCAAAAAGCTTCTGTAAGTCACAGCAGTCATGAAAATGCATAGTTATCCTTATTTTATTGCTGCCTTGTGTTATAATGAGGAGTGATCTACAAAGACATTTAAACAGTTCTGCCACAATACAGCACAAAGCAGGCTTATTCTCCTTATACTTGCATATTTGTATCAGGATTATGTCCAATGAATGCAATGGAGAATGTAACAATTCACACTGTAACATAATGTGAAGGGAGAATAAACACTAAGAATTTTCCTCCATGTCTAAAGCACTGAGCAATTTTTTGTTCTAACTGTAAAAATGGAAAACCAATTAGAAGTATCTATGGAAAAACATCTAAAGATTGTTTTTCTGTAAGTGTGGCTATTTCTGTAAAAGCTTTCATTTTTCAAGACAAAGTTTGAATCAGAGTCCCAGATCATTATAACAGCATACAAATGGTTGTCAAAATCCAACATGTAATGTTTAAATGCTGTTATCTTTGTAGCATCACGCACTAAAAAGGAAGCAGATCTTTTGCTTAGCTCAGTTGAGGCATGAGTTATATTGGCATGGTAATGTGGGAGATGTAGAACTTCATGGTGATCACACTGAGTCCCATAGAACCACAGCAGAGACTTCACAATGAAATGCATGAATATTGCTTGGTGTATCAGAACAGCACATGAACAAAATTATCTGGCACGTTTATCTTCAAAAGAACCATTATAGTGTGGAAAGAAATGAGCACAGGCTTGTATTGAACTTCTTTAGGCAAGGGATCATATTTTCTCTTTGTGCAGTATCTATTTTTAGGGAGACTAGATTAATGATGGAGGAGCCAAGCTGTAGCTCTTGAGACATGGGTGACTTGAACGGAGTTTTTTGTGTCGTATTTTCTCCCCCTTCCTCTTTGAGGAGGTGGAGTGAGAGAGCAGTCGTGATGGAACTCGGCTGCCCACCCAAGTAAAACCACATCACTTCCTGCTAGGGAATGAATCCTGGACATCTCTCTCCTCACTGAGAAATATGAGGGGGTTTGGCAATATGAAGATTTTGAAGATTTGATTCTGTAGAATCAAGAAAGTTCACATGAACACCATACAAATAATAAAGCATAAGAAAAGATTATCATCAGACAATTTCTCCTACCCATATAAAGACCCTTTCAGGCAAGATCAGGTAATTTAGGCTTCCTCATGAAAAACGTAAGGATTTTAGAGCTCCAGGTTAGACACTAGATTTTTTACTAGATAGTAAGTCCAGTAATAAAATTGTCTTTTTTTTTTTTTTCATTATACTACACAGAACCATTAAGCAAAGTAATTTTTTTTTTTTTTTTAATCTTAGACATTTTTCTGTCTTGGAACAATCACCAAGAGACTCTTAGCTAGCCTCAGTGATGAAATTCTTGCCCTTTAAATTTAGTGTTTTCTTTTGATTGCTTTTTAAAAATTCATTTGAAGCATAAAATAAGTCTCCATAGTAAAATATAAATAATTTATCAGCATAGAATTAATAAGTACTTTCCCTGCAAGTATGAATAGGTTACGTTTTCAGTTTCACATTACTGATTTATTTTTACTAATAGCACATGCAGTTGTTAATTAATATGGAGTTTATTACACGGAAGTGTAAGAGGCTAGATTTTTTCCCTCACTCCTTTTGAAAAGACATCCTGCATACCACTTGTTCCAGGCATGGTTTCAGCCTTTGGCACCTAGCAACACCAAACATTTCTCATGGAACGAGTGATAGCAGTAAGAATACTGTCTGCACTGCTTACACATTGATTTGTCCCTAACGTATATTGATTGCACTGATTCAGATAAAGTGTGGGTGGTACAAATGAAAGTGGATCATTTCAAGTAACTCACTCTTTTTCTTCCCTAATACAGGCTTCGTAAGCCACCAAGCAGTTTGGCTAAGTACATTTCACCTTTATTGTACCTTATCACTTCCTTAATGAAATAAAAAGACAAGACCTTTCTCTTATAGCCATAATTGCACAGTGTAAGTTCCTTGGCAGTAAGTAGCAGCAAAAAGCTACTAGGCAAAAAGCTCTCTCTCAAATGAAGCATATAATGATAGGTTTAGCAGGTTAGCAGTGTTTGCCCAGCACACCCACTCTCCTAACAAATACAGATCTTGCTGACTTGCCTATGGGCTAATTGGATTTTCCTTGGCTGTGTTGTTCATGGCCTCTTTACCCAAAGAGAATGAAAGTATGCAAATCTAATGTACATATAAAGCAGATTTGTGAGAGGGAAGCCTAGGAAGAGCCCAGGTTGGTAACAAAACTTATTACCTCATGATGGACAGACTCAGGAATGGATGAATTTGGCTCCTAATTAAGGTCAAGATTTTGCTTTCAGCAGCACCTGGGGAAAGGCATTTGCTCTCAGTAAGCTACTGCATGCAGTTCTGGTAGAATTTAGAAGAATCCAAAAGGGGTACTATTCTCTCTCACAGGAATAAACCTAATTTAAACCTTTCATTTTCCTCAGAAGCCTTTCATTTTCCTCAGAAGATTCCTGTTATTTCAGGATTTTATTTTTTTTAATTAGTCTGTCATGAAAAACTGAAAGCTGAAAACAACAGCCACAGCAACCTTGGAACTCTGTGAAGTCCTGGTTCTCAGTACCCCATAAAGATTTCCAGTTTAGCTTTATCCTTCTTACTCTCATAAATAAATACCTCCTTATACACAAATTTTGATTTTGCATGCTCAAACTCAGCTACTATTAATTTCAATTGCAGCTGCACAGGAATTGGAAGTTCACATTTCCCTTCCCTTCCCTTCAGCCACATAACAGTAAATTGTTCTGACTTTGAAACATTGAATTGGTCTGACTGATTACACGCAAAGCTGTGGTTCTTTCCTTGCTAAGGAACAGCATAGGCAAAAAAGAAGCAACTCCTCATTCCTTCTTTTTTTAAGCTACTCATGGGAATGCTCTTTCATGCAACACCCTGTGTATCAATCATGTATCAAAAGTGATATTTTTAAGGATGCACCTTTTGACTGTGATTATTTTATGGTAATAAATGGTTGGCAACTAACACAGCCACTGAAGTTAGTTGCAGAGCTAGCAAGAGTATTAATTATTCTGGTTTTACATCAGTGCCCTAGCCCAATAGTCCTAGTCCAAGTCCACATGGCAGAAGAGACTGCTTCCATTGTGATGGGCTTTCTTCACTCGTTATTCCCCCCCACATCGTCTCTTTCCACACTGTTCCTCATGACAATCTTGCTTTACTTCCCCCCTTTCACCTTTGTGCCATTTTTGGGGTCTACAGGAAATAAATTTCCCCTGGAAAGATTTCTCATCAATTCTTCAGTCATTTATGATTTCTGGAGTGAGCACCTCTCTCTGCAGGGCAATCCTGCCCTGCATTCCATCAAGGGCAGAGTAAATTCCTGAATATGATGATACCGATATGGTTTGTGATAGAATCACAGTTGTGTTGTTTTGAAAGACTTATACGTAATTGTAGATAACAGGAAGACTATAATGATAGAAGCAAACATTTTTACTTGCATTTGGGGTCTGACAGAGGCATCCTTTCTCCATTTTGACTGGGTCCATCTTTAAGCATCAGGAAGAAATTGCTATAACCAACAGATCCACTTCACTGGTGGACATGTCTGAGAGGCATAGCCACTGTGCCTTCGACTGGGGAGTGTCAATGGCCCAGGTATGCAGTTCTGCAATTTGCAAATATAAATCTAATGATTCTCTTTCATGTAAGCAGACAATATAGGAGCAGGAAAGGGAATGAGCATTGTGAATTCATTGTAGGTTACAAGCAAGAGACAATTAAAGAACAAAGATATCCCCTTCCTGCTTCTTACTTCTCTCCCAGTTCTTGCGAAGTGTTATATTTAATGCTAAAGCTCTGTGAAATGTGGAATAAGGAAATGTGAAATGTGAAATAAGGAAATGTGAAATGTGAAATAAGGAAAATTTCTTTCTTTCCGTCCATCCTCCTGCCAACTGAAACCAATCCAAGACCACTGTGCCTGCCGTTTCCCACCTCTCATCCCTACCAGACACACATCTCTAGGTATGCCATGTTCCCAAACTTCAGATCACCTGAAGATCGAGACACTGGGATCGATGCAAGCAATCATCAGCCTTTCCACCCCAATATCCCCAGCAAGCCTTATGATGTGGTTGTTCTAAGGAAGACCAAAGGTAAGACTGCTCTCTGATGATTTATCATTAATTCTTGAATCTTATTTAGAAACTCTACTTACGTCTTGTGACTCCTTTCTAATGAAGCTCCAGATAGCCAGGATCTGAGAATATCAGTGACCAAGCTAAGCATCTTGGCTTAAATTGGAGTTCTGCATGCTGACTGTTGCATTCTCCATGGGAGATACCTCAGCACTGAGACTGATGAATTAACCTCTGTCTCATATGAAGACCTTGTAGCCTCAGAAGTCAACAGAGTCTTAAAGCTCTTAAGTATTATTCCCCATAAATATGTATCATTCAGTGTATCTGATACCTTCTGTCAGGCAAATGATTCTTCATAGTCTGAGAGAGTGGTGGGGAAGGGGAAAAAATTTATACAGAGGGATCAAAAACTAACAAATTCTGGGCAAATGCCATGTCTGCCATACCTTTGCTGAGGACAAAGAGTTATCCCTGAAAGAAGTGCTGAATTATTTAAAATATTTTATCACCATACAGACGGTGGAATGAGGTCTAGAATGGCATAGTAACTAATTTGTTACAAAACACCATGTAAGCCATTGTGACATGTTTGCTTTTAACCCCAGCCAAATTTTGTCCTGGTAGTAGCTTACATAATGCATGAGATGAAAAATTTTGCTTTCCCCAGGGGACAGTCTGCTGCACTGGGATTCTGACAGGTACTTCATTCTGGAGAACTCTGTTGATCACCTGCATGAATTGATGAGCAGTCTTTAGCAGCTGTTGGCCACAGAGGCTCGGGGGAATTTGGGGACAGCAGAAAGCCAGCACCTCTCAGTGCCATGGCACTGCTCCTCAGAAGGGGTTTGGCAGTAACTTTGTTGAACAGAAGAAGCACACGCTGGCGTGTCGAAGAAGCTCTTCAGTACTGTAAAAGCTGATGATGTTAAGTAGTAGGTTAATTTGCACTAATGAGCTGCCATTCCCAGTCACTGCCAGTACTGTACAATTGTGTATATAATTGGATATATGAGCTATTTTTTTTGTGGAGTACTTGTCCATCCAAACCAAGTATCTCTCCACAGAATATATAATGCCAGGAGCAGTCATTTTTAGTCACTTTTCAATGATCATTTTTCAATGTAAGAAACACTTATCACATGTGTGGAGGTGGGCTTATTGTGACTACAAAGCCTATTTTTGCACAGCAGAAAGATCACTGGAGGCCAAGATCTATTTCCAGCAAAGCTTAGCATGTTCGGAATTACTAGGTACGGGGGCAGCTACTGCTGGCACTCAGAAAACACTTTAATTTCATTTGATCAGGATGCTCCACTCCTCACTGACTGAAGGAGAAATCTCTGGTTAAGTAGAGATGATGCAGATCACATGTGGGTGGCTTTTACCACTGGAAGGTTATGTTTAAAATTTTTCACAGCAAGGTTATGTTTAAATTTTTTTGCCCTTTCTACATCTTGCTTCTACAAAACTCAGAGTAATTATTATGTAGCCAATGACAGAACCAGAGTTGGAAACAAAGCTCTTGAAAGCATACGTTGCAGTTTCATTTTTATCAGACATCTAAAAGAATTCTGTTATTCTGCTGAAGGTGACAGTATGAGTACAAAACCAGCATCACAATTCATCAAACTTTATTGCTTGCTGTTGTTGTTTGTAAAAATCATGCACAGAAAATGCAGGAGGAATCTGCTGGTGTGTGAATTAATCCAGAGCTCCTACAATTGGTTGAGGGCATGTATCAGTCAGCTCTAGCAGGGATATAAGATCCAGCCCTCAGCAACTTGTCATCATCCTCTCTGCCTGAAAGAACTATCTGGTAGTGCAAATGCTCATGTGAAGGCTTTCAGCAAGGCAGGAGGGTTAACTTAGGCTGCATAAATAGGTGATCTGATCTGATCTAGCTCTGCTGATTTTGTACCAAAAGAGTGAAGATTAGTTCTGTCTGCAGATCCACAAGGTAAGTTTCCCAAAGTAGAAAAGACAGCAGCAGCAGCTCCAGAAAGAACCTCTTCCACCAGCACAGCAGTCTATAAAGTGAGCATACATCTACAGCTTGAAATTCAGATACATCTGTCATTCAGAGCAATGGTGTAACATTAGAACATGTTAAATGCATCCCCCACAGGTAATCCATACAGGCATGAGGTTGTCAGCATTCCCCCTGACTCCCTGAAGAAAGCTTTGCACTGGCCGGGACAATACACATACTTCCAAGTAGGTAATTCATACAGCATATGTGGGGAGGCATTGCTAAAGAAACTCAGATTACACTCTCCAGCCCTTAAAAATAAATGGGTTTGAGCAGCCCTAGATTTTTGCTTCTTCTTCTTACCTCTCCACAAGTCCTGCCAACATACTGACAGGCTGGTGTCTTTATTTCCATGTTCTGAAGGAAATAGACTGTGAATGGTCGCTGACTCTGACCTTGCTTTCCACAGCTGTAATGATGGAGACTAGGCTGATCCAAGAAACAGAAGAGTGAAACTGGTCATGAATGATTGGATTTCTTCTGTTCTTCAGCCTAAACAGTTGTTAAACAGCTGTTCTTCTCTTCCTAGGGGGATATAGCCTGAAGTTTGATGACAGATAAAAGCCATATAGAATGTAGGAAAAGATAGTGGTAAACAAAGAAAGATACAGCCTTTGGAGACACACAGTCTTATGGATGTGGCAGGGGAAAATCAAAGTGGCAGTCCATTTTCAGGCTATTATTGTGACTGCAAAAGAAACTTTATATAGCATGTAATGTTCTGCCTTGTTGTGGTTACCATGCATAAGTTGATTCTTTGAACTGAATTATGTGCCCATTAAATCTTCCGATTTGAGTAGAAATACTGTACAGAAGATTTTTATTAGCATTTTCTAATATGCTAATTTAGCATACTATGGATATTTCAAACCTTTAAAACATTGTTATTCTATGCATTTGGTTTATGCCTTACCTGTTTCTTCTTATCCTTCAGCTTCCTAAGTTTGCTGAAGAAAAGGGTCAAATATACTATCCAAATCCACCAAAGACGGTGGCCCTGAATCCCATTTTTAAAGAGCTAGAACATAACCTCTCTCCAAGAACAACCAACATGCTGCGAAACACTGAAAGGGCTCAGGGGATCACAACACACAGTCGGAACTTCACAGGTAAGCAATTTTTTTTTTTAATTTACTTGGAATAGCAATGAAAGACCACAAGATGTCACCCTTTAATTCTCTCAAAATAATAATACTAATAATTTTTTGTCATTTAGTAACAAAGGTCTCAAAAACTGTAAATTATCTGAGATTTTTCGGGGGGGGGGGGGGGGGGCTGAGCACTAATTTTCAATTTCCTAACTAATAAAAATATTTGACAATAAAATATGTCTCCATTAAGGAAGAGGCCCTATGAATCCCCTTATGCTGGATGACTATTACATGAAAGCAGTTGGCAGACTAACTGGAGAATTAGGTACAGATGTGGAACTTGTAAGTACTGCCTTTACTAAAAATCTGATGCTTTCACCACAGTAATATTGACAAGAGTATTTCCAGATTCAACTAAAAGAATGAAGCCTTCTCTTTAATAATACTTAAATGCAAGGCAAGAATCATTCTAAGAGAGAGGCTAAAGTTCAGTATACTAAATCCCTCCTGACAGAGCTGCTTGACAGAACTTATGTAATGGATTAGTGATTTGTTCAGGGTATGAGGTGCTGTGGGTAGGTTACGGTGATATCTGCATAATTTTTTTATCTTATCATTTAAAGTTGCCACCAACTCATGACAGCAATTCAAAGGACCTTTTGCCTTGGGAAGTAGAAGTAATAGTCTCCATAAAATGAGTTGGCAGCTCTTATGAACCGTGCAGTACTGCAGAGACTGAAACATACTGGCTAGCCGTTTAGCTGGTGTTAATCAGTACAGCTCCACTGAATTCATCAGCTTATTGTCTTTATTGCACATTGCTTTATTTGATAAGTGACCTATTATCATTGCAGACTCCTATGTCCTTACTGACTATATCAGTTTAATTTGATATTCAATGTGGCCTGTATGAAAGTCAAAAAATACTATTTTATTAAATGCTACCCACGCAAACAAAGAATAACATGGTACATAGGAATAGCAAATCAACTTGTTTTGCTTTTTGCTAATGCATCATTACCTGTAATGGCTTAAACCCTTTCAGTGACACCTGCACATTGTCATGCTGAGTACATACACTGTTATAATTGATTGTTACCAACTAAGCAATTTTGCATGTAAAACAGATTCCTGCTCACCCTTTCACAGCACTGCTGGCTATACAGCACTTGCAGGTTCAAACGCCTCTGTCTCTAATGCCTTCTTATGTGATTGCACAAATATACGAGAAGCAGAGCAGTCAAAGTAAGATGCTGTTCTTTTTTCATAGTCCAAAAATTGCCCTGGATAAAAAGCCCCCAAATTGTTGTGCTTTTTTCTGTTGCTTGTTATGTAGTTTGTTTTTTTGTTTGTTTGTTTGTTGGTTTTAATTCCAAGAAATTAAATCCCTCTTGAAATGGTATTTACAAGTCTTTGAAAACTGAATCGGAAAAGATGTCTGGCTTTTTCTCCAGCATGATGAAGAAACAAATGTTTTGCTTTGTGACAATGAAAACTTCAAAGAACACGTTCAACAGCTTGTCTCTGGAAATGAAAATCCAAACTAGCAGCTTACATTAATTCAAAACAGAGCAGCTTTATTGCCCTCTGGCTTCCAAAGTGTGATCAGTAGAGGCCATGCTGATTTATCTGAGCAACATTATCCCACTTAAAAGATACATACATTAAATATCAAAAATTCAGATTGTTCAGCACAGTAATTGCTGAAGTCCACTGTTTGGGTACAGGACTCAAACATACTTTGTATGAACAGTCCCTATACAATGTAGCTTTGACTCTGCACTGGTATCTGAAGCCTGTGAAGAATCAGAAGCCTGAAGACTGTATCCCGTGGGATCCCGTCCACTAATTCTTTGAACAGCTGGAAGCTGGATCTTCTGAAGTTCAGGGTGCTGACTTTGCTCTTAGCCAGGCCCATTTCAGTCACTGTTTATGCTATCATATTGTTTAGGATACCACAAACTGGAAAACAGATGATTAGAGAAAGAAAGGAAAAAAAAAAAAAAAAAAAAAAAAAATGATGGCAGCACAATCTAATTGTATCCATTTGCATCTTGTGCATAGGGATGTAGCAGAATATTTTGTCTTTTCCAAAGCATAAAGACCAACTCTAATCCCTCTATATGGCAGGGCAGTAATGACTGTCTGGACCGATTTCCTTTGCCAGCCTGTTTTGCATACTGTCAGAGTGAAGTAGCGGCCAAGAGTGACAAAGTTCTCACACCTGGCACAGTACTCCAAGTTTCTAGGAATAATGCTTCCCTCATTTTCCCTCTATCTTTACTGCCTCTCATGTGGGGCAGTAAAGATAGACACGTAACTGAGTAAATTTCACTAGTCCCAGAAAATGGTCCCTGTTAAAATAAGAGACTTAAATTACAGTGTTAATTCTGTTCCTTCCTCCATTAGAAAGAAACATTTCTGTCTAGTCTCTCACAAGTGAGACCTCTTGAAGGGCGCACTGCACGTTTACTTCAAGGCCGACGTCCCCATGAATCTATTCTGCAAGAACAGTGCTCCTGCCAGGAGCAAGCCCAACTGCCTCGCCTGTGTTACCAGAAAGATCATTATCTGGATACAGGGCGGCCAATAAATGAATTTCAGAAAATCGTTGACACGTGGCAAACAGAAGCACTGTACAAGAGGCAGTTTTCAGAAATGTCTGAACTTGAATCCCTTCCAAAATCTGCACATTCCCTTTCCTGTGAAGATTTCAAGCGCAAACATTTGGACCAACATACAGTATGGGAAAACCCAGTTAGCCTAAATAAACCAGTCTTACCACAGGATGTAAACAGCGAGGGAAGAAGAATTGAATTGCACAACCTCTGGTATCAAGATGCAAGTCAGCCTGCATGGAGACCAGAGGGGCGAAGAGAGACAGCACTGCCTGAATGGATCCCTCGCTATGAAGTTCTTGAGCGCCAGACAGCACTGCTGGAGCTGCAGGATTCCTTCTCTAAGACGGCAGCTCAAAAGCGTTTTCATGATTCTATCAATGGAGAGACAAAAGATCTCAGAGATAACATGACTGAGGGAAAGAGACACACATTCTATGGTTTCAATGCTTTTTATTTCCATAACTGACACATTCCCTGGTGTTTTTAAAATACTAACAAATAAAAAGTACTTCAACATATCTATTCTTGTGTACTGGGTATGGCTGAGATAATTTATTGTCTTCATAGTAGCTCACGTGGTGCTATGTTTTGCATTTGTGATGAAAATACTGTTGATAACACATCAGTATTTTAGTTGTTGCTGTGCAGTGCTTGCACAGAAGGATTGTTCTGCTTCTCATGCTGCTGTGCCAATGGGGAGGCCAGGGGTGCACAAGAAGCTGGGACGGGACACATGAGTGACAACAACAACAACAAAGTCACCAAACGCATTATTTTTAAACATCTTAAGTCCTGTTTGCAAAGCCTTTCAAAAATAAGAACAGTGCAATGGAAAGTTTATTGGAAAGCCACCTCATGGATTACCAGCTGGTTTTGCAAAAGGGATGCAAAGAATAAGTTTAAATTGCTGTTTTCTGTGAGCTAGGAGATCAGTATCACTGTTACCAAAAATTCAGTAACATAATATTGGTTCAATGAATACCTTAAGGAGCTAGAAGCCAGGTGGTGATTAAGAAAGCAGAAACAGCATGTGCATTTGTTTTTGTTTGTTTGTTTCTTTGTTTTAACTGGTTAATTAAAAGAGGGATTATTCAATAGTTTCCCAGAGAGGACCTGAAGAAGGAGCAAAATACCTTTCTACTTTTATCAATACTTTTTTCATTGCAGTTTTCTAAGTTGTTCCATGGTGAGATCAGGTATACTCCCCTCTTCCTTCAAGCAAATTTTCAGAGTTCAGGGTTATTAAAATCAGGGTTCAGGATTATTAAAATCAGGGAATTTGTTACATAACAAGAAAGACATGAGAAACTGAGCATGTCCTTTCTGGAAAACAAACAAATAAACAAAAACCAACCAGCCAACAAAGAAACAAATAAAATAGAAACTACAACTTAGTGAAAAGTATATAAATATACTTTCTACAGAAAAGTCCTATCAGTCTCATCAGTCATTTGTATCATATGTCTGTAAGTCCCATAACGAAAATTTTTGTTTGATCAAACTCGTAAGATCAGAATAAGGAATTTGGGAAGCATATTCTAATTTACTTGTTTAATTTTCTGCTTGGTATATGTGGAAGGCAAAGAGCTTAATATCATTTTAAAAAAGGCTTAGAGGCAAATCCTTGGAGCATAAGAAAAACATTTGCAGTGCTAGTAGATTTGGTAAGTGTTCTCAGTGCTATGAAACTGACTTCATGCTTTAGGATAATAGGCCCATCTTCACAGAATCACAGAATTGTAAGGGTTGGAAGGGACCTCAAGAGATCATTGGGTCCAAACCACCTGCCAAAGCAGGTTCCCTAGAGCAGGTAGGCGTCCAGATGGGCCTTGAATATCTCCAGAGAAGGAGACTCCACAACCTCCCTGGGCAGCCTGTTCCAGTGCTCGATCACTCTTACCGTGAAGAAGTTCTCTCACATGTTGGTGCAGAACTTCCTGTGATCCATTTTGTGGCCATTACCCCTTGTCCTGTCCCCACAAACCACTGAAAAGAGGTTAGCCGTATCAATTTGTATCCCAACACTTTAAGTATTTATAAACATTGATGAGATCCCCTCTCAGTCTTCTTTTCTCAAGGCTGAACAGACCCAGGTCTCTCAGCCTTTCTTCATAGGGGAGATGCTCCAGTCCCCTCCTACAGATGAAATTCTTCAAACTATTTGATTCATTAAAATGAAAAGTCATTCAAAAATAAATTAAACGTGGTAATTTGACTGATTTCTTGCCATCTGTAAAAAGAAATTGAGGCCAGTGGATATTAGTGCTCTTGTTGTATGTTTTTGTCAGATGGAATCAGACTCTCAGACAATGATCGAGGACATTTATTATACCTCTTTTAGTCTAAGCTTTCCAATAAACCATACCAGACTCCACAATAACATGAGATTACATTTAAAGTTAAAACATAATAGACTTCAAAAAGGGACACCCTTTCATTTGTCTTTTAATTCATTAGCCCTTAATTTTAAAGTTATTTTCCAAAACCTTTTAAAAAAATGTTTTTAAGAAAAGCTAAACTTCTGACAAATTGCTAGGTCCTGAAACTCTGAAATTTGAAAGTCCCTATGAGTTAAATTAAGTAACTGTTAAGTAACTTTGGACTTGAGTCCAGAAATATTCTTTTTTTCTTTTTCTCTTTTTTTTTTTTTTTTTTTTTTCCTAATTACTATCTTAAATCATCTACGTTTCTATGCTACTTTCACTATGGGAACTGGTTTGCAAGGATTTTGGATTTGTTTTCTCATAGTAAAACAGAAACTGATTGAGTCCTATCCTGTGACAACTCTTGCATCTGGAAGTCCTCTCCTGCTGTTCCATGCTCCATTACAAATTACCCGACTTTATGCATTTATGTTTTGTATCCACTACTCCTCTATGCTTATCCTGACCAGACATCACTGCTGTGTTTCTTGCTTCAAAACAAAAACTGATAACAGAACAGTTGTATTCCATGCTTCTGCCTACATTATGTTGAGGTCCAAGACCTCATGATACTCTTCAGTCACTCTACAGGTAATTCAACCTCTATCAGTGTATAAGCAGGTACTAGAAAAAATGCTTGAGTGAGGCAGCCCACTTGAGTTAATGTTCACAGTCAGAGCTCTGTGACCATTTTAAGTTGATGAAGAGTGACTCTTCATCCTGGATCTTCTTCATCTACCCAGCTCCCCCCAGGCCAGCTGTTGGGAATGACACAGAGATTTCTACCTGCACCAGTCCTGGAGATTCTACTAAATGGCTATAAAATGCATACCCATGCTTGTAACATAAATCTGCAGCATGAAAGAGAGGATAAAGTACTTCAATATTTTCATACCTGTTAAATTCATCAGTAAACTTAACAGTCAGTAAGTCATTGCATTATAATGGTTGTACGATTGATTCAGCTAGGAAATATGTTGGCAATTTTCCAACTGCCCGCTCTGCTTTGTGCATTGCCTGGATTGGCTGGCCTCTCTCTTGCCTACATTACCTGTTTTCTGCCCTGGGGTCAGAAGTGTGCTATGTCCCACTTTAAAGGTGTGTTATTTTAAATTTTAATTCAATCACACTTGGCCCATTTGTTTTTTTGATAACTTATCACAGTGGCGTGCATGGTGGCCTGCACTTAACTGCATTCAAAAACAGTACCCTGGCCTGGCAATTTTCAGCCTCTCCATATACCTGAAAGCTCTTATAGTGGGATACTCCTTCTCTCTCTCCTAATGTCACATAGTTGCATCTAGAAAATTGACTCTATAAAACCAGAGGAACAGCAGTTATAAAAAGAACTCTAAGTGCTGCCTTCATCTGCTAAGATCAAATATGTGAACTGCACTCTGCATCCTTAGGTGCAGAAAACATTTCTATATACCACTCCCAAGCATTTTTATCTTCATAGCATAGGCATGTGACAACACAGCAGCAGTTATTTTTATTTCGACAATAGTTTTTGTCTTTCCAAAAATGGAAAATATGCATTGAATGCAATCCAGATATTCAGTTTAATAATACACATCATTTACAAAGAAAAAACAAAACAAACAAAATCACGATGTTAAGACAACTGCACAAAGCATAAATATGCTGCAACAAGAGATGACTATAAACAGAACTTAAAATACAACCAGGGCTCATTTGATAAAAATATTACACAATAATATATATTATGCACATATTTAGCTTTGTCTTAAGAAGGAGCCTAATACGTAGACCCTTAGCAATTGCAGCATCTCAGAGACAACACTGCCTTTCCAGGTGGTCCAAACAGCAGTTCATTTGCCCTCTACATCTCAGACTGTGTACAATGCAGCAAGCAACAAACTTTACAGGCACAACTTTTATCAGGAGTTTCCATTCACTCTGTCTTCCATCTTCGTCCCTCACGTGTATGGGGTGTACCTGATCAGGTTCCTGTCTTCCATCTGAATGTCCTGTGAAAGACACAATAAATAAAGGTCATCAGCGTATTTCAAATGACAGGACTTGTACCCTAAGAGTGTTGAAAAGTAACTCTCAGAGCACACATTGGCCGCTGCAGAATATTTTTGAAGAACTTTTCAAGCCTGGACAAGATTTGCTTTTTCATGTTGATACACCAGGTTTTGGAAAACTATGAAGAGAGATACTCTGAGCAATTTTTAAAGCAAAGACAAAACAATCCAGGTCCTCTGAACACCCTAAAATAATAATAAATCCTAACAATACAAAGTAGTCGGTATTGTTACCTGGTAAGATTTATGACTCGGGGTACAGATATTTCTTAAAACCATTGCACAACACTGTGACCACGGCACAAATTGCTGACCCACCAACACTGAATGATGTCAATACAAGGAATGGGTTATAAGGTATAACCATACAAGAAGTTTATCACAAAACTGAGAAATAAACCATACTTTCCCAAGTTCCAGCCTAGTCCTGTAAGGCCTTCTTTCTTCTGTTATCTGCAGTGTACCTCTTAAGAGAACCGGTCAGCCATTTTGCTACATTTTCTTTAATACTGGACTTCAGTACATCTTTGGTTTATATTTCTTTCCTTCAGGACAGAATTTCACAGCAATAATTTTGACTGCAAACAAACCATTGTTCTAGTTTATAATGGTCTGAGGTAGTAAAAATACAAAGGCATTTCAGGTGTAACCGCAGGGAATAACTGACAGACTAAAATTCAAATATTCCAGGCAAACCACATCAAAGCAAACATTTAAATTAATTTTAATACATGGGAAAGTACTGTGCATTGAAAATGAGTCAATTTAGTTTACTCCTGCAATGCAAAGCCACAAAAGCCCTGACTTTGTCTTCTGCATTGCCTCTAGATATCCCACAATATATTCTGCCCTACAATATAGCTTCTATAAACAATGCAGTATACAAACCCATGAATAGTCCGTTTTGTAATATTTACACCTTCACAGAATGGTACTGCATCACAATGGCAGCATCTGGGTGGTCAGGTGTAAGACAGAGAAGATAACAGTTCATTTTACAGACTGATCTTTGGTATATTCACCTTTAGCACTGAAAGCCTCCCAGGTTTAGTATCTTCCTTGAGAGCATTTCATTATTTTATACATTTAATAAAACTGGATTCAACTGTCAACAACCAAGGCACAGTTTTCAAAAACAGCTTCCCTGTTTAAAAATAAAAAATATTTAAATAATTAAATAATAAAAAAAGCAGCTTAAGAATTTACACCACTGTGATTTCTTAAAGCAGCTTAAAAGACACTTTCTGCTCTTTCTCTTTCAAAGATAAAAGAGGCCAGGGGTCATACCAGGAGTCTTGTGGCATTAAGTTACATACATCCGATACCTGAAGTCATACGAGACACACAACCCTTATTTAAAAAAATTACAATCTATGGTGCTTGCAACCATGGTAAAAAGTCTAAAAGCATGAGCCAAGTGCACCATGAAGGTTCAAAACCAAATGGCAAATAAAGTAATGTCATTACCATCTAAAATAAAATGTCTTTAAGTTAGCATATTTTCAGTTAACCTCATAACTCTTGGAGCCTGGTTTGAGGTCTGAGCTTGGCAAGAGAAGATGCCATTTTAAGGTGGTTCCCTTGCACCTGTTACATCACCCTGCTCCCCATGAAGCAATGAATTTAACTATATTGTAAGCTAATGAGTTTTATTAGGGTAGGTTTACAATTGAGGACGAGGTGAATTGCTAACGCTCTGCAGCAGACTGACGTGGTTTATGTGTATTTTGCACGTGGTGAGTGATGAAACGCTAGAGAGCGGACGAAAACTATGTGTGACGCTCCAGGCAGGACAACTAGCGGATAAAAACGCGCCCTCATCAAGCCAGGAGCGCTAATTTGCTTATACAGTAACTATGTGCTTATGCAATAACTATGTGCTTATACACGCCCCCCAGTCCACTGAAGCGCTCCCCAGGCCTCTCTCGGGGTCCCTTCCCTCTGGCAACCGAGGGGCGGGGCCCGCGCTTACGTCACGGCCGCCGCCCCTCCGGGGCCGCCCTGAGCGCGCTCGGGGCGCCGCGCGACCTTTGCTTCGCCTTCCGCTGTGCGCACGCGCCGGGCGCCCGCCCCCTTTCCCCGCGCGTCCCGTTTGTCGTTACGTCACAGCGCTCCGCGCGGCGCCTTCCGCAGGAAGCGCGAGGCAGCCCGCCGGCCGCAACCTATCCCGCTAGCCTGCGGCGCCGTGACGTTAATATTGACAGACAGACATTCGAACCAATCAGAAGTCCGCTAAGGGAGGTCTGATTGGCTAGTGCGCAAGAATGGGCGGGCGGACGGTTGCGGCGCGGTTTGGCTGCACCGACACCGGGTTACATAGGGCGGAGTCCGGCGTGTCCTTGGGCAGACGCCGGGCGGTGCGGGGCGGCCGGGAAGCGGCGGCGGCAGCGGGGCAGGTGCGGGGGCCGCGGCCTGCAGGGGGCATGGGCCTAGGACGGGCCTGCGCTCCGCTGCCTGCTGCGGGGGCTGGAGCCTGGGCCTGGCGCTGCTGTGTCTCGGCGGGACCGTTAGGGCCCGGCTGGGGGGCGGGCTGGCTGTGTGTAACGCGCAAACCCAGCGGGTACTGCCTGAGGATGGGCGTTCGGGGCGGTTACTGGGTGCGCGGGCCGCGGATGTGGTGCTGGGAGCCAGCACGGGTCCCTCTAGAGTCCCCGTGAGGTGAGTGACCTTGGTGTTGGCGTGCTGACCTCTCCGTGTGTTCCTGCTCTAGCGCTGAAGATGGGGGACGTCGAGAAGGGCAAGAAGATCTTCGTGCAGAAATGCTCCCAGTGCCATACGGTTGAGAAGGGAGGCAAGCATAAGACTGGACCCAACCTACATGGCCTGTTTGGGCGCAAGACCGGGCAGGCAGAGGGCTTCTCCTACACAGATGCTAATAAGAACAAAGGTAAGCGTAAAGCTGCTTCTCTGAGTTACTGCGGACAAAAATGTTCACTTCTTGATGATAGTCTTAAGAGTATCCAAGTCATAAGTGTCTGTCAGAAAGCAAAATGACATGGAGGACAAGGAAATAAGTGTTTCACTTTTGATGGCCCTAACTATCTTTTTTTTTCCTTGCCAGGTATCACCTGGGGTGAAGATACCCTGATGGAGTATTTGGAAAATCCAAAGAAGTACATCCCAGGAACAAAGATGATTTTCGCGGGTATTAAGAAGAAGTCCGAGAGAGCAGACTTAATAGCATATCTCAAAGATGCCACTGCGAAGTAAAAGTTATCTGCTGCCTTATTTATTTCACAAAGGAGATAGCAATGGAAATATCTGTGACGAGATTGGTTTTTAAATGTTCTATTTTTACATATACTATGTCTAACCTTAAAATTGGTCTTACCCATCAGAAAATGTTGCTCATGGTGGGATGCTGGACTACACGCTTGTTTGGCAGCCACTAACTTATGGAAGTTCTGTAATTGGATTGATTTAAATGAATATAATGTTCAGTCATTCTTGATCACGGAATTAAAAAAAGAAAAAAGAAAAAGCACTTCTGGCCTCTTTATTGTTTTTAAAAAATAAGCATTGAATGAGTAATTATTAATAGCATAACAGGTTTGGCAGCCCAGCTCTTCCAGATGAAAAAGGAGGATGGGCCTTGGCATCTTCCACCATAAGTCTGTGACATTAAAGATTTACTTTTTAAAAAAAAAAATCAGAAAAATATTTTTCTAAATTTGATCAGTACAAGGTGTTGTGGTATGTACAAATCTGTCTAAAGCTTGGGATAAAAATACAATTTCACTTTCTTATTAATTGTGAAATGGTAACTGTGCTCAAGCACTTTTATCTAGGGGAAGCATGTTACTTGATTTTTCTGGGCTTTGACACTTGCATGCACCAGTAGAGCATAACTTTCCAGAAACCTCTCCATTTTTTAAATGTTGTTGAAACTGTGTGTTCAGTAGGTCTTCAGAAACCAACCATTTGTAGTGTAATGAGAGAAAAACATTATGTTCTGGAAAGAGAATTACTAAAGACCAAGTTGAGAGTTAATAAAATCTTACTTCAGCAGAAGCGCTAACCTAAAACCTACTGTTAAAAGCAACTTCTGATGAACAGGTACAGGAATACATGCACTGGTAGACTAAAAGGAAACAGTCTTCCTCTGTGCCTGCCTGGAGCCTATATCACTATGGAAGGTTCTGTTTCATGTGTAAAGCAGTATTTTAGCGTTTTAACTGCATTTTTTCAAATTAAGTGAATCGTTCAGATGAATGTATTTACTGTGTACTAACAATTATGCACAACTTGGAGTGATCAATATGATAAATTAAAAGTATTCAAAGTTTTGTCTGCTGTATGTGTCTGAAATTAAGTGAGAAACAGTCTAGGCAAAGAGGAGAGTTGGTGTCTGGCCTTGTCATTACAAGACAAAGCTCAGCATGAAAAAAGTAAATGCTAATGGAGCTAGCGAGAGAAGTACTCAGTGTGGCAAAGTTAGAAAGTATTTCAAACTAAAACTAGCGCAACTAGGCTCTTCTACCTGTTCTTTACCGCTACTTTTGCTGCACTTCCCAAATTGGATGGGGTGAAAAACTCAAAATAGCATAAAAGCTGTAGGTGTGCTGTAGAATTGATGTTTCTGAGTTATGTCAGATAGAACAGCATGCTTAACGATCAAGTTTTGAAGGGCTATTAGTCACAGTACACGACAAGAATTAAGATTAACCACTGAGACATTTTTGTTAGTGTTACTGTATGTTTTGTGACTTTTTTTAACTGAGTGCGCAAGTAGTGTTTCCTGCAAATATGAAGGCAGACCTAATATTAACCAACATCAGTTTCCTTACAAAACCATGTTAAGAGATACATTCAAGCTGTAGTTAATTACTGTCAGATTTTTCAGAAGTAGTGTTTATTGTGGCACCTTTATGGCTATGCAGAACTCGACAGCTTTCACCATGCTAAAGTCCTCATGGAGCAGCCCAATGTGCAGAAGGTAACCTTACCCACCTCTGCAGCCTTCTGAAATGATGAAGATGCTTTGCATAGAGTGCTGTGAAGCTTTCTGTTCCATCAGCACCTTTATGAAATGACAAAAAAGACTTTTTTTTTCAAGATGTTCTTCCCTGGTTAGGCTGGAAAAGAAACAGACTAGAGAGGATTTTGCAGTAAGGTGGCATTTAAGCCTGCACAAGCGACAATTTACAAGAATAAAGTTATGTAATTGGAAAAACATAGGAGAAAGCAGTGATGGCTTGATCAAAAGTAATTGTACACTCAGTTTAGCTGGTTTTATCTGTCTGCATTTTGGAGGCCTTTCTATAGGAGGCAGTGCAACCTTATACATACCACAGGAGGTGGAGAAAACTTTTTCATTCTAGACTGGTGATGCATCCTTATTTGCATTTTGGAGGAAACCTTCCTCACTTCTAAAATATCATCTTTCTCTCTATGCATACAGCACTGGTTAGCAAGAGTTCACAAGCTTTGTTGTAGTAAATAGCTCGCATCCATTCCATCTAAAACAATTGGACAAACACGCTGCCACAGTATTTCTACAAGTGGCTCAGCAAAGTAAAAATATCAAAAGGAAGGATGTTAGATTGTCACTCATTGAGGCTAATATAAATGCAAGTGCCTGATTTGTATTTTGGGTGGAGATCCAGATTAGTTATGGAATCGAATTTTAGTTCTTTGATTTTAAATCTTACAGAATAGGAGGAGTGAGGCTTGCTTTTATTTTATGAAGCTGCAGGTGTAGTGTTTTGCTTTTTGAAAATGCTACCAGTCTAAATGTGACATTTCAGTAGTTTCTTAATAGTTCCAAATTAAGGAGTCAAAGCACCATTGCCAAACATTGCTTAACCCCATAAACCTCATTCTTGGCTGCAGGTTGCATATATGATGGGGCATGCCTTTGAAACTGATCTTGCAATGTTTTCACATGTAGTTATGCAGATGAATTAAGATTGTCAATAATGACTAGACAAAAGGTAAATTTTTAAAATACACTCTTTCATAGTATGCATTACACTATCAGTGGTCCCAAACAAATACATTGATACATGGGGCTTCTCTTACGGGGAGAACAGAAATTGAACTTGTAATAGTAAAGGAACTATTAGATAGTCTAGTCTCTCCTGTCTATCAAAGGCCAATAAAATGCACACTTCTGGATTACGACTAACCATTTGTCTTTATCTAAAACACATGCAAAAAACACATCCAAAAACTCTTCCGGGACCAAAGCCAACAAAATTCTGTGTTGCTACATGTAGGATAGGTTGAACGGTTTAACACTGATGTCCTGAAAACCAGGTTATTCCAAGAGGGGAGCAGCCCAGAGCTAGCAAGAAGAAATGCTAGCCCTGGGAAAGGGTGTGAAATCCTGTCCTTTCCCAATGCTGTAACGGCTGAGTCAGGACTCCAGATGGTTAGATCCATCTGCTCATGATTCAGAGCTTGCCTGTAAGTACTTGCATGTCTTTTTCCACAATTCTTTTAATCTGAAATAGAAAAAGTATGACAGTCACCTTTTGAATAATTAATTTCTGGTTAGAGGTCTCACAGGAGGTGAGAGACTTGGATTACATTTGTTTTAGTGTCAGGATACCAATTTACATCCCTAGATTTCTAGAAGGCTGCTTTAACCACCAAGCTGAACATGTGATAGGACAAAGATATTCTCTACTTCTTCTGGAGCTGTCATTATGCAAAAGCAGAGCCAGAAAGAAAATGAGCAAGGAGGAGCTAACTATAGAAGAGCATTCAAAACACATACCTTGGAGCAGGGAAGAAGCGGTGTTCTTTCCGGGTTGTTTATGCATTTAATTTTAAACATCCTTGTATAAAAATAACCTGGCAGTGGAGATCAGAAGTCAATCAGAAGTCAAACCACTCCAGTGGTTTTACATCACCCTAACAGGGTTCTCTGCAGCTTTCTGCTCTGGGACAGTGCTTGCTTAGGCAACATGAACCCCTGCCTTGTTCCCAATCGCTCATTTTCCAGATGCATCATCCCCTTCCTCATCATCCAGGTCTCTGAAGCATATCTTTGTATGTTAGACCGTGCTGTCCCCATATCACCACACTGCCAGTCTTTTGGTCATAGGCACCCAAAAGCTGTTGAATGGAAGCATCAAATAGCTTTCTTGTCTTTACAGTACCCCGCAGAAATTTACTGCTCCTGTCTCCAGTCAGACATGAGTATCTGATGACAAATTCTTTTAAGATGTCTGATGGTTCTTAATCTGTGGTATTGTGTTTTATTGGCCTTCTTTAATTCTAAGCTAATAGAGCTAACTCAAGCTGGTAGATTTACATGACTTCTGGCTGCACTTTTTTTTTCTTACTGTGAGCTGCAACCTGGGAGCTGAGCAGTAGTTTTGCTCAGCTTTCCCTGATATGTAGTACTTTCAGAGGAAAAATTGAAATAGGAAAAATGCACCACATACAATGAATTAAAACAAAGCAAACAAAAAACAAACCAAAACAAACAAACAAACAAAAAACATTGGTGTCACCTATGTGTCACTGGAATCCTTAAGAGCCTGGTGCCCTTACTCAGATTCTGTTGCAGGAAATTGCCTACACTGACGGGAACCAGCCCTTCACAGAAACACAGGATGGTTGAGGTTGGAAGGGACGTCTGAAAATCATCTAGTCCAACCCCCTTCTGAGCAGGATCACCTAGAGCGCATTGCACAGGATGGCATCCAGGTTTGCATTCCAGAGAAGGAGACTCCATAGCCTCTCTGGGTGGCCTGTGCCAGTGCTCTGTCATCCTCACAGTAAAGAAGCGCCCCTCATACTCAGCCACAATCTCCAGTGCTTCAGTTTGTGCCCATTGCTTCTCATTCTGTCACTGGGCACAACTAAAACGAGACTGGCTCCATGCCTTCAGCACCTTCCCCTCAGATATTTATACAGATGAATGAGGTCTCCCCTCAGTCTTCTTTTTTCCATGCTAAACAGGCCCAGCTCTCTCAGCCTGTCCTCGTACGACAGAAATCAGGCTTTTCCATATCATACCGTGTTTCTTATGGTACTCTGACATTTTATTTCCAATTATTTTGACAGCTTACCTGCTATTGATATTAAAACTGAAGTTCTTCCTAATTCTATTTTTAAGGAAGGGTACCACATTTTCAACTCTACAGATTTTTGCTGTAGTAGCTAATTTTAATTCTGATTCTCATTACAAATTTTCATTGGTTAGCTTACCCTTTTGGTCTTTCTCTTCTTTATTTTACCCTATACCGTCACATTTTATACCTGTATTGGCTGAACTGCAGGTACTTTACTGTTCAAATGGACACTTTAATTTGCACATCTCTTAACTCTGTAGTGGATTGGGGTTTTTAAGTTTACAGATAATCACTTTACTCAAAAACACTTATTTCATTGCCTTTTTCATTATTTAAAATCTTTTCTGGTGAATGACGGGAAAAAAAGGGTTCACTTTTTAACAGTCCTTCACGCTGTGGTATTTTATCTTATTACTTTGTATACACCACCCTTTTTGACCCAGCTATTCTCAAGTATTGAACAAGGGTTGTGTCCTTCACAGAAATAGCTGGGAAATAATCTTTTCTTGAGAGTCTCAGAAACATTCTTCCAATAAGCAACCACATGAAGTGCTGACACTTCTAACTAGATCAGTTTGTTGCTTACATCAAATGAACAGAAGAGGGAGCCAATGTACTAAATAAAAAGCAGAAGAAAATCATGAGTGCACTTGAAGGTAATTTTGAACAAACCATAGACAGCTGAAAAGACAACGTTCATTTGTACAAAAAGCAGTTTTACTGGAAGTGCTCAGAAAAAAGAGCTGGAGGTGACTAGTACAGCCGAATGAATCAGTATGCCTACAATAATCATAGGGTCTTCTGAATTCTTAAACTGATTCATGTTTCATATTTCATCAGGCTAGCTCAAGTTTGAAGTACCCTATATTAAATTTCAACTTATTCAAATGGTAAAATATTCAGTTAGAAAGGATAATGTTTCTTTCTGACTATTAAGAGAATCTTAATCTAAAGTGGGGATCTCTAATGGATACTCTGGCTTTGTTCCTATTGTGGAGCTCACATTGATATCATCAGTTGAAATATTATGCCTGAAATGCATACACAGGCTGTAATATAGTTCCTCCACTAGCAGTTAGGTAGGAACATTTCGACTTTTGTTACTAAAAATGTGCTTTTATTCTGTTTTTCATACTGTTTTACAAACAGTATTTGATAGACTCAAATTGCTCAGAAAACCGTGATATATTTTATAATACAAGTACACAAGTAAATACTAGTGTTACAATTTAAGGTCCTAGGAAAACTAACACTTGCAACCTTGAGTCAAAATTTTAATTAGCTAGGGTGCTTAGCTTTGTTAAGTAAACTAGTAGTATCACTTTTCTAGCACATGCCTTTGCTACTTCAGGACCATGTTGTTTTTCTTCATATCAAACTATATCTGATTGCAATTAAAGATTTTTAATATGAGAGCCAATCAGGAATCCCTTCTATTCTTTTGCATTAAAAATGGCATCAGCTTTTGCAATAGTCAAAGACTTAAACCTACAAGGCTTTGAGCACCGGTGAGTGCTCAAATTTCAAATTAGCTTTATGTGTATGTTGCAATTTAAGCTTTTTTTTTTTCAGTGCCTACCTCTGTCAGAAGCTGTGTGATCAGATATTACCAGTTTAGTTTATACAAGTGTGTGCTGTCATTCTGAGTTCTCAGAAAGATGACATCTCTCTCCACACCAGCATGCTGATGACACATCAGAAAAAACTCCCCAAAGAACAAAGCAATCCAAAGGGAGAGCTTTGCAGTTGGAAGATACTTCCACATCAGGAAATCTATCAAGAACATGGAGAAGTCTTCAAGGAATGAACAGGGTCACAGGATAGAAAACAAGATGACACAAGTGAGGCAAAGAAAGGGGAAACAAAGTGGAAATGAAACGAGGTTAGCACAGGCTGAAATGCTACATATTCTCATTACATGCTCAGCAGTTACAAGGATTAGCACTGTGCCTGTGCTTTAGCCCCTACTTAGTAAGGGTATTGCCAGGTGTTGCACTCTGAAAGGAGAAGCAGTGGAAACCCAGAAGCAATAAAAAACAGACTTAACCTACCTTCAACTGAAGGTTTGGCAACTCTGTGTGTGTGTTCAGTGAATATCCCTCTGTTCAGATGCATTTAATTTTGCTTCTGCTCTGTGAAATCACCCGTTTGAGGCTACCTGGCTCCAGCAGTCTGTATTTTGCTGCCACTTATTTTGGTGTTATGTATTCCACATTAGCAAATCAGCCAGCTGAGACATGGTGTGATATTTACTCAGTGCACATATCAAATGATGTTTTGCCGGGCTGTAAGCTCTGATCTGTCTTCTGCAACACTGGAGCCTAATGTCCCCACTTATGCAACATGCTTGAGTTGCGCTACAGTTGATGGCATAGCTTTAAGCTTTAGATCCCACCTGAAAAGTACAGGGCAGTGATCTACACCAGCTGCTGTGAACATAATATAGACAAAAGGGCAAAAAAGAAGGGCTCAAGCAAAGTAGGGAATAGTCATACAGTAGACTTAGCATGAAAAACAACCTCTGTTTCTTAGCCAGAAAATATAAAAAGTGTTGATGGGGAGAGGCGCATAGCCTAAATTACATTTACATTGCAGTTTATCTTTTTATTATTATTTAAGGAAGCTAATTCTCAGAGCTGCTCTGTGCCAGTATAGACATCACTCTAAAGTCCTGCCTTAAACAAATGAAGATAAAAAGCCACTGAACCCAGTGAATCTGCACTGGCTACTGTGCTGTCTGTCTGGCTCTTTCGCTGACTTGAGCCAGTTATTTTTCTGTTTCTAGACAATGCACTCTCGTGTTTTGATTGACCGTGTTAGACAAATTTTTGTTTTTCTCTCATGATTCCAGCAGCTTCTTTATTTCAAGTTTTGAAGAAAATCATTCCTTTGGTAAACTGGTTAGTTTTATTTTTCTCATGTCAAAATTCATAGCAACCATAAATATCTCTTGGTTTGTGTCTGTCATTCAGACTCTCTCCCAGTATCCAGGTCAGCAACACAGAACACTGTGCTAGGAAATGCATGTTGTCAGTACTGGTGCAGAGAAGGGGAGGGCAGAGGCCTTCAAGGAAGACACTGGAGAAACCTAATACCTCCATGGGTTCCCTTGCAGGGACAAGATCAGGGGATGTGGAGTTATTTATTAGGTCCCCATCTACTGCTATGACATGCATGTCATCAAGCAGCTCACTGTAAGCAGTGGTCTCCAAGCTTTCTGTCTCATTACAATTTTCAACATCCTTTCTTTCTAATCTTAGAGTTACAGATTTTGGTTCTTACTTTAAAGAGCAGCACAGGATGCTTTCTGGAACAGTGACTTCTTGCCTAGTCTTTGATTTCTACAGGTCTCTCTTGGGCAAGGGCTTTGTTTTTGTTTGTTTGTTTGTTTTGTGTTTTATTATTATTATTATTATTATTATTAATAATAATAATATATATATTTGTTTTTTGCTTTTCATTTCTCTTAGTGCTGAAAGGTGAGTCTGAGGAACTCTAGCTAGTGGGCAATTATTGGGTTAGAAATTCTTACTACTTTATCTGTAAATTTTGTTTGTTGGTGCACATCAAATACTCACTTTCTCTTCATTTATGTACCTAAAGTAGTTCCAGAGCCTGAAAATAGTAGTAAGTAGGTTTATGACACCATTCAACATCAAAAGGTTTCAAAGACATTTTTCTGAACTTTCAGTAAAACAGATGCATAAGTCTAAATGAAACCTTTATGCTAGCATGATAAGAATCTATAACTTGGTAGTTTCATATTATAACTGCATGTCTCCAGAAAATTAAATATATTGCTGTAGTGACTGCTGGAACATTCAGCTAGCAGATGTTTGTTTTAAGCAACTTTTAAGAGAGTTCTTGCATGACTACAATAGCTTGTTCATTTTTCTTTTATTTTTATATAACTAAAGCCCTTGTCTCTCTCTCTCAAACATCAAGGGTGGACTAGGAGAGAGGGGGTTGTGAACTCTGACCCCCATAGAGTTCTTTTCCATGGCTGTGCCTGTATTGTGTATGGACAGGACCGTCTCTGTTTCCTGTGACTTGTTCTTCATACAGTTTCTTCCCAGCCACAGAGAAGGAAACATTCTTCCCTTTTGTAAAATCACTTTTTGAAGGAAGACATGATGTTTTGTTGTGTAATGCCATCTTTTCCAGTAAATGTGTATTCAGTTAATGGAATGAATCTGAGTACAGTCTTGTGCCAGTCTCTGAAACTTACTTTTCAAGTGGTTTCATTGGATTATTAGAAGATGAGATTTCATTGCTCAGGATGGTATTCAATTTCAAGGCTAAAATTAAATGCTTCTAACTTTCTAACTGGAGGCAAATACTATGCATTTGTTTAATATTTGCATCATCTGGAATTTTTCTGTCTTGCCAGGCTTTGTAGCAATTACATAGTGCTACAAGCAATTTGTAAGTATCGAATATATTTTGGTTAGTTCAAAAATGCTCAATTTTTCCTTATACTTTAGTGGATATATGAGACCATGAACCTGCCAATATCTTTAATCACAGAAGATGCAAATGCCAGTAAGTCCACGCACTGTGTATGAAGTACGTGACCATAACTGTTTATTTCTTGTCAATCTTAGGAAATCCACAGTCTGAAAAAAAAAAAAAAAAATCAAGCACCAACTAGACATTAATGTGGCTATATAGCTCAAATACAGCTGCCTGAAATTATGGTGCTACACCCAAAGTTCATTGACGAGGATTTTCACTCCATTGGTCTTAATATTAGTTCCCTGTTGCCATGACCAAAAAGAGAACCCTCTTCTGGGCATTGTATTGGCTAGGAAAGTTGGCCATAGAGCATTAGAGCATCTCAATATAGGCTTGCAAAGCTGGTGTATGTATGTTGGGCCTGAAGATTTAGGGCTTAGTTTTTCAGCTTTGGTAGTTCCTTGCTAGTATGTCCTTTTCAAGATTATCATAGAATTGTAGAACAACTTGGGTTGGAATGGACCTTAAAGATCATCTATTCAGATCAAAAAGATCATCTGCTTTATTGTTTCAAAGTTTGCTTCAGAAACACTCAGACACCAATATTTGCATTCCTTGCTTGAATTCCATTTTATGGAAAACACAGCAGAGACAGTCCAATACTTAGAAAGAAGTGAATGTTTTGCTGCTGTTGCCTTGACTCTCTGATAGCAAGAAAAGCTAATTTAATAACTGAAGCAACAACTTTGGTTAAAGATGTACTATACCCAGAATCCCAGATTTATGTCCTAGAGGGACCAGCTCTTAATCCTTCATTTATCCAGCATTAAACATTGTACTCAGAAAGAGCTTGTCTACAGTGAATGTGGAATCCACCAGCCTGATGGACTTCTCCCTCTGACTGGTTTCTTTAGTGGTTTCTTTAATGTCTCAGATGAAATCTCATCTTGGTGCTGCTCTGCTGTTTTCTCACTGATTGTTTTCTCAAATACAGCTATATTCTATTGCTACTTCACAGTGTACGTACAGATAGTTAGAGATTAAAATCTGTACAATGTAAATTACTACAATAATTATTTCAGACTCAGAGCACTGAATGTTTTGGGGTTTTGGTATTTGTGTTTTTTGTTTGTTTGTTTGTTTTGTTTTTCAGGTAATGACCCCTGGTAGTTCAGAACTGATAAATAGGATGCTGGATAAAGATATGTAGCTCTGGACAGTGTTTTCAGCAATCTTGTTTTTGTGGCTCCATTTATACTGTTCATATGCATTTTCTTGATATGTGTATGAAGCTCAAGAGGAAAATAATCAGCTTTTGTGGGATTTAGACCTTGCAGTGCTTCTCTATTTCTAAGCACTCAAGTAATAAAGGCTTTGGTAATCATCTCCAGCATACTGTATTACTATCTTTCCAAAGCCATCATTGCTGTTAAGCTTAATGGCTACTCTACAGCTTAGGAGCAGCTATGAAAATCAAAAAGGATGACACAACTATAGACTGAAATCCAGAAAGCTGCGGTTCTTGCTCCAAGAAAATTATTGAACACATTAGCAGAACATGACTTCATTAACAGCATTAAAAGTTAGCATTTACTGGAAGGCAAGACCTACTTTGGCACATATTTCAATGAACGACAACAATTTTTTGAATATTGCATCATGCATCAACAGCTAGTTTAGGGCAGTGGGTCTAAAAGCATTTAAGATTACATCAGTGTTCTTCAAAACATTGTGAAGAATAGTTATTGCTCTCATTATTATTTTTTTTAATTTTAAAAAGGCATTTTCCAGAATGTTTAGTATTTACTAATGTTCATATATAATTAAAACCACAGGCAAGAGCATAAGTCTCTGAGCTAATTATGTTGTCCAGTATCTTTCTGAAGAGATTGCCTTTTTTCCTTTTCTCTTTCTTTCGTAGTAGAAAAAGAAACTAATACTAAATTTTGCTCTTTTGTGGCTTTTATTGTTTTACCTAGAGTTAACTCAGCCTGAGGACTACAGGATTGGATTGCTTCCTTCTGGTTTTCTTCCATCCTCATCTCTATAACACTGGCTGGATTTGGCGAAGATCTCTTATTACCAGCTAGCCAGCAGCAAGTCCTCTCCCAAGTAGTTGTCACTGCTACTGCTACGCTGAGATTTTTGTGATAGTATCATTTCTGGGGACAGCAGGACAGGTCTCATGGATTTCTGCTAGCCACTGGCCTGAATAGGGATATACCACTCTGAAAGACTGTTACTGTTTCAGCAGTTACTGTTATCAGCAATAGTGATAATATTTCTTAGCTGTTTTGACTTTTTTTTTTTTTTTTTTTCAGTCTCATGATTTTTACATGGATAGGTGCTAAAACTTTGGTTTAAGTCAGCATCATTCAGTGTTTCAGAAAATCAGGATCAGTTTCAACTAAGCTTTTCCAGTTATCTTTTACTTACAGGGAAAAAAATCTAAATGGATAAGAATGTTATTGGGTCTCTTAGGATTTCTTGTTTACAGTTGTAAGTCTTAATTCTCTTCTCTCTTAGAGTGATACAAAGCAAGCATAAATGTAAGGCATGTAAATGTAAATAAAAGCAGAGAAGTGAGAGGAAAGTAGTCTTTGGGTAGACCTGTGCTGTGCGAGGACTTTGACTTGATGATCCTTATGGGTCCCTTCCAACTTGGGATATTCTATGAAAGTACCTGGGCCTAACAGGTGAAATAGAGAGTGTTTAGATGCATGTAGGGTACATGATCTTTGAAGTAGACAGGACAAAGATAGGAAGTCCGTGAAAGTGAAGTTTCAGGAATCTGAGCTCACATTCTAGAAAAAAAGTGTTAGAGGTGTCTGGTTTGGTGTCCCTGCCCAGTCTCCCCACAAGCACACATTTTTGGGTGCAGCTTTTCAGACAGGAAGACTACAGGTGAGGCACTTGACAGACAGAAAGGAAAGATAACCATCTAACACAAACCTTCCCTGCACCTCCAGGGACTGAGAAAGGAGAGGAAAGGCAGACTGGCTGCCCCATGTCCTGGCTCTGAGAGGCTGCAGGGACTAAGCACACCTCACCAGAGCACAGAGAAACTGGGGGTTCTGGAAACCAGGAGAGCCTCTCAGCAGCAGCCATGCCCGAGGCATTGCAGGTCCACCAGGAGATGCCTTTGCCAAGCCCAGCCCTGGGAGCAGCTGGCATAAAGCAGACTTCTCTCCCAGGCAGTTAGGGAAGTCATGCAGGCCTCATTTGCTGTCACCACAACCTCACAGAGGCTCTCTGTAATGAAGCTGAGCACCGTCCCTGCCCTACTAAAAGGGATGAAAAATGATGTTTAAAGAAATGTGAGAAGAAAGCAGGAAAATAAATAACGTCAAGAGTCAAGCTAAGAGCAAGCCTGCCCTTCAGCTCATTACAGTGAGGAGGAAAGAGTGGGGACAAGAAATCAGCAAGTCCTAGAGGGGAGGAGGAGGGTACTGCATCAGTAATCAGCAGGAACTGAAATGTACAACATTTGTACCTCAGATATTCACCTTGTTGCTCACATCTAATTTGCTGCCAAGATTTTCAACAATAATGGCCATTAAACACCACCACGTGTATGCACAAAAGCTTGTGTTCTGGAAATGGCATTCTATTCTTCAGTAATTACAGACCACTCTGTGGCACTAATGAAATACCCAAGCAATGCAAGGAAGTGTTCCCTCTGCCACCCACCAGCACAGAATAAATATATCATATATACATACACATACATAGCTACTGAACATGGGTTTTGGCATCTGTAACCAAGCTGCAAGTCACCAAAATAAATAAATAAATAAATAAAAATAAATAAAAATTCCTCAAGCCACTAAACATTCAACTACATAATTCCCATTTGGTACACTGTGGTGAGGAAAGTAAGTACAAATTGTGGGGGCACAATGAATGCTGTGGGTGAGCTCCCTATCCAGTGCCTTGATGGAGAAATGCATAGACACTGGCATAAAAGGGTTTCCTCACAGCTTAAGTGAGGAAAGGGGTAAGGGGAACATGGAAGGGTGGAAAGGGTGAGGGGAAGATTAAGTGACTTCTTGTGGAAAGAAGGTCCCCAAGAGTCCCATTTCTCAGGAAGAAGAGGACAAAGGGACTGGAGATAGTCAGGGGAAAAGGAAGACAGTGATGTGAACACATGGGAATTAGAGAGGCAGATCTGATCAGTTTTTTGGGGGAGGCAGCACTGAAGGGAGACAAAGCAGAAGGTTTTAGGAAGGAGGGAGCAAAGGGAAATATGTTTTAAAAGGACTTTTCCATGAAAAGTGTGAAAAAGACTACAGAAAATTCACCCAGATATAAAAAGATGATGCTGAAGAAACAGAAAGGAAGAATCACAGCAGGACTAGGATGTTATTGGCTCTGCTTTATTGACTGTTTGGCACATCCAGCATCTTGCCCCATGAGTGAATGATTAATGGCTTGCTTCCTTCCCTAGGCCCTGCTCTTTTGGATACAGGCTGTATCGGTCTCATTTTTTTTTTTTCATTCTAAAAAGCATACTGATCTTGCACGCATGTACCCGAAAGTCCATAAAAATTCAAACAAGTAACTTTACAGCAAAGAGCAATATTACAGCAACAAAGCACTGTGCCTCCACAGTCAGCAGCTGCAGGAATAGGGTCCCACCTTACTCTGATCAGCTCTTTACAAAAGCATTTTCCTAAGTCCATAGTCTTATTCTGTCCATTATCAGAGAGGTAACAAATGACAGAAGCTTCATATTATGAATTATGTAGTTACTTCATCAGTTATTAGAAGATACATAACAGGAGGACATATACACATAATGTGATGATGTTAAATTATTCATCTGAAACCCCACTTACCAAAATACCCAAGAAAATTACTTTCTGTCTGATATGGTTTTGAGCTTTGTGTCTTCTTTGTTCATGAAGAGGTAAATCCCTTAATTTGTTTAATTTGTTCTCATGAAATAAAAAGAGAGCACCCAAGATCCCCTTTTCTGTGGAGGAATTTCAGAGCAGAGTATCTCCGATAGCAACAAATAACTCACTGAGCTAAGTCCTGTTTGTAGAGTTATAAAATAACAGCAATCCTTGGAAGCATCTTTCATTGCTGAAATTGGTAGCCTTATTTTGTCTTTTTCTTATTAAAGTTGCTTTGGAAATAAGGAGTGGGGAAAATTACCCCCCCTGTAACTACCCACTTGTGTTTGTACTCCTTTTAATAATGTCGACCTATAACCAAAATACTCTTATTATGTAAATACATAGAAAGTTACTATCCTCTGATAATAAGCAATGTCTAGGAATATCTGAGACACAGGTTTAATTTCAACTGGAAGAGCTGTTTTAAAGAAGCTCTCATGCCTCACAGGCAGGCACATTACTGTGGTTTCTTTTTGTTTGTGGGTTGTTTTTTTTTTTTCATTTTTTGAGGATAGTATTTTCATTTCTGCTCAGCTTTCACTATTTCTCATACCTGCTCTTAGAAGATGTTTAAAAGAGTTTCGTCTATCAAGTGAAAATTCCTTTAGGAAGAAATGGGAGCTCCTACTTTTCTCATTTGCTCAAGGCTTGTCCTGGCTTTTCACTCCAAGGGTCGCATACACCTGTGCTGCCTGGTGTAAAGATTTCCAAGCCGGTTCTTACTGAGTTAGCATTGCTATCAAAGTGATAACAGCTGCATTAGCAGAACGCTGCATGACAGCCAAGTTCTGCTGCTGAGAAGCCAGCTTGGATGCCTGCAGTCATTTAGCACTAGGTCAGGCATCATGGCCAGGTACCGGGTTCTGGCATGGAGACGTGAGCAATGTTTCTGAGAGAAAGAGCACTAACCACTTCCCCAGCCTGCCAGCTCCCAGATGATTCATCAAGCCAGTCTGGCTATTAGCAACTTATGCGTGGTGGCTCCAGCAGCTCCAAAGGGCACGATCATTCATGAGTGACACAGCGAGGTCAAGAGACCTTTGCATCTTTGGCTCCTGACCAAACTCCTCCATGAGAGGCAAGGCAGGCTGGTGGCACTGGCTGACCTGGATAATCGATCTGGGCATTGATTCATTTCTTCCTCCAACCTGAGCAGAGCAGGATCCTGCTCCTCCTTTCAAAGGGAACTGGCTGTGCAGGGGCCTGAAGCAGAGCAGCGTGTGTCAAGCAGCAGTGGAAACACATGGGGAGGCTCTGCAGGCATTGCAGCCAATGTTTCATGCAGCACCCTGAGCCGTGCTATTGATTTTGCTCCACTCTTGTCATCTAGCTGAGTCGAGGTTCAGTTCTAAAAGCTGCATTAGAAAGACATCAGGATCCACTGCACTTCCATGTGTTGTTCTGAAAGCTCACAAGATTAGCTAGGCCTAATGCAGTAGATCAAGGTATAATCTTTCTCTGCGATTGCTGGACATCTTTTTTGTTATGCCAGGCTCTGCCTATCCTGGGAGAGAAAGGGTATTGTGCCAAATCTCATACTAAGTGAGCGCAATTCTATAAATCAATGTTAATGCTAAGCTTATTAGAACTATGGGCAAATGAGAGGAGCCTAAATGAGCAATACTGTGTATTTAACTATGTATGAGGAACAATTCAAACAGCACAAGAACTGTGTGTTGGATGTACTGTCCGTAAATTCAGTAATGAAGCTGTTTACTGGGGAACGCTTGCTTTTCTCTAGCCAAATGACAAGAAATCCTTTTTGGCATTGTATGACTGTGATGCTGCAAGTTTTGAAGAGCAGAAATGAACTTGAAAATCTAATTTAACACTGAACTATAGCTTGCTGATCACAGACTATATAATCTATCTTGAGGTAAATCACTTTCCTCTAGACAAGAGCAATTAATGCTTAGGCACAGAGGTATAATGGAGAGTTTGAAAAGATAGTGTCTTCATCCCTGTGTCTCATAAACCCATTGTCCTTAATGTACATAGTTCTCTTCAACCATCAACAATGTCCTCTGCAGAATGCACTGCAAATGTTCTGGATGTTTGCTTCTTAAAGGGCAATCAAAATATAATGAGATGAAAATGGCTGTGATTTATTCTTGAAGTTGTTTGTTGCAAGATCCTGACCCAGATTCAGCCCTCCTTAGGGCAGATTTGCACTGCACTCTGGGCAGGATGCCCTTGGAAAGGGCATAGCTGGTGCTGTGTTTGTGGAATGCACTCTGAGGTTTCTTAAGTAACAAAAGTCAAACTGCTTCCTCTGTGAAATTTTGTTTAAAATTTGGAAAAAGATAAGTGTGGAGAAAAAAAAAAAAAGTATTTAGCCTGTAAAGAATATGTTGCCTAAAGCCTGTGTTAAGATCATGTACAGCAAACAGTGCAAAGCAAGAAATCAAATCGACTCTTGCTAATAAATCTCTAATTGGGCCTTATCGTTGAAGAAAATAAATGAGGGATTAGCCAGTCTAGTTAGCACCCTTTGGGTTTGCTGTTTGGTACTGATGCTGGAAGTGCCAAGTTGGCACTCAGAATACAACCTTGCAAGCATGACCCTACCTTTACCTTTTCCTGAAATGTTCTGTAACAAAACAAGGCTCTCATCTCCTTTTTCCAAAGCGATGGGCTTTTGTCATCCTATTTCTTCTAAGAAAAAGAAAGGAAACATCATAATCTCCACTGGATTTAGTTTATACCTGAAATTTACTGTTTGTTTTCCAGATTGTCTTTTTTGCATTGCCCTTCCTTGTATCCCATTTTCATTTCTCTTACTCATCCTTCCTCTCCCTCTCCTTGAGCAGGTAAGACTGCACACTTCCGTGACACCTGGATTAGAAAGCTGTGCCTTAAAGAGGCTGAGTGCTAATGCCAGCTCACCTGATTTCGCAGGCCGTGGATTTAACCTAGCTGCAAGGATGCAAGGAGTGCTGCAGCAGCACAAGCCTCATCTGTACCTCCTGTACTTTCTCTCTGCTGCATGCACTTTGTTTTGTCTTTTACAGAAACACAGCTATTTTTTCAACAATGATGGTGAAAGACCATGCTGTCTGCTCTTCTATTCTACAGACTCTTCTCTGTTTTAGCCGCTGGGATGATCAGATAAGTGCACCAGTAAGGGCTACTGTCTCACCACTGACAGGCCAGCCATATTCATCTTGATGCAGAGAAAATTAGGTTTGTCTCCCTTCCCCCTGTGTATCTTACACTTCTGCATGCACACACGCACAGGGAAGTTTCCTACCTGTTCTTTCTCCTGCCTCTGGGCCTGATTGTCACACCAGCAGGCCACAGCACAGAGGAATTTCCCCTTCCTGTATGCTTAGATTTGTGCAGTGACATCCCTCAATGTGAAGGACAGACAAGACCCAAAGCAGCCCCCATGACCTGCTGTTTGTGGCTGACAAGCTTCCCCTTGCTTTGAGAATACCATTCTCATTCGCCTGGCCTGTTTCACCTCTGAAATGAGTCCAGCACTAACCACAGGAATATCCTTCACTCAGAGGCTGCTATCCAAGCCTGTAAGAGCACCGTCAGCCTGTGTCTGTTCAAGGAGGCCAGCGCAGCTGATCTGCAAGGCCTGGGGCCAAATTCTTCAACATGAGTGAAGCTCGATGGAAACTTCTCCCAAACACTTTGGGTCACACAGAAGTCAGAATGGAGAAAACATTTGCTGTAACTGGTAGCAGAAGTAGACAGTAGGCAACCCCAAACTGCAGTTAAGTGCGTGTTATGAGATTAGCTACGTGTATCAAAAGATTCAAAGACTGATGCAACCTGTGTGGTTTCTGTCAGGGTCCCAGTTTTGGCTTTCCTCTTTAGAAAATGCTTCTGTATCTTCATCAGTGGAAGATTTTAAAACAAGAGCGAAGCAGGTGTCTGGAATGACACTACTCTCTCCCTACTCCCTCCCTACTCTTCCTGCTGCCAGTGTCCTTGGTAGCCAAGACGGGATCTACATTTTCCTCTTTTAATTATGTTCATTTTCATTTTCTGGCTGTTCATAAGGAAGCCATTAGCCTGGAACATATGCTGGGGCCATGGAAAATTAACCCCAACCGTGTCCAGGCTCCAGCAGATGGGTGCTGCTCTGTACAAGTTGATGCATTTGTTACTGACATCCCATCCTGAAGCCGAGGGCAGAAGGCTGAAAACTCAATATGCCCTGGAGATCAGTCTGTCCTGCCTTCCTCAGGGTTTATCTTCTTAGGCCTTGCAGAGATGGATTTACGGGGGGAAATCAGGAGGAGCGTAATGCCCCTCATCTATAAGTACCATAGTGTGTTTTTTTTCATGAGGCAGGGAAGTGACCATAGCATCACTTTCTCTCCCAAAGCACCATCATAAGAAGTTTATAACTAACCCTGAGCTATGGACAGGTAGATAGGATACCTTCGAAAAATCCTGACTACCTCCTACTACCTGTCTTCAGCCCCAGAGAACAGGACATAGTTTTTTGAATTAAGGCAAATCTGCCGTGGCTGGAAAATTTTACCCCAGCTAAAAGATAGGGTGATCCCTATGTTGGCAGAGGTGGTTTGCCCTGAGAACATTAATTTGTGTGCTGTTGATCTAGGGCGGCTACCTCCAGGCTTTCGCCTTGAAATTTTTATCTCAGGGCATGTTTGGTTAGTGCTTTTGCCCTGGTTTTACCTGTTCTCTGAATGGTATTATGCAGTCTCCAGTGCTCCCAGTGCAGCATGTGGCTGTAATTTGCCCAAGACTCCTTCCGCCCTTTCACTCAAAATGTTCTTTATTTAAATTAAGGCTGTATTTCATGAGGAAAATCAGCAGTGTTATGGTGAGTCAAGCAGAAGTATGAGGTCAGTTGGCATAACTTAACAAGAGAGAAACCTGTGTGTTGAAGATTTCATCATGCTAAATGCCTTTAGTTCAATTTAGGGCACTCTTTCACCAAGGGCTAAGTCCCTCAGGATTAAGGACCACTTTAGTCACATTAGGACCACTTTAATCCTAAATGAGGACATCCATTTGGGGCTTTAATACACATTGGCTTCCCGTGGTCAGGTGAATTGGCTTAACTTGCTGAGTGTCCCCTTGCAGACAAACCCTAAATCTCCTTTGTTTTGCATTTTTGCAGTGTCCTACAGCAAAGGACTGCTGCGTCACACCTGCTATGCCACGTGTCTAAAATCCTCTTTCCTTCCCTAAGTCACTGACTCATCCCTCTCATCAACTCTTGACTCTCTTTGCAAAGTTTTGTAGGCTGCAAGCTATATAAAGAAACAAACTGCACTCAACTGTATTAGCAAGCAGCCTGAACGTTTTTTGTTTTGATTTGTTTTTATTTCATTTTTTTAATGCAACGTCAGAAAACAATTTGCCCCATCTTCAAACTTTCTGAAACACTTGACTCACGTTCCTGAGTTATCAGGACTTCTTTATGCCTCAAAATTACTGCATATCCTAGTACTTTACTCCTTCATTCACTGCCTTTTTTATTCAGAGTTGATCACTTTTTCTGAAACGCTATAGATGATGTTACAATTAGCTTATTTCACATAGAACTAGCACATTCATCTACTCTCTCACTGTAATTAGAGAGAAAAGTAGCTCATCTGAAAATAAATAGCCCAAGCATGAGGTGTTTTTGTGGAACAATACAGAGCAAGTGGGTGGACAGGAATGTGGAAATAAAGCCAGGATTCTGAGTGGCAAAAATTGGCTTATCTCCATTACCTTGCTAGAGCTACAACAGCATGAACTCTCACATTCAGTGATAAGCTATGAAATGATTAAAAATGCATAGTATAAGGAGAAATGTATCCTTCTAAGCTGTTCTTTCAGAGGACTTCTGCTGGCACTGCTTAGAGACAAATGATCTAAACTTAGGTTTCTGTAGTTGCCCTTCTGGCTGTAACTCGACGGGCCTAATGCCAGGGGAACCACACAAAAAGGAGGGTCTCTGTGACAGATGGAGCAGCTGGAGGTGTGCAGGAGGTAAGAGAAGAGGATTCTCCCTGCTGGAGTGATCTGAGTGACCTGGAGATATGATGACTCAGACTGACAGCTTATGACTTGTAATTTATGCCATGGAATGGTGGAGAAAGAACAACATTGAAAAAACCCTTGGATTTTCTCCTCTTCTTGCTAGCACAGCTGGTTCTTTTCCTGACTTAAAATCTGGAGTGCTTTTTTTCAAAAATGCCAACACTTCTTTAGAAAATTTGGGATGCAGGTTCCAAATTCAAGGTGCTGCTGGAAGTTATATTCCCATCCTGACAGTCATCACTAACTTGGTATCACAATTCTCCCACGCCACAGCTTCTGTTTACAGTTTCTCACAGGCAGCTTTCTAGTTTGTGTAAATTGGTTGGCCTTCCTTGGCATCTTCCAGATCATGGACAGTATGCAATAAACAACCAAGCACCTAAAATGTGTTTTAGCCATAATTTTGTTAGCACTAATAGGAGAAAAGCAGATCTTTGTGATCCAGTTTCCTAGTGTAGTATCCATGCCTAGAAATGTCTCCTGAAGCAAGAGCTTATCTGCTTGTTTGGTGCTGTTTAAAGCAGTCAGGTCATTAGAATGTACCAATCTTTACTTGAGAATTTTGTTTGTCTTTTCTATTTTTCATATAAGTCAAAAGATTTCACAACAGCTACCATATCCTTAGAAAAACCTCATCACTGCTGTGCTATATTTATTAGTCAGAAGTCTGCTAAGGCCTTTTTTCCTTATGACTCTCCAGACATGCTCTTCCACTCTTGCATTTATTTACTGCTTTTGGCTGACAGCAGCTTTTCAACCTACTTAATATAGCATGTAAATATCATGAATTTTCAGGATATGAAGAATCAAAGGAGAGAATTACGTCTTACTATGGCCTTCTTCATTTCTCAGGCTAATTAAAATGGTGCATGCTTCCGTTATTGAATTGGAAACAAGATTTTTATTTTATTTTATTTTAATTTAGGTTATGTTAAAAGGCTAAGAGTACTCCCACATACTTACATAGGAAATATTATAAGCATGAATCATCTTCATTGCATTTTCTTTCTTCTTGATGCTAGCAGCTGGGCTGGCAATCTCTCCCAGCAAGGACACTGTTTTGTGTGCTCTTCCATTCCCTTACGTGTGTCTGATGGCTGGGACTGTGACCAGTACTTGGTTGTCAGAGTTGACAGCTGAGTTTCACACTTATATTGCTCCTGTCCAGGAGTCTGGAAGACAAAGTATTCATGCAGAGCTCTACTGAACCATTATTGTAAGGAGTATAATTAGGGCATTATTGGGAAGCAAGACATTTCTAACTTTTTTATATTTGATTTATCTAAAACAGCTCATTTTTCATTTATTATTTAGTGAAGTACATCAGCAAGATTATTTGGTGTAGCTAGCTCAGGTTCCCTACAATGAGCGATCCAACAGTCAGCAGTACTGTCACTGATCACACAGGAAGACCACAAGAGCACTGGTAAGGACCAGAAGTTGCTCAAAATTGTTACCGGTGGGTGATGAAGTTGAGATGTCTGTGACCTTTCAGAGAATATCTGCATCTTGGGGGAGGCTGAGATGGGAAAAGTCAGAATTAAGAGCCTGAGAATTTGCATGGTGTCTCCCCCCGCAGACGGAATGGGCTTTCTGGGCTCAGCGCCCAGGGAGAGCCATCAGGGACTGTCATTACCACTTATCTGCAAACAGAAGGACATGAGTAATGCTTTGGATGTCACCCTGCACCTCTCCTGCTGCTGCAGAAGAGCCACCGACACCCTCTAGAACCAATGGTGGCAGTGGGAATGCTATCCCACTGCCTCGCAGACAGCTCCCTGGCCATAAGAGACATTGTGGCCTTGGCTAAAAAGAAATACAGAGCTCAGCCTGAGGTCTTTTCATCCTAGATATTTGGTGATTCTTCTGTTATTTGGAGCACCTTGCATCTCCAATACTTC